>JAGFNQ010005170.1:96291-174917 GCA_024364735.1 Boesenbergia rotunda | reverse complement strand
GTAAAGGGTAATTTGGTCATCTTGCCTTTTAAGCATGATTCGCATGTATCAAATGAACCGGGTTCAAATGATTCCAAAATTCCACATCGGTGTAATTCGGTCATGCGTTCTTACTTACATGGCCAAGACGACAATGCCAAGTGTAGGAGTCTATTCGATTATCTATTCGAGCACGTTGTTGCTAACTTCGATATGAAAACGTCACTGGATAAATCTAACGTGTAGATGCCATTGCACAAAGTTCCATTCCCATAAAGAACGCCATTTAAAGTTATGTAACAACAATTGTTACTAAAAGTTAAATGATAACCCTTTTCATTCAAACATGAAATAGATACAATGTTCTTTATCAACGAAGGAACGAAATAGCAATTATCCAATTCTAAGACACGTCCAGTGGGGAGCTTTAGCAAATATGTTCCGATGGCAACAGCAGCAATCTTTGCTCCGTTTCCAACTCGCAAATTCGCTTCTCCTTTGACGAGTCTTCTTCTATTCCTTAGCCCTTGTATGTCATTACATATATGTGAGCTACACCCAGTATCAAGTACCCATGTGTTTGAGGAAATAGAGTGACATTCAATAACGAAGATACTTGAAGAGGATGGGGCATCGGATGCCTTCTCTTTCAAGGACTCAAGATAAATCTTGCAGTTTCTTCGCCAGTGACCCTCCTTGCCACAATGATGGCAAGCGCCTTTTGGTTTCTTTTCAGTCTTTTTAGCCTTTTTCTTCTTTCCCTTATTCTGTTCTTTGGCCTTCCTCTTAGAACCTTTCTTTGAGGAACCAACTAACAGTATCGTCTTCTGATCCTGCTTTACAGAAGGCTCTATAGTCTTCAGCAGGTTGAGCAACTCAGGAAACTGGTCTGGAGTTGCATTTTCAGAAGGACGTTTAGGAAGTTGATCTTCAAGGACACAAGCAGGCTTTTCTGCCTTAAGGACTATCCTCAGGTTTCGAAGTCAGTCTATGAAGTTAGGCCTAGTTAATTTGTTGGTGTCCAAGATGGAAGGCAAATTCAGAGAAGACATGATCGAGTGATTATCTTAGAAATACAAATTGAGATTATGTGAGAAGATTGATTAAGAATGTATCAACATACATAAATTAAATCCTATTTATTTTACGAATTGAATCACCCTTATTATCAATTCGGGAGATCGTAGGAACATCTCCAAATAGGTTGATATCCAACCATAGATAAGATCCACCATGGCTGTGGCCATCAAGTTTTTCTTAGCTATGAAGGTAGGTAATTATACCGATTACACATCACATATATGTAACTATCACATTATGCTATCAACTAATTGAATGTTTGCATAAATCATTGGGTTGTTAACTCATTAACATGTATGTATCATTATACATAGCACCCAACTGCACCTCTCTTTGCATCGACCTTGGCTGTGGCACAACAAATCGATGCTCCAAGCTTAAGGCTGACCCATTAATCAAGAAATAGTTTTAACATGGTTGGAGCTCATTCAACCGCTTAGTCAGGCTTGGATGTGTCCAACAACCAAAACTAATGATTGACCTCTGACTCGAACTATATTATTCATAAACTAATTCCATGGTTTGAACATGTTGAGGTTCAAGTCGGGCATGGATGTGTCCATCAACCCAAGCGAGAAACAAAACTCCGATTCTAACCATATTAATGGAAGGTGTTGGCCTTAATATTTTGTAAGGGGTTTTGGGTCTCATTCTCTTTAAGCACATTCATGACATAAAATTATGTCATGACTAACGATTTCCTTAATAAAGTATGTATATGACTTAATTTATCAAGTCTCATGAATTAAATTAGGAACCGGATTTCCTAATCATAATTTCATACTTTATTAAAGGAATTGTTTTGGGAAACAATTTCCTAAATTGTCATAATTAATTTCGGAAATAATATGTTCAAGACTTTGATTTCTCTAAATCAAATCTTATTAAATTAAGAGACAAATCCCTTAATTCAACTACATATTATTTTCATGAAAATCTCATTTAAGAAACTCTATAGGAAACCATTTTCCTAATTAATTTTGGAGACAACAATATGTAAGAGCATCACCTCTTAAACATATTTTATTCATGGATTTAATTAATTACAACAAATTGTTTTCTAAGGGTGGCTCCCCGAGGCTCAGATACCCAAAGAAAAGTAATGTGTTGTAAATCTAATTGGACGGCTCCCCGAGGCTCAATCCAATCAAACATGACAATTTCAATTAAAAAAATTGGGAAATTAAATTACAACAACTAACTTTAAATTGGACGGCTCCCCGAGGCTCAATCCAAAATAAAGAATTTTGTTGTCAATTTAAAAACCAATTCAAATTTAATTGTCAATTAACTGTCCATAAATTTGTCTAGACTTTCTTAAAAGAAAGTGCCCAAAATTGCGAGATTTCGAAAATTGATTTTCAGAATAATTGCAAGTTTCCGGTACAAAGAAAACTTACATATTTCCAAAATTGGAAAATTTCTAAAATAGAAAAATTTCCAAAATTGGAAAGTTTCCAAATATGGAAAAATTTCGAAATTATTATAAAATTTCAGAAAATAGAAAATTTCAAACGTTTGCGAAATTTCATGAGGATTTCCAAACTTTGAAATTCCTAAATCTAAAATTTATTATAATTTGAAAGTTTCCATAATTGAAAATTTTTCCGAAATTGAGATCATGACAAAGTTTTCCACAAAACAATTATTTGATTAAGTCGAACACTAACCTGCTCTGATACCACTGTTGGGACCGGGTGCATGTCGACAAGGATACGAGTTCGTAAAATTTAAAATTTTTACGTGCAGCGGAAGAGTTTGCATAAAATAATTTCCTAAATTATCTTAACTTCGTATCTAGCATGCAACCTTATAGTGTATCGACATAATCATAAAATAAAAGTTTGCGAAAAGTAAACTAATTTACCAAGTACCTCGCGTAACTCGAAGTAAGGGACGAGATCCAACCGTAGCGTCCCTTGGAAGCTCCGCCTCTATTCGCGTCCACGCCGAGTTCTCTTCGGGATGACTTCACAAAGTCACGAGTTTTGTGCCGACGAGAACTACTAGATTCTCGGAAGGCACAACTAGAAGGACAAGAGAAATAATGGAAAAACTAACCGATGAAATAACGGAATCAAATTCCGAGAAGAGAGGAGTCGCTATCCGCTTCTTCTTCTTCGTCTTCGGGTTCTTCTCCTTCTTGATACCTCACGGCAAACACCCTTGTTGGTGTTGTGGTTGGGCGCCGGCCCTAGAGAGGCTAGGGTGCGCCGGCCCTAAGGGAGGAAGAAGAGGTGGAGGAGAGGAGATTAAGAGAGGGAGAGAAATTATTAATCTCTTAATTGTGTGGAATAAGGGCTAGCCTTTGGTTCCTTTATATAGTAGCAACTCCTTTGCTAAGTCTCCCTCTAAACCGAATTAACGGAATTAGTTATAAGAAATTTATCTTATAAATTTTCTTATTGCTTATTCCTTTTAAGCCTAGTCTTATTATAAACAATTTATAATAAAACAAATTAGTTATCATAAGAGATTTATCCTATAAATTCTCTTATGAATTTTATTATAACTAACTTTATAATAAAACTAATTATTTATCATAAGAAATTTATCCTATAAATTCTTATGAATTAATTCCGTTTAAACCAAGTCTTTATTATAAACTAATTTATAATAAAAACTAATTCTTCTTCTCTTTAAATTATGGAATAAATTTTATAAGAAATTTATAAACTTTCTTATTATGGAAAAATCAATTCATAATTGATTTTATAAAATTAAAATAAACCCAATTCACGAATTATTTTAACTTCCATAAAAGGAATAAATTTCTACAAATTTATTTATATAAATTTCTTTATACAAATTTATTTATCCATAATTTATAAAATAAATCGCGCTGGATTTATCTTATTAATTAAACCAATTAAATTGGTTTATTCTCCTCTATTTGGCCGGCCACCAAAGAGGGTTTAACACCCTCTTTGGCCGGCCAAAACCAACCCGAACCGCCGCGAATTAAACTCATTTAATTCGCCCAAAAAGCCTTCAAAAGACTTAGCCATTTTTTAGCTTCCATTGCGCCTCTGACTAACTCAGATTCGACTTATTTCTCTTGATCGGAAAATCCAATTTTCAACTCATTTTAAATCCCTCGGATTACTCGTAGTGCGTGTGACTAAATAGGCTTTCGATTTATGTTGGCCGTCTATAATTAACTGATTATAGAACGATCATGAGTGGCACCTAGTAGTACATCATGATCCCCAATTAATCGAAAGATCAACGGTTTGACCTCAGAAGAAATTATTCTGAAACCCTTCAGCAGCTCTAATGAATCGTGCCCCATTCCCTTCACCACCTTATACCCACTTGGTTCAGGACACGGTCAATGGTGTCAGTCCCCACTAGGCTGACTACGTCACACCTAGCCCAAGTAATGTCTTACTCGTCCTTTGGATTTCTAATTACTCTCATGTATTTTAGAGACTCTCACTCTAAACATGATATGCTCTGGCCAGAGGCTTTGAGTAACAATCCGACGATAGGCCTGGGTATACATCTCCTCGCAAGGAGTGGTGAATCCTTTGTAGGCTGTTCAAACATCTTCGGGCACTTCGGCTTACACCCGATCATCCTGGGTCCACACCTCCTTCGAGATGCTTGCTTAAGATGTCAAAGTATAAGTCTCCATGACCAAGATGACTTGAACACCGCAAGTCAAAGGAACATCACACTTAAGCCACAGTAAGATCTTCATTGACATATCTACATGTAGATTCCCATATGAAGTCTTACAGCTAGTCACTCCAATGAACTAGTTCCCTTAACTAGCATCCATGTTTATCTCCGGATATCCCAATGTCACCAGCCAGTGAGAATCAGCTGATTAGAGAATAACCCATGCTAGTCTCAACAGAATTGATAGTGTCCGTTTTTATCAATTCATCGACTAGGGATATTTTCAATACTTCACATTTGCGCATTTAGAGATAATCACTAGTTGTGATCTCATCACAAATTCTCTTATGCTGTGAGTTGTATTGCGGACATTCAGTAGATGAGTTTAAGATCCCAATCAAATACACAAGCATGTATACTCAAATAGTGAATTATCATTTATTGAAATAAATGTTTACAATCATAAGGCGATTGCCTTAGGACACTTCTCTCATATCACTAACACATGCATCACAGAAACCTCAGACTCTACCAAGTGTAATATGTGGTCGAATGTTTGCTCAAGCTGGGTGATCTGCCATCAGAGATCAGGATCTGGCTCGTACTCGTCCTCTGCTGCTGCGGGCGCCTCATGATGTCCAGGTGGTGGTGCTGGTACTTGAATGTGGGCTGCCCGTGGTAGCTGTCCCAAACCCCTCCCATCCTTCCACCGAAGGTCCTGAGGTCCGACAATAATGCCAGACTTGGCAAACGCACGTCTACCAAGTTTGCAGTCTTGCCGAACCATCGGCACAGTCCTACCGTTGGTCACATCAATACCGACTGACTGGAGCTAGCCAGTAATAATGTATCTGAAAGGCATGTAGACTGTACACCGGCTGGGCTCCATATCGTAGAGAATGGACTGGAAGATACTCTCCATGATATCAAAATCTAACTGATAATGCATCCAATAGAGCATCAGACAGTGAAAAGGGTGGATCTCTGCAAGGGGTTTTGAAGTAATAGGTAGAAGACAGTTGGTGATGATCTTAAATAGAACATAATCAGAGTGCAAGAGACGTAGAGCAGCAAAGGTGGGAAAATCAGACCCTAGTTCATCAAGGCCATCTGGCCTGGGACACCCAAAAAAGTACTCGTAGATGGAGTCAGAGGTGACTCTCAAGAATGGAACTGGGAAAGGGGCTGGAAGGGTAGGGAAAAAGGAATTGGCGTGAGGCGATCGACGAAAGCCCAGATACTCTGTGAAATTAGCGTAAGTAAAATCTATGTTTGTCTTGGCCACTCGGGTAGTATAACAATGAGTGCCAATAGTGGGATAAAGATTGATATAAAATTCGGACACTAAGTTGACATTGACCTCGCGTTCAAGAAAAAGGAAGGATTCCAGATTATAGAACTCTATAATATGTTTAACTGAGGGACAGTGTTCGTATATAAAGGTTTTGTCCACGGTTCGACAGGGTAGGAGTTTAAATGTGGTATTGAGAAATTTTGTTCGAAGAAGGCATTGATAAATCGAGGACTGCTAGAAGGTGGGTATCTAACAGATTGAGAGGGTGTAGATGATGAGGGAGCTTTTGTCTTTGAGGTACCCTCGGCAGGTGCCTTCCCCTTCGAAGATTTTCAAAAGATGGGAATAGTTCACGGCAAAAGAAGGGGAATTGATGGCCATGGTATAGAAATTGGTGATCATAGCACAACAATGGGTGATTACGGCAAGATCATGGCACAACCAACATGATTAGGTTTTGGAAGGTCACGACACACACAACATAAGTAGGCACAACATAAGTAGGCACAACACAAGATGATTAAACATCACTGATTAGTTCCCAAAATCACAAGTTATAAATAGACAGAAAGAAAGAAACCACAAGATTTTGCTTACTTAGGTGCCATGAAGTCGATTGAGTGACTTGGGAAGAACACACAAATCGCTTTCTGAAACCTTGCTCAAGAAAGGATCACAGGAATAAAAGCTTGAGCAGGAGAGACTCAACAGCTTGCGAAGACACGATCTCAGGAGCTTGCAGTCGCGAACTCATAGAGAATGGAGCACACAAGGATCTCACAAGAACTTGCACAAGGAAGAGGAAGATGCAGAGAACTCAGGAGCAAGAATTGAAGCAAGAAAGGAACTCACAGAGGTCTCTCTGAAGCAGATCGCGTAGGGAGTTGGGGAAGGTTTCGGCGCATAGGGTTGGAGATATGGGGAGAAGTGTGATTAAATCGGTCGGTGGACCAATCACCAACCGAAATTAATGAGGTAGATTGGATTCACCCTCCGATCCAAGGGTATGATCGGTCTGCGGATTGATCAGGGTCCCAAAAAGAATTGGACAGAAAACTTCTGTGTGCTTCCTGATTGGTCGGTGGACCGATCAGAAGCAACCCTGATCGGCTGGTGGACCGATCAGAAGCAACCCTGATCGGCCGGTGGACCGATCAGAAGCAACCCTGATTGATTCTATGGGTTCTTACAGAAACTGCCTGATCGGTCTATTGGACCGATCAAGCCAACTCCTGATCGGTCTATTGGACTGATCATGTAACGCCCCAAAATCTTCCCATATAAAATGTTATGAAATATCATGAAATTCATGAAATATTATTATGGAAGATCATGAAATATTATGGATTCATGAATATGAAATATTATGGAATTCATGAAATATTATCATGAAATATTATGGATTCATGAATATGAAATATTAAAAATATTATGAAATAATATTTATGGAATATTATGAAATATTATGAATCCATGAAATATTATTAATATTATGAAATTTCATGGTGGGCTTGGCTTAATGGGCTTTGATATGGATTAGTGCAAATTGTGATAAAAAGAAGAGACAGAAACTGCTTGATCGGTCTATTGGACCGATCAAGCCAACTCCTGATCGGTCTATTGGACTGATCATGTAACGCCCCAAAATCTTCCCATATAAAATGTTATGAAATATCATGAAATTCATGAAATATTATTATGGAAGATCATGAAATATTATGGATTCATGAATATGAAATATTATGGAATTCATGAAATATTATCATGAAATATTATGGATTCATGAATATGAAATATTAAAAATATTATGAAATAATATTTATGGAATATTATGAAATATTATGAATCCATGAAATATTATTAATATTATAAAATTTCATGGTGGGCTTGGCTTAATGGGCTTTGATATGGATTAGTGCAAATTGTGATAAAAAGAAGAGGTAGAAAGGAGGAAGCAAGGATTGAACCTTGAACCTCCTAGTTGCACTCACCATGTCATAACCAATGAACCAAGCAATATTTCATGTAGAGGGAATAAGGAACATGCTTGTTAAAAGCTAGGGAAGTGAAGAGACATGTCTCTTCATGAGAAAAGTATAAATAAGGGAATGAGAAGTTAGAGTAACTTCCTCTTCTTCTTCTTCTTCCTACCTCTCATCACCGAAATCCACTCCTTCTCCCTTTGCATTTTCGAAAATCACAACCCTAGGGTTCTAACCCTAGGGAGTTGGAAGGAAGAGGACCCATTGAAGGTTCTTGCCCTCTACTAGGGCCAAGGTTGCTAGAGAAGGCTAACAAGGGAAACTCTCATCCTCTTCTTCTTCAAGGGTACCCTAAGATTTTAGAGAAGAAGAAATTCAAGCGAAAGGATGTAAGTATCCCCTCGCCTGCAGTGTAATCGTTATTGTATGATTGCCATGCTCTTATTGGTTTCGAAAATGGGTGTTTTTCCTTTTGTAAGTTTCGGCCAACACCTTTAAGGGAGGCCTTGGTTCTTTCCTTGATACATGAGAAGACCTTGAGACTTAGGGTATACATGTATGTGGATTTTTCTTCATGATGTTAAGAACAAAACCTAGGGTTTGTCCTTGTATAGGGTTTCGGCCACTTCCAAAGGGAAGTGTTTGGCTACTTTTTGATACATGAAAAGAACCCTTAGGACTTAGGGTATACACATATGTGGTGACCCTTCATTTTGTGATGACAACAACTAAGGTTTAGGGTTTGTATGGGTTTCGGCCAAGGCAATGAATTAGGGTTAAGGAGAGTTGAATTATCTTAGAAAATATTCATGCTTAGTGTATGGTATGATATTGTATACAAGGTGTTTGTATAATTGTTTATGTGAATGATCAATGCAAAAGTCCTAATCTTTCCCTACTCTTGATGTTTCGGCCAACCCACTAGGACTAGGGGTTTGTGAAGGTCAAACTACCCTATGATATATGTTTATGTTTGGGGATGATTATATGTATATGCATGTGGTGTTAAATGGAATGGTTGATTTGAAACCTTAATTGTTAGCATGCTATGATATGTTTATGCATGAGGTGTTTAAATGAGATGTCTGATTGAAATCTTAATTGTTAGCATGCTACCACTTCCTATGATATGAGTATGATCTATGTGACCAAATCTTGTCAGATCTAAAGTATGTTAAGTGGTTGAATTATGATGTATGTATGAGCATGTCTTATAGCCCATGGGGCACCCTTATGAGATTGCATGTGATATGCACGATGAAATGCTAGAAAGGATACTCCACTAAGTTTAGGATTTAGAACACCCTTATGTTGTGAGGTGTGTCCCAATGGGATCAGAAACACCCTGAAAAAGTGGGTGTCCCTTGAGCAATGGGATCAGAAACACCCTGAAAAAGTGGGTGTCCCTTGAGCAGTGAAAATTGGAGTACATCCTTAGCATATATATGTAAAGACATGATAAGTATTTTACTTTCTAGGTTGTGTACCCGACTCGTAAGAGGGGTCGTTAAATCAAATCCGGGGTGCATGTTAACTTAAGGTCATAGCTCTGGTAGGACGTAAGAGGTCCTGCTCTAATGGGATTGGTGGCTCGCTACCCCAACTCATTAGGGAACGCGCATCATGTGGTATACAACTGGGCCCTATATGACATGGATGTATTTTTAAGTAATACCATTATGGAACTGTTTTGAAAAACATTTATTGCATGTGATGGGTATGCTTAAGATACTTTATGCTGCATGCTTAGAAACTTTAATGTTTAGTATGCTATGATGAACTCATGCTTATGTCTTGTTATGTGTACATGTTGTATGCTTTCGTATGGATTTTGCGAGTAGGATCGGATCCTTACTAAGCTTTTATGCTTACTAGTTATGTGTTGTCTTATGCTGCAGATAAAGGTAAGGAACACTTGAACTAGAGGAAGAGGTAGGAAGGCTGAAGATGTGTGGGGTGGTGGCTCGGGAAAGAATAATTCTATATCTACTTTATCATGTTTATGTTTATGTTTCCCTGACAATAAGTGTTAGTGATTAAGATTGATATGACATGATAGTGTTTACCTTTGGAAGTCTTTTATATTCGATTATGTTATGAGTTACATTACTGGTGAACTTATCATGTTGTAGAATGACTTTGATAGTTAAACAAGCATGCTTAGTCCTTAGTCCTTGCTTTATTGTTTTAATGTCATGCTAGAAGATAGAAAAAAAAATATTACTATATGATTGAAAGTACGTAACCCCGCCCCGAGAGTAGATATAAGGGCGGGCATTACAGATCAGGCCTACTCCTGATCGGTCACCATGACCGATCAGGAATCAACAGAAAGTTGGACCAAATTCCTGATAGCTCTCTGATCGGTCTGTGGACCGATCAGGAGGATGGTCTGATCGGTCTGTGGACTGATTAGGGGTCGATCAGTGAACTTTTGAGAATCGATTCCTAAGCTATGTTCAGTCTATTGATCGATCAATAACAGGCCTGATCTGTCTCCTTGATCGATCAGATATCAGAAGAGTTTCTGAAATTATTCAGAACCTTTCGTTTCTACCCTCCTTTCAGAATCTGATATGATCAGATATAGTTTCCTTGATCGTGGAGGTGTTCTCTTGACTAGAGTTTATCCCCCAACAAGAATCAAGAAACCTTATAATTCTACAACCTCTATGTTGTAAGAACAAAGCTCAACCAAGTGAAGTCAAATTCAATCAGAACATCCAACCAATTAAAAACAAGTTTGTATCAAAACAAGTCTCCAATCAAGTTTCCTTGATTGCAATGTCCAAGTATGTTATTGAAACCAAATACACATGTATTATGCATTGGTTTTCCCCATACTTGGTCAACTTAATGATTTTTGTCTCGTCAACCTAATTTCTCAAGGGATGCATGAACATTTTGAGTAATTAAGTTGATCCTAGCATCTCACCCCATTTCTAGCAAACAAAAACATTTTGTTAAACCTTATAGTGTTTGTGAGATGTCCCCAAGTTGCCCAACAATTTGAAATGATCATGAGGGTTTTTTTCCTTTTTAATCCTATGAAGCACGACACATTCCCAACTCCCTCCTTAAGAAACTAAATTCATTTTCGGGGAGTGGTTTAGTGAAAATGTCAGCTAGGTTTGATTTTGACTCTACATGTGAGAGTACAATATCTCCCCTAGCAACATGATCCCTAATGAAGTGGTGACGCACTTCAATATGCTTGGTCCTTGAATGATGGATTGGATTTTTTGTAAGGTTTATTGTGCTTATGTTGTCACACAACACTTGCACACCCTTGTAGGATAATCCATAATCCTCTAGAGTGTGTATCATCCACAACAATTGCGATACACTCTCTCCCATGGCGATATATTCTGTCTCGGTCATGGAGAGAGCAACACAATGTTGCTTCCGACTTGACCAACTCACTAACGATGATCCTAAGAATTGGCAACCCCCACTTGTGCTCTTCCGATCCAACTTACATCCAGCATAGTCGGAATTGGTATAACTAATCAGGTCAAATGATTCTCTACGGGGTTACCAAAGATCGACTTCAATTGTGCCCTTAAGGTATCTCAAAATTCTTTTTACAGCGATTAAATGAGATTCCTTGGCACATACTTGGTATCTAGCGTACATACCCACAGCAAAAAGAATATCAGGGCGACTAGCTGTGAGGTATAACAAACTACCTATCATACTTCGATATTGGGTTAGGTCAATAGGCTTCCCACTCTCATCATTGTCTAATCTTGTGTTTGTCACCATGGGAGTGGTTACTGTTGGTGTAAGTATTTTTGTTTTTTTATGTATGACAAAGGGGGATAGATGCGCCTTAAGTTATAAACATAATATTTTTTTCTCTCTTACCATGGATCAAAAACTCAAAATGTTTTTCAAAAAGGGGGGAGAGTGAGTGGAAGTTAGAAGTTTTCCCCAAAAGATCAAAGATGGGTTTTCAAAATTTTTTTTCTTTTATCCCAAGGAGTATAATTTAGTCCCTTCAATCAATCTAACTTAAGATATTGTCAAACATCAAAAAGGGGGAGATTGTTGATGCAAGATGCATCAGTAATATCCTCCTCTAAGTGTTTTAATGTTTAACAATATACTTAAGTCAGTTATACATTGAACAAAGGAAGGGGAGTTAAGAGAGGAGTAACAAAATGAACCAAAGTCCTAGTTAACCTAGGCACGAAGTCCTGGTTTGAAGAATTGGGCACTAAGTCCTGATCATGGATTAGGCACTAAGTCCTAGCCGAGGGATGGGCACCTAAGACCTGACCGAGAGTTGGGCACGAAGTCCTGGTCGAGGACTGGGCAAGAAGACCTGGTTGAGGGTTGGGCACTGAAGACCTGGTTCGAGGAATTGGGCACGAAGACCTGACCGAGGGTTGGGCACCGAAGTCCTAGACTTAGGGTTTGGGCACGAAGTCATGGTCCGAGGGATTGAGCAACTTAGCTGAGCGATGACTAAGGACAGAAGTAGAGACTGGTCAGGGTTCGGACGTCTCGAGATCCGAGAGTATCGGAGGTAAGAAAAAGTCCACCCGAAGGACTGGGTGGCAACCGTCTCCTGAAAGGAGTAGGTGAAAGGCGCGTTCTCGGGGGTGGGAACTTGCATCGGTTCGACCTAGGGTTTCATGGAAATCCAAAGTCAGAACCATGTCCTTAAGATTAAGAATATGTGTATATTTGCTTTGTATTTGTGTATCTTGCAGGTACCAAGAATAGAAGACAAAGCAGGAGAAAAAATTGGGCTGGAACCTAGCCAAGCTAGGCACCCCCATTGATGGGGGCGCCCAAAAGGATCCAGGCGCCCCTATTGATGGGGGCGCCTAGGTCAAAGAAGAAAACCAGGTTCGGTGAAGGAAGGCAGAACAAGCTTCCATTCAGGCGCCCGGGATGATACAGGCGCCCAAGTTGAAAGCTGTATTTGCTGCTGCGAGTTCGAAGCAGAGATAAGCTTTCATTCAGGCGCTTGGGAGGTCCAGGACGCCCTGGTCAATGGTTTTATCAGCTACGACGAGTTCGGCGCGGGGATAAGGTTTGACCAAGCCCTAGGGCGCCCCCATCAACACAGGCGCTCGTATGAAGCCTATAAAAAGGGCTTCGACCCCTCAACTTCAGACATAACTTCCAAGATCCATTATAAGCATTCTGATTGACGACAAAGTGCTAACGATGAGACTCTACGACCGAGAGGCTCCAGGAGAAAGTGCGCGGCACTTCGGAGGTCCAGATCGGCTGAGTCTTCAACCATTTCATTTTTGGTTTGCTTTAATTATTCTGCACTTAAATTTCTATATTTTTTATTGTAATTACTGCACTGTAAGACGGGTTTCTCCACCTCTGGAAAGTCTAGAAAGGAGACCAATAGTGGACGGGCGTTCCCGTGCATTGGCCTTGGATGTACTGACCCTGGGGGGTCGGGAACCAAGTAAAAATCCCGCGTGCAATCTGTGTCGTTTATTCTGCTCTTTATTTTACTGTTTATTTTCCGCTGCTACTAACGCTCTGTTTAGAACGAAAAGTTTAAGATTTACCGCGAAGATTTCTGAGTCGATATTCACCCCCCCTCTATCGACGATACCGGTCATACAGTTACCTCTTTAGAGTTACTCATATTAAATTTCTTAAGCATCTCTTGAGTGTATTTAGATTGGTGCATATGGATTCCGTCTTGAGTTTGTTTGATTTCAAGTCCAAGGAAAAAAGTCATTTCTCCCACTAGACTCATTTCAAATTCACTCTCCATGTGTCCAATAAACTCATTCAAATAACCCTTATTGTTGGAGCCACAAATTATGTCTTCGACATATACTTGGGCTACAAATATGTTATCACCATCTCTTCGTAGAAATAGTGTAGGGTCTATTTGTCCTCTCACGAAACCCTTTTCAATTAAAAATGTTGACAACTGCTCATACCAAGCCCGAGGTACTTGTTTTAGGCCGTAAAGCGCCTTCTTGAGCTTGAACACATGGTTTGGAAATTCAGAATTTTCAAACCCCGGAGGTTGTTCAACATAGACCTCTTCTCTTATGAAACCATTTAGGAAGACCGATTTAACATCCATTTGATAGAGTTTGAAACCTCTATGTGCGGCAAATGCAAGCATCAATCGAATGGATTCTAATTGTGCCATGGGAGCATAGGTCTCATCGTAATCAAGACCTTTAACTTGACTATAGCCCTTGGCTACTAAGCGTGCCTTGTTTCTTACGATTTCTCCCTTATGGTTCAATTTGTTTTTGAAGACCCATTTGGTTCCAATAATTGTGGTCTTCTTAGGTCTAGGAACTAAGTCTCAAACTTAGCTTATCTCAAATTGACCTAATTCGTCTTGCATAACGATAATCCAATCGGGATCATGCAATGCCTTGTCAATATCCTAGGTTCAATTTATGAAATTAAGGCAACCTCATTAGCCTCATTCCTAAAGAATGATCTAGTTCTAACCCCATGATGGATATCTCCAACAATTTGGTCTTGGGGATGACTAGGGGCTAACCTAGTTTGCCTTGGTGTTGGAGGTGCTTCTTGAATGGTGTCACTAGACATAGGCTCATCCTCAGGGTCCGACTGAGCTACATGTTGTCTAAGCTCACCGTCATCAGATTCATCAGCACCATCTCCAACACTTGGACTCTCATCCAAACCTAGTTTCCTAAGTTCGAATTGAACTCCCTTTACTTCTTCTGATTGATCAATTGCTTTTGGGATCTCCTCAAAAACAACATCAGAAGATTCTTCGACCAATCTAGACTTTTTGTTGTAGACTCGGCAAGTTTTGCTGACAAGGGAATACCCGACCAGTATCCCTTCATCGGCTTTCGCTGTGAACTTTCCAAGATGGTCCTTGGTGTTTAGAATAAACACCTTACACCCAAACACCCGAAGATGTTTAACTGTAGGTGGTTTTCCAAACCAAAGTTCGTGAGGAGTCTTCCCTAAAAATATATGAATGAGGACTTGGTTTTGCACATAGCAAGCTGTGTTCACAGCTTCAGCCCATAAGTAACTCGGTAAAGAGTACTCATTGAGCATGCTTCGTACAACCTCTTGTAAGACTCGGTTCTTCCTCTCTACAACACCATTTTGTTGTGGTGTTCTAGGAGTGGAGAACTCGTGTCTATATCCTCTTTCTTGAAAATTTTTTAAAAATCTTTGATTTTGAAATTCTCCTCCATGATCACTCCTAATTGTTTTAATTGTTGTAGATTTTTCATTTTCAACTCTTCTACAAAAAGAAATAAAAGCATCTAGAGTTTGATCCTTATATTTTAGAAAATAAGTCCAAGTATATCTAGTATAGTCATCAATGATTACAAAGCAATACCTACTACCATTCAAGGATATTATAGTACTACAATCAAATAAATCCATGTGTAGTAAATCTAAGGCAGTAGAGGTACTTACAACGCTTTTACCTTTGTGAGAAAATTTTGTTTGCTTACCCATTTGACATGCATCACAAAGCTTTTCCTTTTCGTATTTGATGCTTGGTAAGCCACGAACAAGTCCTTTGTTGGCCAATTTTCGGATGTTCTTCATGTTTAAATGTGTCAATCTCCAGTGCCAAAGTGTAGACTAATCTTCTTTTGACATGAAACACTTAATAGAAGCATTAATAGCACTTTTAAATGAAACTTGATAAATATTATCTATCCTTGTGCCTACTAGTACTGTGTCAAGTGTGTCATTTTGTTTAACTAGACATTGACTTGGATGAAATTCAATTGTGTAACCCGCATTACACAATTGACTGACACTTAGGAGATTAAAAGTCATCCCCTTGACTAGAAGGACATTCTTGATTCTAAGACATTCAGATATTTGAATGTCTCTTATCCCTACAACCTTAAGGCTACCATTGTTACCAAAAGATACATTACCTCTACTTTTGCTTTGTAGGGTAGTGAACAAGGATCTATCCCCGGTCATATGTTTGGAGCACCCACTATCAACGAACCAAGTTAATAGATGCTCCCCCTCAATCAATGCCTACATAATACGAATGATGGAAGATTTAGGTACCAATATCTTGGGACCTAATGCACCCTCAATGCATGATTTAGGCACCCATGCCTTGATTACTTTCTTTTGGACCCTAGAAATCTTAGGTGATCTAACATGGGTCCTAGACATCAATGAAACAAAAGTTGGTTCTTTAGGTCGGTAACCTATATCGGCCTTGTTGTAAACCGCTCTTTGAGCGTTTAGAATCATGTCCAAAGTCTTGAAGCTAGTTGAGAATTTCTCAAGAAGACTCTTGAGTTTCTCAACCTCACTCTTCAAGGCTTTGTTTTCATCTTCTAGAACTTCAACATGCAAGTCATCAAGATCCTCATCCTTAGAGGATTTTAGATGCTCTACTTCTACTTTTATCAATTTAACTTTCTCCTTCGATTTCATTAACAAATCAGTTAAACATGCAATAGTCCTATAACATTTATCTAATTCAGGAGAAATTACCTCTTCATCATCCGAAGATGATGAAGCCGTGGTTGAAGCTTCCATAGATTCATCACTGCTCTCCACATCTTCAATGGCCATGAGAGCTACATGGCGAGTGCTCTTCTCCTCCTTTTCTTCTTCGGATGAGCTGGAAGAGGATTCATCCCACGTGGCCTTCAAGGCTTTCTTCTTCTTCTTTGATTTCTCCTTCTTCTTCTTTAGTTTTGGGCATTCATTCTTGTAATGCCCTTTCCTACTACACTCAAAACATGTGACATTAGTCTTATCAACTTTAACTTCACTCGTATTACCTTTTCCTTTGTAGCGTTGACTCTTCCTCATCATCCTTATTATGAAGTTAGCCATCTCGGATGATGAGGACTTGCTTCCATCCTCCTCGGACTCGGATGAAGAAGATGATACCTCCTTCTCGTTCTTCTTCTTGGTCTTGTCCCTTGCCATAAGTGCAATCCCCTTCTCCTTTGGGCCTTTGTTACCGATTTCGTGAAGCTCCATTTCACAAAACAAATAATCTATTTTAACAATTGACAAGTCCTTGGATGCCTTGTAGGCATCCACCATGGATGACCACAAGACATTCCTCGGAAAGGCTTTAAGAACATACCTAACAAGGTCGCGATTCTCGACCTTCTCATCAATGGAATGTAAACCATTCAATATTTCTTTGAAACACCCATGGAGTTCACTTACCGTTTCCGATTCCTTCATGGTGAGATTTTGGAGTTGGTTGAGGAAAAGATCCCTCTTGGCTATCCTTGAGTCACGGGTGCTTTCATGAAGCTCGATGAGCTTGTTCCATAGGTCCTTGGCACTGATGAAGGGACCGACTTTTATCAACTGGTCCTTGGTCATCCTGCACTGTAAGGTGACCACCGCTTTTGCATCGGCTTCTCCTTTCCGGGTTTGCTCAGCCGACCATCTCAAGGATTCCAACTCTTTTCCCTCAGCGTCTTTTGGAGGGATGAACCCCTCTTTCACCGAAAACTACATTCCGATGTCCGTCTTAAGATAATACTCCATACGTGATCTCCAATACAGGAAATCAGCCCCGTCAAAGAGCGGGGATCGATTGGTGCTGAATCCCTCTCTCAAAGCCATTTGTTGTTTAGCTCTCGGGTGTTAGTCCGTTGAACAGAGCTCCCTGCTCTGATACCACTTGTTGGAACATGGATGACTAGAGGGGGGGGTGAATGTAGCCAGACACAAACTTTTGGCTCTTTTAGAAGTTTCTGCAATCAGGTTAGTAGCGGAAGCAAAACAAGCAGCAAGAAACAGAAACAAACAGAGATAAACAGAAAACCAAAAACTCTAACATGAGGATATACAAGGTTTGGGGATAACTTGCCCCTACTCCTTGGCGTGCACGTAAGGTGGGAGGTCCCTTGATCGTCGGCAGATCAAGCATCGGAAATCCAGATATCAAACGCCTCCTTCTCGGTGGAGAAACCTCTCCACACAGATAGTCTCAAGATTATCAGAAATTAAGCACAGAGACAAAAGAAGGCTTACAGAACGCGAGCAAGCGAAGAAGAAAGTTTACAGAGCACAACACACAACACAGCACCACCCTGGCAAGAGCCTTCACTCAGCTCTTCCTTCTCACGGTGTCTGCTTGCTGATCATCTCACAACCTTCTCCACTAGCTCTCTGTTCTCAAGATGCAGAAGAATCAAACGATGCTCAAGAGTATTCAGTGTATGCAAGAGTTGCTTCAAGGATCAGTGTTATGCCGAGGCTTCTTTGCTAGCCAACTCTTATGCCTTTGCCCATCGCCAGATCACCACTGACGCCTCTGTAGCTCACCAGCGCCTCTGCTACTCATAGGAGCGTCTGCAACAACCTTAGCCACCAACCTCAGCCCCAGATCAGTCGTCAGCTTCACCAGCCATTGCCAGCCGGCGCCAGAAGCCGTTGTAACCTGAGAAGAGAAAACAACCAAACCTGATGAGGAGAAAGTCTCCAGTTGACCCTCCTCCTTCGTTTGAATCATCCCTACATTACCTGCACACTTAGCAGACGCTTAGCACAGCAAATCAAAAATGTATCAGAGAGGAAGCAGAGAAAACAGAAGTGTTCAGAGCGAAATCAGACGCCTGGCATCGGATTTGAATTAAAGTTATCAGACACTGATCGGTCACCAGACCGATCAGTGAAGACTGATCGATCAGGTAACCACCTGATCGATCCAGTGACTCCCTGATCGGTCACTCTGATCAATCAGGGATTGTGGATTGGTCACAGTGACTGATCCACAACTTGCTTCAACTCACCGCAAGCTTCTGACCTGATCGATCACCTGACCGATCAGGGTGTGCCCTGATCGGTCACAGTGACCGATCAAGCCACCTTTGGACCGATCAGGACCCATCCTGATCGGTCCCGGAGGACCTTGGTCGGTCACATTGACTGATCAGGGTTCTCTAAACAAGCTACTGAGCTTCTCTCTGATCGTTCACTAGAATGATCAGAAATCGAACAGAAGACTTCTCTTCTCTCCCTAATCGTTCACCAGAACGATCAAGAGCCGAACAGAAGCATTCTGTTATCTCTCTAATAGTTCACCAGAATGATCAGACTTACCTGGATCGGTCACCAGACTGATCCACAATAAGGAGCTTGTGCTAACTCCCTGATCGGTCTCCAGACCGATCCAGCTCTGACCAATTCAACCCTAAGTCCAGAGAACAGGCTCCCTAGCCTTCTCTGACTCATTCTGGTCCTGGAGAAAAAGCTCACGTGCCCTCTCCGACCAGTACACTCAATGCTCAATCCCCCGGACCAAGACTTCGTGCCCAGCTTCACTCACCGGGATTTCATTCAACCTAGCTTCACTCACTAGGACCTGGCTTCACTCGCCAGGGTTTCGGTCACCTAGCTTCACTCGCTAGGACCCAGCTTCACTCACTGGGGTTTCCATCACCCGGCTTCACTCACCGGGACCCGACTTCACTCACCGGGGTTTCCAGTCACCCGACTTCACTCACCGGGGTTTCCAGTCACCCGGCTTCACTCACCGGGACCCGACTTCACTCACCGGGGTTTCCATCACTCGACTTCACTCACCGGGACCCAGCTTCACTCACCGGGGTTTCAAGTCACCCGACTTCACTCACCGGGACCCGGCTTCACTCGCCAGGGTTTTTGGTCATTCGGCTTCACTCACCGAGATTTCATGTCAAGTCCCCAACCAGGACTTAAGCCAAACTCATCTTATTAACCTAAACTTAAATCGGTGTCAACACCAAAATAACAATTAGGTCAGACTGTATCAACAATTGGATCATCAATGATAGTAGTGACAAATGATCTGACCAAAATTTTGTCTTCATACTTACTCTATGTTGATTGTTTTCTTCTACCCACACCACCAGAATCCACCTTCTCTAAATTAACAACTTCAATTGGAGATTCACGGTCGGACACTTGAGTCTCTAGAACAAAAGTCGGAGTAAATGGATCACTTTCCATCGGAGATGTAAAAGGCATGCCAGTTGCAGGTGGATTGGATGGATAATTTTATGGATATGGATTATATGGATAATTAGGTGGATATGGATCATATGGGTTATTTGGTGGGTATGGATTATGTGGATAATTTGGTGGATATGGAAAATATGGATAATTTGGTGGAGTTTGGGAATTTTGGGAAGAAGTATTTCTAAAAAATCACGATTATTTTTATCCATTTCGGAAGAAAATACTAGAGAGGAGATTTTTAGAAGGAGGGNACAACTATTTCTACGAGAGATAGTGACGATATATTTGTAGCCAAGTATATGTCGATGACATAATCTGTGGCTCAAACAATAAGGGCTATTTAAATGAGTTCATTGGACACATGGAAAGTGAGTTTGAAATGAGTCTAGTGGGAGAGTTGACTTTCTTCCTTGGACTTGAAATCAAGCAAACTCGCGATGGTATCCATGTGCACCAATCAAAGTATATTCAAGAGATGCTTCAAAAATTTAACATGAGTGATTCAAAGGAGGTAACCACTCCCATGGCTACAAACACAAGATTAGACAATGATGAGAATGGTAAACCTGTTGATTTAACTCAATATCGAAGCATGATAGGTAGTTTGCTATACCTCACAGCTAGTCGACCGGATATCCTATTTGCTGTGGGTATGTACGCTAGGTATCAAGTTTGTGCCAAGGAATCTCATTTAATTGTTGTTAAGCGAATTTTGAGATATCTCAAGGGCACATTTGGTGTAGGTCTATGGTACCCCCATACCGAATCTTTTGACTTAATTGGCTATACGGATTCCGACTACGCTGGATGTAAGTTGGACCGGAAAAGCACTAGTGGGGGTTGCCAATTCTTAGGTTCGTCCTTAGTAAGTTGGTCGAGTCGGAAGCAACATTGTGTTGCTCTTTCCACTACCGAGGCAGAATATATCGCCATGGGAGAGAGGGTATCGCAATTGTTGTGGATGATTCATACCTTAGAGAACTATGGATTGAGTTACAAGGGTGTGCAAGTGTTGTGTGATAACATTAGTACAATTAACCTAACCAAGAATCCAGTCCATCACTCTAGGACCAAACACATTGAAGTAAGACACCACTTCATTAGGGATCATGTGGCTAGGGGAGATATTGTACTCTCACATGTAGAGTCCAAATCAAACCTAGCCGACATTTTCACTAAACCACTTTCCGAAAATGAATTTAGTTTTCTAAGACGGGAGTTGGGAATGTGTCGCGCTTCATAGTTTTTCAATTTGCATTCAAACCCTCTATGATTATTTCAAATTGTTGGGGAACAATTGGGTAACTTTGGGGGCATCTCACACAAACTATAAGGTTTAACAAAACGTTTTTGATTGCTAGATATGGGGTGAGATGTTAGGATCAACTCAATTTCTCAAAATGTCATTGCATCCCTTGAGAAATTAAGTTGACGAGATAATAATCACGGTGGTGACCAAGTATGGGGAAAACCAATGCATAACATATGTGTATTTGGCTCCATGATCATGCTTGGACATTCCAATCAAGGAAACTTGATTGGAAACCCGAATTTGATACAAACTTAATTGACATTGCTTGAATGATTGTTGATTGAGTTTGATTCCATTTGGATGGATCAAAGTGATTGTTGAACCCATAAGAACCTTTGATCCTTGTTCAAGGATCAATTTTAGTCATGAGATCATGTCCAAGTTCGATAAATTTCACCGGATCTCGTTGGAAAGTTTCAGAAATTCTGAAACTGAACATTTCAGTTCGTATCAGGGAGTATCAGGAACCCTGATCGATCACCGGACCGATCAGGCATAGGGCTGATCGGTCCCCGGACCGATCTGGCTCCTTCCTGTGGTGATCGATCCATAGACCGATCAGCGAGGCGAGCCGTGACCTTCCGGAATTTGACTAAGTGTACTGAGCTAGCCTGGATCGGTCCCTGGACCGATCTGACACCCTATGGTGATCGGTCCACAGACCGATCAGGGAGCCCAGCAGTTTTCCTCCAGACCCTACTGTTCGTGTCCTGATCGGTCAACCGACCGATCAGGAGCGCGTCTGATCGGTCACTCGATCGATCAGGATCCGCTCAGTCCGATCAGGCTGTAGCCTGATCGGTCTGGGTGCGATCAGATTGAACGGTGATCCGTTCAGATGCATTAAATTCTGGTTGGTGGACCGATCCACCAACCGATTAACTTCGCGAAAACCTCTTATCGGCCGAACCCTAGCGCCGAAAACCTCCCACTCGTGCATCCTTTGCTTCGTGCGAAATCTCCTCAGTGCCTTCCCCTTCCTCTTGCGAGTGTGCTCTTGCGGCTCTGAGAAGATCTTCCGAGTCCCGTGACGTCTCTCTCTCGCGGAACAACCTTGCGACTAGTTCTTGCGCCGGGAGTCTCTTCCTGCGCACGTTTTCTTCCCCTCAAAACTTCAAGAATCTCTTCAATGACACCGAAGTAAGTGTTTGGCTTCGTTTTTCTTGTCAAAAAGCTCATGAACTATGTGTTGTGAAGCTAATCATATTTTGGTTTTGCTCTTGTTCTTGTTGTTGTACCGTGATCCTATGATCTTGGCCCGTGACCTTACTTTCTCACCTTATGTCTATGATCAAATCTATCTACCTTTTGATTGGGTATCATTTTATATGATCAATTCTTGTTTTGTATGATCGATCTTATCAAACAAATTGTTTACATCATGTGTATGACCAATTCGAATCTATAGAAAGTCTTCCAAGGGTAAGGAACCTATGGAGGATAGTTCTAAGGGCAAAGGCCCTTCGTCCTCTACACCTCCTCCGAGGCCTCCATCTCCCCCGCATCCTAGATTTCAGAACATTCTCTATGCCCTAGAATTTCATTGGCACAACTTCAAACTAATGCCATGTCGGTCAGTGGACCAAACTTTTGTTTATGAGCATTGTCCTACGGTGAGAGGAATCATTGAGTACTATGAGCTTCAAAACATCCTTTTCTTAGAAAGGCCAATCAATGTTGATTTGGTCTCTGAATTCTACAATAATCTGGCCAATGGGGAGGGCACGGGGTGGCGGACCCGTGTCGCCGGTGTTGATCTTGACTTTACCTTATCAGCCTTCACTATGTTTATAGGTTGCCGTCGCTCCAATAATGACTTTTCGTTCTATCCCTATCTTCCTAACCCTCTTCCTGTCCCCTTTACTGGAGTCACTCCTGACTCCATCTATGAGCATTTTCTAGGCCACCCCAGGCCACGGAGTTCTGGTGCGCACACCCGTACGTTTCCCACGTTTCCTGCTCTTCATTTATCTCCCATTGATTATGTTCTGTTTAAGATTATCACAAATTGTCTTCTTCCAACTACGTCAAAGCATCTTGATGAGATCCATCCATTCCACTGTCTGATGCTTTACGGGATGCATCTGCAGTTAGATTTTGACATAGCACCGTCCATTTATTTCTCCATCATTGTTCATGGTCTGAGGTATGGCCAGACGATCTATATGCCATTTGGCCATATCATCACTGCCTGGCTGCAGTCCATTGGGATCGATGTTTCACAGGGTCATACTGTACCTATGGTGTGACAGGACTGCCGACTTGATCGTCGCATGCTGGCCCAGTCTGGTATTGTTGTTGGATCACGAGGGTTGCGTTGGAAGAATCAGAGACACATGGGGGAGTTTCCAGGAGCAGCCCATTCCCAAGAGCAGCCCGCTGATATAGATGATTATGATGAGTGGGCTCCTGACCTCCGATGGCAGATTGCGGAGTTAGAGCGTATGCTGCAGCACGAATTGCATATCTCTGAGCTCTGGCGACAAGAGGTCCGCTCAGAGATTCAGACTTTTGATCGCCGTCTCGATGCTTTAGCCTCTGATGTCTCTGAGATGCACTCCTTCCAGGACAGATGGTATGAAAAATGGTATCATCATACATTTCCTGATGGTGCATCTCCCAGTGGCCCTTCACCAGGAGATATCATCTACATTGATGATTCGGACGATGATCCAGCTGACGATTGACCGCTCTATGTTCGTGTTTGATGTTTTTGACGGATGTGTACATCCTGACCTTTGTCTGTTCCATCTTGCTTAGGATGTTACTGTTTGTTGATGCTATGATGACTACTATTTGGATTTGTGCTATATTGCCATGATTATGTTTTTATCTCATGATAGTATGTCTATTGTTGATGCCATGTTGTTTATATGAGTTTTATCTGCATGTTTGCTAATTTGTCATGTTCATGCTTATAATGCCATGTCTACATGATACATATGAATGTTATGGCATACTCTGTAAGTTGTTACTTCATGTTCGTATGATGCATGTGCTTGCTATACCTTGCTCTGTATTTTTCACATGTGGTCATATGGTTATCTAAAAATCATACCTATCCATGTTGATTTGGGATACCCCTAGGGTTGAGGGGGAGCTTGTTTAAACTTATCAGCCCTTCTAGCCCCTTTTCGGTGTTCGACAAAGGGGGAGAGTGTTGGTTGGTTAAGTTTAGGATGATCATGTTGTAGGGGGAGGATCCTGATTCCCCTATGATTCTGGATTTGAGGAAATGGATTGAGAATCCCTAAACTTAGATCGGGTTGTCAAACAACAAAAAGGGGGAGATTGTTGATGCAGTCTGGCCCTGATTGTTGTTTTGGTGTTGACACCGATTTAAGTTTAGGTTGATGATTATTGATTATGATTAAGCCCTGATCGGGGATCAGGCATGGTATGGAAAATCCTAGTCTAGAGGGCTAGGTGTTGGAAAATCCTAACCTGGAGGGTTAGGTGTTGAAAATCCTAGCTTGGAGGGCTAGGTGTATAAAAAGTCCTAATTCGGAAGAGGTGGGTGAAAAATCCTAGCTTGGAGGGCTAGGTGAAAAGTCCTAACTTGGAGGGTTAGGTGTAAATTGCCATCTTGGAGAATTAGGTGAAAAATTCCTGGCTTGGAGGGTTAGGTCCTAGCTTGGAGGGCTAGGTTTGGAAAGTCCTAATCTGGAAGAGTTGAGTGAAAAGTCCTAGCTTGGAGGGCTAGGTGAAAAGTCCTAGCTTGGAGGGCTAGGTGAAAAGTCCTAACTTGGAGGGTTAGGTGCAAATTCCCAACTTGGAGAGTTAGGTGAAAAATCCTTAGCTTGGAGGGCTAAGGTGGAAGAGAACTTAGCTTGGAGGGCTAAGTTTACGTCCCTGGATCGGTCTGGTGATCGGTCAGGGAAGCTGGCACGCTGCCCTGTTGTGGATCGGTCTGGTGACCGATCCAACAACGACTGATCGATCTGGTGACCGATCAGGGAGCACACAGTGAGGTTGGGAACCTACTGTACTGCTCCTGATCGATCCAGTGACCGATCAGGGAGTGTGTGTTTCACCTACTGCTTGGCTCCTGATCGGTCGGGTGACTGATCAGGAAGCGAATAGTTGAGGTTGAGTTCCCTTGCTGATCTGAACCTGATCGGTCCGGAGACCGATCAGGATCACTGTGCAGATCGTTCCGGAGAACGATCCAGCATCGCAGGTTCCTCACTATGATCGATCAGGCTCTAGCCTGATCGGTCTGGTCATGATCTGATCGGTCTGGTGACCGATCAGGAGGCTGCCTGATCGGTCTGGTGACCGATCAGGAGGTCTGGACTGCGAAGCTCAGAAATCGCCCAAGAAAGGGGTGGATCGTTCGGGTGATCGATCCACAACCTGGGATCGGTCTGGTGATCGATCCAGGAGAAGTCACAAAGAAATCGCGATTTCTAATTGAGCGTTGGGGACCGATCAGGACGGAGCCTGATCGGTCTGGACCTAGCCTGATCGGTCTGGTGACCGATCAGAAGTCGCTCTGATCGGTCGGGTGACCGATCACTTTAATTCAAATTGCATTGTCAGACGCTCTGATCGCGTCTGACCGTATCCGATTCGCTGATGTTTGCCTCTGATATTTGATTTACTGTGTGATATATTGCTCTAACAGTCTGATTAAGCTGCAGGTGACAGGGGAGGATTCAAACACTCAAGGAGAAGTCAATGGAGGCTTTCCTTGGAGCAGGTTTGTCCATTTCTCATCTCAGGTTGCAACGGCTGGAGCTGCAGGACTGAAGCCGCTGACTGAAACTTGGCTGAGGGAGCTCAGGAAGTTCAGTAAGGGTTCAGTGGTAGCTGGCGTTGGCAGTGAGGCAGCTGGAGGCTGCTGGAGATGAGGTCACTTGATGCTTAGTGGAGAAACAAAAGGGACGAGAGACAGCTTCGGTGAAACAGAGTTCTACAGCTTGTGTTTTGAGTTCTTGCCGCCCTGAGTTCTCTACAACTGCTTGCTGTGTTCTTGAAGTTTCCATCATTCTGAGCAAGTGATCGAGAAGCAACCAATCTTTACTTGAGCGCTTGAAGGAGAGAACAAGTAGCTTGGAGTCCGACAGTGGGAAGACACGAAGAAGGGTTCTTGCGTGAGATCGCCACTTGGTGGAGCTCAGGGAAGCTAGCTGTGTTCTTGTCCTTGCTAAGTATTTGAGTAAGATCTTTCTCGTAGTTTCTTTGTGCTTAAACTTTATTCTGATTGAAACGCTGTGGAGAGGTTTCTCCACCGAGAAGGAGGTTGCATTATATCTGGTGAAACCGGAGCTTGATCTGCCGACGATCAAGGGATCGCCCACCTTAAGGGCACGCCAAGGAGTAGGGGCAAGTTATCCCCGAACCTTGTAAATTCTCCTGTTAGCGATCTTGCTAATCTTGCTAGTTAGTTTTCTGTTTTAGTTTATGCACTTTCTGTTTTCCATACTTCCGCTGTGCTACTAACAACTTCAAGTGCAGAAACTTGCTAACTTCGTGAAGTGAAAAGTGATTGGCTATATTCACCCCCTCCCCCTCTCTAGCCATCCCGTTTCCAACAATAGCAAGCTGTGTTCACAGCTTCAACCCATAAGTAGCTCGGTAAAGAGTACTCATTAAGCATGCTTCGTGCAACCTCTTGTAAGACTCGGTTCTTCCTCTCTATAATACCATTTTGCTGTGGTGTTCTAGAAGTAGAGAACTCATGACTATATCCTCTCTCTTGACAAAATTCTAAAAATATATGATTTTGAAATTCTCCTCCATGATCACTCCTAATTGTTTTAATTGTTATAAATTTTTCATTCTCAATTCTTCTACAAAAGAAAATAAAAATATCTAGAGTTTGATCCTTATGTTTTAGAAAATAAGTCCAAGTATATCTAGTATAGTCATCAATGATCACAAAGCAATACCTACTACCATTCAATAAAATTATTGTACTATAATCAAACAAATCCATGTGTAATAAATCTAAGGCAGTAGAGGTACTTATAGCGCTTTTACCTTTATGAGATGCTTTCATTTGCTTACCCATTTGACATGCTGATGACTGCCTACAACAAGTGTCACGAATGAGCCTCAAATTTAGATATTTATAAGTTGAAAACCTTTAGCTCACAAAATAAAATGTAGTACAGGGGCCTCAAGTCGTATTTTTCCAAGGACTAGTTAAGAGTGTTTAATCCAAGCTTGAATTTTATCGTTAAATGTTTTTGGGTTTTCAAATAAGGTTGGGGGTTGTTTGTGAATAAGAATGAAATAACAGTTGTAACAAAGTAGACTTAGCTAAAGCAGGAATTAAACTAGAAAATTGTGAAAACTAAACTTAATCCTATCTGAGAACTAAGCAATTCAATTAAAGACTATGGGATTAAAGTTCAAGAACAACTTTAAATGTAAGGAAGCATAAGAACTATAGCTAAATTGCGGAAATGTAAAGTTTGAAACAGAAAATTACTAAGAAACAGATGTGTGTTAAAAATTGATAACAGAACAGGGTTGAATGAGGCTGAAACTGCCTGATCGGTCGACAGACCGATCAGATACAAGTCTGATCGGTCACTTTAACCGATCAGATGCTATCTGGATCGGTCGGGCAGATCGATTAGTTGCTGAAAGCGAACTGATATAGAGAGAACAATCGATACAACTAAAACAAAAACTACAGAGATGAATTCAGAAATAGAGATTACACAAACTAAGCATCAGATCCTTCCCTTAATCCATGATCTTGCTTGCCGTCACGCAAGAACCAACTAGGAACCCCCTAGCTTGACAAATCAGCAAAGATTTTCCTCCAGCGACTGATTAAGCATCAGATTTGTGTTCGGCTGAATTCTTCCTCTGATCTCCTCAGATTCGATGAGTTGGATTGTGATGGTGGCTCAGGAACCCTCGGAGCTCTTCAGAGAACCCCTTTGAATACTCTGATTGATGAAGATTTGCAATTGAGTAGGAGCTGGTCGGATGAAGCAAACTCTCGGCGAAACCCTCACCGGAGCTTGGTAGCTACGCGATTGCTTGCAACTTCGCCGGAAATCTTCCTTGATGATTTAGAAACTTGAACAAAGCTCAGATCTGATGCGGCCGCACGATCGGATGAAGAGAACCATGAAGAACAGCGAAGAACAGAGAAAACTGGAAAATAGAACTCACGACGACCCCGAGCTCAAGCGGAAAAGTTTGTTTTAATTAATCCCATTTGAAATTGGACGGCTGTGATCATCCTCGCCTCATCCGACGGTTGGATCATCTCAGATCTGAACCAAACTTCCCAGATCTCCATCAATGGCCAGGATCTGCTCTTCCTCAGCTGGGATCGATCAGATCTGCAACGGATGGCTCAGATCTCCTTGCCTTTGCATGGATGGTCTAGACTCCTCTTAAGCTTGATCCAACGGTCAGATGGACTCTGATTTGACTCCAAGCTTCAGATCTTTGGCCCCGACAACGGTGCCAAAAATTTGATGGACCTCAGAATAGGTGTCACGAAAGTGGGTCTCAAATTTAGATATTTATAAATGTTGGAAACCCTTTTTGCAATCAAAGATGAAAACGTAGTAAAGGGGCCACAGGTCGTGTTTTCCCTAGGGCTAGTTGAAGTTGTTTGATTCGCGCTTGAGTTTATGTGTCGTTGATGTTTTTGGGTTTCAAATAAGACGTGGGTTTGGATTGCGAATAGAAATGAAAATGCTATGGAAAGAAAGGAACTTAACTAATAAACTAAACAAGTGATGGTAATCAACACTCAATCAATGGAAAAATCTAATTAACCAATTTGGGAAACAAGTCTGGTTTTAAAGCAAAATCAAACAAACAACTGATGTGAAGCAATTGATGTTGAACAAATGAATGAGAGATATAACTCCAATGCAGAAATAAAACATGCAGGAATAAATCCAACTAATGGACTGAAATGACAATTTAAACTCCACTTGGATGCAAATCAAGCAAGCAACTAATTTCAAATGCAATGGAATTCAAATGCAAAGCTTTCTTGATACAAACTTCAGCAACTACAACTAAAATTTACAGAAATGAATTGGGTACAGAATTGAAATTGGGATGCAGAAATGGAATTTGACACACACCTGCTGATACTAAACGCAAAAATTGATGCTAAATCTTTGTAAAAGAAACCAGCTTCAAAGTGTAAATGCAGGAGAAGAATTAGCACCTACTTGAGACAAAATTCAGATATGGAAAAAAAGGACTGATATGCAGAAGTAATGATGCAGAAACGCAGCAGTGAAAGATAGACTTAAGCAGGTTACTGCAGAAATGTAGTGACTGATCAATGAGCTGAGACTAACAATGCATACTGAATTCGAGCACAAAAGTACACTACAAGGTATGTTAAACGTGCTCCAAATCAGTGTTGATGCTGAACCTGATACACTCTCAAAAATGCTGAACTGAAACTGCTGAAAATACACTGATACGCAGGACACAACTTGATACGCAAAGGGAAAATCTGAGCGGAATGCGGAATTGAAATTAAATGCTGATCAAACTCAAATCAACTCATTAGCTACCAAAATGTTGTCTTAAATCTCAGGAACTAAAACCAGAAACGAATTGAATTCTAAATAAATTGAAAAATTCAGAATTAAGCTGGAATGGGCAGAAAAAGGCTGATACGCAAGCTACAGCTGATACGCAAGCATGAAATTGCAAAGAAAATGAAATTAAGTGAAGTATTAACTAAACAAGCTAGCTAACTACTGGAAGAACAGATTCGAACCACTAATTAAGCAGAATCAAGCCAAGAAAGGTAAACTACAGCAGCTGAAACAAAATTCAGAAACAAAACAATTTTCAGAATTGAAATTACAGACTAATTTAATGAAAATTAACTACGGAACTAATCCTCAATCCTCTCTGAGCTCAAAATCTCCTTGATCGTCACGCAAGGGCAAGCCAAGAACCCCTTCGGCTCCGCAAACCACTGGAAAACAACTTCGCTTGATCAACTCTGCTCAAACTGCATCAGCTGGGGAAATCCAATCCGAATCCCTTCGATCTCAATGGATAGAATGGCGATGATCATTTGAAGATCCTCTGAGCTCACCTGAGAACCCCTACAGATGACTCAGATGATCGGAAGTGGCTCGTGGATGAGATCCAAGTGATTGAATCGCAGAGCTGCCGAAACCCTCAAACAGCCCTGTTCCGATGCAAATTGAGCTCAAATCTCCAACAAAACTATCCTCCAATGATTCAGATGATGATCCAAGGTTGAGATTGAGGTGGTCACGCCTCCTTAGATGAAGAACTTGAAGAAACGATGATGAACTGCTGAAGAACACGAAGAAACGACGAAGACGCGACGAGGAAGAAAACTGAGGGAATTTTCCTTAAGTAATTAGGAATGAACGACCCAGATTGATTTGAGGAAATCCAACGGCTGATCTTCATCCGATCTGACCCAAACTTTGATGATGTTGATCAAGGGTCAGGATCTGCCTCGTGGTAGCTCGGATCCTCTAGATGTGCAACGGATGGTCCAGATCAATCTAATCTTTGAATGGACAGTCTAGAGCCCTCCGAGCTTGATCCAACGGTTGAATGAGCTCTGATTGGGCTGAAACCTTTAGATCTTGATCAGAGTGCTGGATCAGCCCTAACCCTAGCTTGGATTGCTTCAGATGGTCCCAGATGGCTCAGATCTAGCCGCTTTTGAATCGGACGGACCGGATTAATCCGATGCTTGATAACTCGATCCGGGTCCACTTCCGACTCAAGTTTGACCCAGTATGCCCTAGGTCCATGATCCTTTCATGCCTACAAAAATAGATCAAAAATTTAGTGGCCAAATAATCCAAATATGTACAGATTTGCAATTAAGTCCAAAATAAAAGCAAGTTCTAAAACCTAGGGTAAATTCACAATTAAGCAAGAAAGACATGGGTCAAACATGAATTTTAGCATCTAAAATAATCAATAAAATGGTACTTATCAGGCCGCACGATCGGATGAAGAGAACCATGAAGAACAGCGAAGAACAGAGAAAACTGGAAAATAGAACTCGCGACGACCCCGAGCTCAGGCGGAAAAGTTTGTTTTAATTAATCCCATTTGAAATTGGACGGCTGTGATCATCCTCGCCTCATCCGACGGTTGGATCATCTCAGATCTGAACCAAACTTCCCAGATCTCCATCAATGGCCAGGATCTGCTCTTCCTCAGCTGGGATCGATCAGATCTGCAACGGATGGCTCAGATCTCCTTGCCTTTGCATGGATGGTCTAGACTCCTCTTAAGCTTGATCCAACGGTCAGATGGACTCTGATTTGACTCCAAGCTTTAGATCTTGATCTATGAACTTGATTTACTCTATCTTGGGCTCGGATTGATCAGAGACTGATAGATGGCTCAGATCTCACCGTTTCTTGATCGGACGACCCATATTAATCCAATGCATGATCATCTTGATTCGGACCCAATTCTGGCTCAAACTCGATCCAATTTGATCCAGGTCTATGATCATTCAAAGTCTACAAAATTAGTTCAAATTTTAATGTCACAATATCTTGAATATAGAAAGAATTGAATTCAAAAGCTAAAATAGACATATATCATGGAACCTAATGTAAATACAAGATTAAGCATATAAAAAAAGATCAAAACATGGATTTGAGAGCCTAAAGTGATCAACAAAATGGTAATTATCACATGCATCACATAGCTTTTCCTTTTCGTATTTGATGCTTGGTTAGCCATGGACAAGTCCTTTGTTGGCCAATTTTCGGATATTCTCCATGTTTACATGTGCCAACCTCCGATGCCAAAGTGTAGACTCTTCTTCTTTGGATATGAAACACTTAATAGAAGCATTAATAGAACTTTTAAAAGAAACGTGATAATTATTATCTATTCTTGTGCCTACTAGTACCGTGTCAAGTGTGTCATTTTGTCTAACTAGATATTGACTTGGATGAAATTCAATTGTGTAACCCGCATCACACAATTGACTGACACTTAGGAGATTGAAAGTCATCCCCTTGACTAGAAGGACATTTTTAATTCTAAGACATTCGGATATTTGAATGTCTCCTATCCCTACAATCTTAAGACTACCATTGTTACCAAATGATACATTACCTCTACTTTTGCTTTGTAGGGTAGTGAACAATGATCTATCCCGGGTCATGTGTTTAAAGCACCCACTATCAACAAACCAAGTTGATAGATGCTCCCCCTCAATCAATGCCTACACAACATGAAAAATGGAAAATTTAGGTACCCAAACCTTGGGACCTAGTGCATCTACAATGCATGATTTAGGCACTCATGCCTTGATCACTTTCTTTTGAACCCTAGAAACCTTAGATGATCTAACATGGGTTCTTGACATCAATAAAACAAAGGTTGGTTCTTTAGGTCGGTAACCTATACCGACCTTGTTGTAAACCACTCTTTGAGCATTTAGGATCATGTCCAAAGTTTTGGAGCTAGTTGAGAATTTCTCAAGAAGACTCTTGAGTTTCTCAACCTCACTCTTCAAGGCTTTGTTCTCATCCTCTAGGACTTCCACATGCAAATCATCAATATCCTCATCCTTAGAGGATTTTAATTTCTCTACTTCTACTTTTAAAGACTTCACTTTTTCCTTAGACTTCTTTAACAAATTAGTTAAGCATGTAATGGTTCTATAGCATTTATCCAACTCAGGAGATATTACCTCTTCATCATCCGAAGATGATGAAGCCGCGGTTGAAGAGTCCCTTGATTCGTCACTGCTCTCCACATCTTCAATGGCCATGAGAGCTACATGACGAGTGCTCTTCTCCTCCTTTTCTTCTTCGGATGAGCTGGAAGAAGATTCATCCCATGTGGCCTTCAAGGCTTTATTCTTCTTTTTTGATTTCTCCTTCGTCTTCTTAAGTTTTGGACATTCATTCTTATAATGCCCCTTTTTGCTACACTCATAACATGTGGCGTTAGTTTTATCAACTTTAACTTCACTAGTGTTACCTTTCCCTTTGTAGCGTCGGCTCTTCCTCATCATCCTTCTCACGAAATTAGCCATCTTGGATGATGAAGACTCGCTTCCATCTTCCTTGGATTTGGATGACGAAGATGAAACCTTCTTCTCCTTCTTCTTCTTGGCCTTGTCCCCTGCTACAAGAGCAATCCCCTTCTCCTTGGGGTTTTTGTTAGCGATCTTGTGTAATTCCATTTCACAAAATAAGTCATCTATCTTAACAATAGATAAGTCCTTGGATACCTTGTAGGCATCCACCATGGATGACCACAAGGCATTCCTAGGAAAGGATTTTAGTACGTACCTTACAAGGTCGCGATTCTCGACCTTCTCATCAATGGAGTGTAGACCGTTAAGTATTTCTTTGAATCGGCCATGGAGTTCACTTACCGTTTCGGACTTCTTCATGGTGAGGTTTTGGAGTTGGTTGAGGAAAATGTCCCTCTTGGCTATTCTTGAATCACGGGTGCCTTCATGGAGCTCAATGAGCTTGTTCCATAGGTCCTTGGCACTGGTGAAAGGACCGACTTTGATCAACTGCTCCTTGGTCATCCCACACTGCAGGGTGACCACAGTTTTTGCATCGGCTTCTCCCTTCCAGGCTTGTTCGGTAGACCATCTTGAGGAGTACTCAAGCTCTTTTCCCTCAGCATCTTTTGGAGGGGTGAATCCCTCTTTCACAGAGAACCACATACCGATGTTCGTCTTGAGATAATATTCTATTCGTGATCTCCAATATTGAAAATCAGCCCCATTGAAGAAAGGGGGTCGATTGGTGCTGAAACCTTCCATCATAGTCATTCTTGTTATGCTCTCCGGATGTTAAACCGTTGGCAAGAGCCCCTGGCTCTGATACCATTTGTTGGACCTTGGATGGCTAGAGAGGGGGGTGTGAATAGCCAGATACAGAAACATTTGGCTCTTTAAAATCTTTCTGCACTTAGGGTTAGCAGCGGAAGAAAACCAGTAGGAAGAACAAAGAAAGAAAACAAACAGCCCAAACAGAAAGACAAATACAAACCAGTCGCTAACAAGGAGGGTTTACAAGGTTCGGGGATAACTTGCCCCTACTCCTTGGCGTGCCCGTGAGGTGGGCGATCCCTTGATCGTCGGAAGATCAAGCCCCAAAAATCTGGATAGAATAGAACTCCTTCTCGGTGGAGTAACCTCTCCACAGCAGTCTCAAGAATGATATCAGATTAAGCACACAAAGACTCGAGAAAGAACTTACAGACCAAGCTTAACCACAGGCAAAGAAAGCGCAAAGAGAAGAGAACACTTCACAGAGCTCAACCCAGCAAAACTCTCACGCAAGAACCTTCAGCTCTTCGTGTCTGCTTGCTGATCAACTCGCGAAGCTCTCCAACGATTCAAAGTTTAGAGTTGTAAGAGATTCAAAAGATGCAGAGTTTCAAAGATGCTTTCTCTTCTTCGCTAACAATCCCTTAAAACTCTGCTCATCGCCAGCTCACCAGGCGCGTCCGCAGCTCACCAGAGCGTCTGCAGCTCACTAGAGCGTCTGCAACAACCTCCGTCACCAACCCATTGACCTCTACTGGGCTCAGTCCACTGAAACCTCTTCAGTCGAGCCTCAGGTCAGTCGCCAGCTCAGCCAGACAGTTGCCAGTCCGTGCCAGAAGCCGTTGAATCCTGCGAATGGAAAACAAACAAACCTGACCAAAGCGAAAGTCGCCAATTGACCCTCCTTCTTGGTTTGTGTCATCCCTGCATTACCTGCACACTCAACAGAGGCTTAGGATAGCAAATCAAAAACAAATCAGCAGTGTAACAGAGAAATCAGAAGCGATTCAGAGCGTTATCAGAAGTTTGACAACGTTTTCAAATTAAAGTTCAGACACTGATCGGTCACCAGACCGATCAGTGAAGACCCTGATCGATCAGGCTCCTGCCTGATCGGTCCTGTGACACTGTACGATCGCGGATCTGAACCTGTGATCGGTCACACTGACCGATCAGAGATCGGGGATCGGTCACCAGACCGATCCTTTACTAAACTCTCAGGGCTGAAGACTGATTAGTCACCTGATCGGTCCCTTGACCGATCAAGTTATGCCCTGATCGGTCCAGTGACCGATCAGGTCACATCTGGACCGTTCAGGAGGCATCCTGATCGGTCCAGGAGGACCCTGAATCGGTCAAATTGACCGATCAGGGTTTATCCCTAAACTCTCTGTTCTCCTTTTGATCGTTCACCAGAACGATCAGAAGCCACACAGAAGGTTTCTGTTCTCTTCTTGATCGTTCATCAGAACAATCAGACTCCCTGGATCGGTCACCAGATCGATCTATTAACATGAGAGCTCATGCTAACTCCTGATCTGACTCCAGACCAATCCAGACATTTGGCTGACTCACGCTTAGTCACCTAGCTTCATTCGCTACGACCCGGCTTCACTCATCGGGATTTCTATCACCCGACTTCACTCACCGGGGTTTCCATCACCCAGCTTCACTCATCGGAACCCGACTCCATTCACCAGACCCGGCTTCACTCACCGGGCTTTCCATCACCCGGCTTCACTCACCAGGACTCGGCTTCACTCACCGGGGTTTCCGTCACCCGGCTTCACTCACTGGGACCCGCCTTCACTCACCGGGGTTTCCGTCACCCGGCTTCACTCACTGAAATTCGTGCCAAGTCCCCGACTAGGACTTAAGCCGAACTTATCTTACCCACCTAAACTTAAATCAGTGTCAACACCAAAATAACAATCAGGTCAGACTGCATCAACAATATTGACTCTCGGGGAGAGTTTTTGATGTGTGTCAAAGGGGGAGAAGATTGAAAGGCTAATAGGGTTTAGTCTTTCTCAAACATATTGTCAAACATAAAAAATGGGGAGATTGTTGGTGCAATCTTTATTAGGTCAGGGTTGACCTAGTTTGACTAGGCTCGGGTGAGCTTATGCCTAATAAGCTTTGTAAGCTTAAGGTTGGATGTTTCGATGTTTGATAATGATGTTTGAATGTCATATGATGTTTGAATATAGTATGATGTCAAGTGGGTCAAGGTTGATTGGAGGCTTGACTGAAAAGACCTAGTGGGACTAGGCACACCTAGTAGGACTAGGTGAAGTCCAAGTGGATCGGGGAGATCGCACGCTGGCATGGGAAAAGACCTAGTGGGACTAGGTAAACCTAGTGGGACTAGGTGAAGTCCAGGTGGATCGGGGAGATTGCACGCTGGCAAGGTGGAAGTCTACCGAGAGGCTAGACCTAACTCGAGGGTTAGGCGAATCTGGTTGGGAACCAGGTTATGTCCTAGCTGGGAGCTAGGTAGAAGAAATCCAGGTTAGTTAAAGGGGTTGACCGGACACTTGGTAGGGAACCCTAGACTTGTGAGCACAAGTTAGGTTGGATTCAATCGATTGAGTAATCGATTAGGGTTTGGTTTCTCGTGATCAGAAGCTTCCTTGATTGATCGGGTGATCGATTAAGGAATGTGTGAGTCGATTGGCTGATCGATTAGGAGAAATGAGTTGCGATAATAGAAGGTGGCTGAATCGATTGATCAATCGATTCAGCCTTCCCTTAATCGATTGGTCAATCGATTCAGCCTTCCCTTAATCGATTGGTCAATCGATTAAGGGGTCCTTTAATCGATCGGTTGATCGATTACTGACGTTTTGCACAAGAGCATAGAAGGGTCCTGAATCGATTCAGCAATCGATTCAGGATGCTCGTAATCGATTGACTAATCGATTACGGTTCAAAAACTAGCTGTTGAACGGTTGAGTCTGACGTGGTAATCGATTGGGTAATCGATTCAGAAACCCTAGGCGTTGGGTATTTAGGGTTTTCACGCAGGTTTTGAAGGGGATCGCTCACGGCTTCTTCGACACTTCTCCTCCTTCTTCCACGCCATTTCAAGAGAGGCTTTGGGGCTTAGTGTTGCTGCACTTCCAAAGCTCTAGAGGCGATATCAAGCTCGAAGATAGCAAGGAAAGCAAAGAGAGCTTATCATTGTAAATCTTGTAAGATTTCATTTTGTTTTTGCTTGGATTCTTGTTGTATCTTCTTGTAAGCTTGTAAGAGGTTTCTCCACCTGAAGAAGGAGATCTTTCATAGTGTATGAGAGAGTGAGGAGAGTGGATCCTTGGATTAGTCACCTCAAGTAGGTGGATACCAAGTAAATCCTTAGTGTTAGCACTGCTCAAGTCTCCCGCGCAACAAATCATCAAAGAGAAAAGATCGGAGCTAATCACCCTCCCTCTAGCTCTCCTATCGGTCCCAACACTCTAAACTGCTACAATCAAGATGTGTGAAAGACATCCAATTGTCTTCTCCTAATCCTTAATCTAGCTTCAGTTTTTAAAGTTGTACCAACTAGATTTCCTTTCTTCCCTTCTGTTTTCTTTATTGTTCTTGAATTTGTTATAGAAAATGGTGGAACCCACAATACAGTGGAAAGGGTAGAGAGGGTAACATTAATTTTTTTATTTGCTTTTAAGTTCCAATGCATTTAATAACTATCTTCTTTAATGAACAGGTATATTTATATTCTTCTTTTAAGTTCCAATGCATCTAATAACTATCTTCTTTAATGAACAGGTATGTTTATATTCTTCTTTTAAATTCCAATGCATCTAATAACTATCTTCTTTAATGAATAGGTATATTTATATTCTTCTTTTAAGTTCAAATGCATCTAATAATTATTTTGTTTGCTATAGCTTTTAGTTATGTTATACTGTTAACTTTTAGTTGTGTTGATTTGCATCTTTGAATAGGTTTATTTATTTATTTATTTTTTTGCTTTTAAGTTCCAATGCATCTTATTTATCTTTGGTATACGAGTTGACTGCATATGATAATGTGCCTTAGTTTGAAATTTGAATTTCAAAGGGATAGTTATTGTCTATATATACTCATTCCTGTTAACACATCTTCACTCATAGTCTATAGCAACTATCCTCTTCACTCTTCGTGGCTAACAGTTTGTTTTTTGATCTTCTGCTTTATGACTTTAACCATGGCAAATCGGTACCATTTCTCTTCCTATCTATATGTCTTATTAATTTTGTGCAATTCGCTGTACCTGTTTCCTATTAATAAACCGATGACATTATTTTTTTCCAGGTATGATTTGGTTAAAGATATTAATGTTGGTCCTGAGCATAAAGTATGGAAATCAAGGCTAGAGTCATTAGACTTTGGAGAGTTACCTCTTTCACAACACCTGCCCAAAAACCTCCTATTGAAATGGTGTTGCTAGATGAACAGGTTTAATATTTTCTTTCTAATTGTCTTTCAATATTATATTACTTTGGCCATTTTTATATAACCATTCATTTTTTTTACTAATGTTTAGAGTCATCGTGTACAATGTACCATTAAAAGCTGTCATGTGCCTTTCTTTGAAAATTTCATCATCGAAGGAAATGTATATGTGATGTCAAACTTAGTTGTTGCTTTGAACTCAACGAAGTATAAACAACTGATCATGAGTTTAGGATTTTCTTCAAAAGAAAAACAAGTGTATCTCTTATTGAGGATTCTGAAATCCCAAACAATGGATTTCTTTTGTTCCTTATACTCAAATTCTGAACGAGAAAAGGGAAGATAACTATTTAGTAGGTATGGAGTATTTACTCTATAAATTTTATACAACTTCTATTCATACTTTTTTACCATTTCACCGCTAATATGTTATAATAAATATCTTTTACAGATGTCATTGGCCTGCTAAAGGTAAAGGTGACATGATTGAGTTCTCAAGGGATGGAAAACCATCAAATTATTTAGTCATTGAGCTTGATGATCTGCAGTAATACCCTATCTTGATACTTGAACTATAATTTAATAAATTATTAATAACATCTTCTCTAACATATTTTATTTTTTTTGCTCCCAGAGGTGGGGATAAGTTGTGTTGTACATTGTGGCAAGATTTTGCTCACCAATTGATAAAGTATTTGAATGAGAATTCTTCTCCTCATTATATAGTTGTATTGCAACTTGGAAAACTGAAGATGTTTAAGGGTCAGTATCATATCAAATGCTCTCAATTTCTGTAATCATTATTGCTGTTATATTTCTTCATTTTAACTGTAACTTCTATTAAATGCTTAAATAACATAGGTGTAATGGGAGTCTCAAATGCAAATTTTACCTCAAAGCTCTTTATCAATGAAGACTTCCCTGAAGTGAAGGACTTTGCTGCAAGGTATTAAGTTTATACTAATGCTGCATATGGAATATTAACTTTTATACTTTATAGTAATTTTTATTTATTGTTATTATTATCAGTTTGGAAGCCGGTCATTCTTCTTCCAGTCAACAATTGACACCTTTGGTTGGTGAACAACCCTACTCTTTGGAGGAAGATTTCCTATTTCGATATGTTTACAAACCAATTAGTGATTTGAAAGATCTTACTAAGGGTTATTTCTTTATTTCATCCCTTTTTTACATTTAATTATATCAACTAATCATGCCTTCCGCAAAATGACGATTTTTTAAAAACCTTTCACCTTTTGTTCTTCTAGACTGCAGTCTTTGTCACCATTGGGACAGTGAAGGATATTGAAAGTGAATTTAGTTGGTGGTATCGTGCCTGTAAAACATGTTATTCTGGGTTGAGGCAGATGGGTCGTAAGCTTTATTATGTAAAATGTGGTAGAGAGTCCACCAATTTCACTTCAAGGTTACTCTGTTAATTTTTTACATGAGTTTTCTAATCCTAAATTATACACTATAATTCATCACTTTTAGTTTTATGTTGATGCTTTCCATTTTTTAACAACAATTTGGTTTATAATTATTTTAGGTACAACATCCATTTGAGAGTTGTGGATGATATGATTCTGCATCATTTATATGTTTGATAGAGAAGCCTGCAAGCTCTTGAATAAATCATGTTCTGATCTGAGACTCTCATACATATCAAAGGTATAACTAATACACTTTCTAATGTTTCTGAAAGCTATTGTATATATACTTATATACTACTGTTCAATTTATATTTAGGGTGGAGATAAGAATTCATACCCTGATGAGATAAATCAACTGAAGGATAAGAGGTTCATTTTCAAAGTACAAGTTAAGATACAGGATTTTAATTCTATCGATCCCTACGTCATTCAGGTGGTAAAGTTGGGTTATGATGAATCATTAATTGCTGCTTTTTAAAAGAAATATACCAATGTTTTTGTAAGTTCTCCCTTTTTTATCAATAGTTTCTTTGACGTGTGTTCTCTTTTGATGTTTAAATTATTTGATTTTCCTATTCTCGACAGCCCACTTATATCAATGAATCTTCTGAACTATTGAGTCAGATTACTGAACCAATTGAAATGTTAAAGGTGTCCAATTCTATTCGCTAATTCTATTTAATGTTATACTAACTGATTTATTGCTATCCAATTTACTAAAATATGAGCAATTGATTGTAATCAGGAAAACATATCATAGTCGTACAACAATACTTCCGAACTTAGTACTCAACTTTTGTGAAACCAACCAAAGCTCATATGTTAGAAGGATATAGTGGAAATGAAATTGAAAGTTTTCGAGATGATTCTCCTGCATCATCAAGTAAGATGAGAAGATAATTAAAGAGGAGTAAAGATTTGTTATGCTACTTTTTAAAGATCTATGTTAGGTTGAGATGACCATAATTTTGCATGTTAGTGTCGATGGATCAATATATGACTATCTACCTTTTAATTTTAATCTTACGAATGGTATTCCAATTTGATATCTACACCTGATAGAATGGGATTCTTTGCCGCTTCGAATGTCATGAGCATTAAATGTATCAGAACTATAAACCTAAACCTCATTTCACTTTTACCTCATTGGTAATAATTATTGGTGACAATTATATTAGAATCATGGAGCTAGGCCTTCTTCAAAAATCAATTGCCAGGTTAATATATAAACATGATACTTTAGATATACGATTTAAATAAGCTCAAAATCTAAATCTAGCAACATTTTATATATAGTAAAGGGAGATAATAACTTCATTGCATTCAATGTCTTCCACTCATAAAAAATCAAATCTAGCTTGCCAAATATATAATTTAATGATATATTGCGTTAAATGAAATATATTGTTGAGGTAAACATTTAATTTAATATGAAAAAATTATTAATGAATATTATTTAATAATAATATGAAATATTTTCGAAATCATATCATTTAATGTCAAACTAAATAGGACATGATATAATCGAATTAAAACCTCTTTAATAACAAATTTAAAAATAACAAAATACTAAAACACCGACAAGCTTTCTAGCTACTGGCTATTTGGATGAAAGCATGTTATGTTTCGGAAATTTAACCATATTTTCAATATATCTTTAATCATTACAAACTGTACAAAAACTACATTGATACCTTCAATGTATTCCCATGAATATATTTTCTCGATTAATATTATCTTAATATCTCACCTGTATTTGTCTTCCTACTTTTCTCAGTTATAACTGCTGCCAGGGGGCTTATTTTTTAGTTTTGTATTTCCAACAGGTAAAACGGATCACCTACATACATGGGACCAAAAGCTTGCTAGATTTAGGAGGAGATTGATACTAGCAAGAAAAAGAAAAAGGCTTACAGAAATTGAAAATTTCAAATGCTATTTTCCAAGTATTTTCATATCATAATACTTTTATCATAGAATAGTTTTTTTTTTAATTTCAATTATTATCCAGGGACTAATAAATTTGACTCCATTACCTATTATTTCAGTTCAAGTTGCTACTTCCATGACTTATGAAGCTTCACTAAGAAATGTTGTTGACCTACACACACAGTCTTCAACACATAACACTATGATCGAGCAATCATGTTTCAAAAAAGGGAGAACGAACTTTCAAACACCCACGACTTTCAACATAACAACTACAGCACACAACAATAATGGTAAGTACTTCACGCAATAATTCTCAAGTTTAGCATTGTCAAAAAATTATACAAGATTTATTTTAACTTAATGTCATTAAACCTACTACAATTATTGCTTCACATAGGCTTTGGTAAAAATAGTCTGTATTTATGTTCTTTTCTAGGAAATTCAATTCGCCATAATTCTTTCAAAAGGAGCACCAATATATATGGTCGCAGACACATCTCCAAGGAGAACACCCCTACTTTGGTTCAGCAAAGACATATTAACAGGAAGCCAATACCATTGGTTCCGTCCAATATCAATATTACACCACTTTCAAATTTGACCAATTGTGAGTTTCAGCTTTTATTAAATTTTTTTTACCATACGTATATATTGCTATTCATTATTCATATACTATTCAAATCAAATGTTTAATGAGGCCAAATGCATGAAAATGAACATGACAATGAAAATGTACAGTTGTTAGGTGAATGTATATATCATTGCGTGTCTTTATCTATCTATTGTAACATCACTCATACCACCCCCACAAAGTCATTTCATCTTCCATTATATGACTGACACAATTTTTAATTTCACTTAATATCATTTAACATTATCGAATTATTACTTCACACATATTAAAGTATCAATACTATATGCATTTAGGCTCTTCTGCAGGACATTCAACTCAGCATATTCCTTTCACATGGAGCACCATTATATATGGCGGTGAAAACATCTTCAATGAATGTACACCAACTACAATTCTGGATGTACATGTTAAAAGGAAGTCAAGACAATTAGTTCAGTCCAATATCAATAGAACTCCATTTTCAAATTTAACAAATTGTGAGTTCTACATTTCAATTGATCTTTTTGTATCGATAGTATATATTGGTATTCATCATTAATTCATATACTACTGACATCAAATGTTTATTGAGCTTTGCATTCGTTTTTCTAGGCCAAACAGATAGAAATGACAATTTAACAAATTTACCTACTAGAGACTGTTGGTGCAAGTTGCATCAATGATGTTCTCCTTTAAAGTGTTTTAATGTTTGACAATACACTTAAGACAGTGATACATTGAACAGACAAAGAGGAGTTAGGAGAAGTAACCTAAGTTGAAGAAAAGTCCTAGTTAACCTAGGCACTAAGACCTGGTGAGTGAAGCTGGGTACTAAGACCTGCTCGGAAGGTGGGCACTAAGTCCTGATCGAGGATTGGGTACTAAGTCCTGGCAAGGGCTGGGCACCGAAGACCTGCTCGGAAGGTGGGCACTAAGTCCTGGTCGAGGACTGGGCAAGAAGACCTGGCCGAGGGTTGGGCACTGAAGACATGGTTCGGGGAATTGGGCACGAAGACCTGGCCGAGGGTTGGGCACCTAAGTCCTGCACCTAGGGTTTGGGCACGGAGTCTTGGTCCGAGGGACTGAGCAACTTAGTTGAGCGATGACTAAGGACAGGAGTAAAGATGGGTCAGGGTTTGGGCGTCTCGAGGTCCGGAGGTATCGGAAGCTAAGCAAAAGTCCACTCGAAGGACTGGGTGGCAACTGTCTCCTGAAAGGAGTTGGTGAAAGGCGTGTTCTCGAGGGTGGGAGCTTGCGCCGGTTTGACCTAGGGTTTCGTGGAAATTCGAAGTCCGAACCAAGTCCTTAAGGCTAATATTATATGTATATATGCTTTGTGTTTGTGTATCTTGCAGGTATCAAGATTGGAAGACAAAGCAGGCTGCTGGAGCCCTTGAAGCAGGGCGCCCCCATCAGTGGGGGCGCCCCCATCAGTGGGGGCGCCCAAGCTAAAGAAGGAAGATGCAGGTTTTGTGTGGTAGGCATAATATGTGTCAAGCGGGGCGCCCGGGTTCAAAGCTGTTTTGCTGTTTCGAGGTCGAAACACAGGATAAGCCTTCGCAAGGGCGCCCTGGTCAAAGGCTTTATCAGCTGCGGCGAGGTTGGCGCAGGGATAAGGTTTGACCGGGTTTATCGGGGCGCCCCCAGCGTCCAGGGCGCCCTTATGGAGCCTATATAAGGGGCTTCTACCCCTCTACTTCAAACACAACTGCTACAAGCATTCTGATCATTCTGACCGACGACAACGCGCTAAAGATGAGGCTCTACGACCGGGAGGCTCCAGGAGGAAGTGCGCGGCACTTCGGAGGTCCAGATCGGTCGAGCTTCAACTTTGTTTTGTTCGGTTTGCATTTAATTTTCCGTACTTAATTTTCTGTACTTGTGCTTGTACTTCTACACTGTAAGACGGGTTTTCTCTGCCTCCGAAAATTTCGGAAAGGAGACCAATAGTGGACTCACGCCGAGTACATAGGCCTTGGACGTACTGACCCTGGGGGGTTGGGAACCAAGTAAATAAATCCCGTTGTGTCCCTGTGTATTGCTTTTATTTTGTTTATTTACTTTTCCGTTGTGCTACTAACGTTCTAAGTTCAGAACGATCCGAGCTTTTCTACGAAGTTTCCACGAGAGTTTTTCACGGTCGATATTCACCCCCCCTCTATCAACGGCACCGGTCCTACAATTGGTATCAGAGCCGAGCCACTCTTCACCGGACTAACCGCCGAGCAATGACACCAGGAGTTGAGGGGGAGCTCAGGGGTGAATCAGGTATATTTTATTTAAATGTCTATTTTTAAATTTCATATCACGTGCTTCACATGTAGGGAGAGAGGGCACTATAAAAATTAGTGCCCTACTCGTAAAATTCGATCTACATCACCGACGGCAAAGGGGGCACCAGCGCCAGGAGTCCGGAAAAATAAAGATCACATACAATGCTTCAAGTGCGGAAAATACGAACACTACAAGAACAAATGTCCGACAAAGGTACGTAAAATTTACGTTCCGAAAAGTTTCAAAATTCCTGCATTGTCTTTAGATAACTTAGTTAATTTTTCTGATAAATTAGATTTTCTGCATAGTAAAATTAATGTTTTGCATGTCAAATTAGAAAATACAGATATGACTAAAATATCAGAAATTAATTATTTAATCCAGAACATCAATTCAGTAATTTCTAAAATAAATTATCATAACCTTAATTCTAATAATTGTAATTCTGATAATTTTAATTCAGATAAATCTGATAATTTTTCAGACAAATTTAATCCTAAGGATAAATCTGAATTCAAAAATCTTAAGGATAATCCTAGATTTGAAAATCCGTTGTATAACTCTAAATTTGAATTTGAAAATTCTAAAAATAATCCAAAAGTTAATTCTGAAGATATTATCTCTGAAGATAATTTTGAAAATGAAATTCTCTTAGATAATAACTTAACTATAGATAGAATTGTCTAAGATAAATGTCATAGTTAATAAAAATTACAAAGGTTTAAATAAATTAGAATTACTAGAGAAACTTGAAAAGAAAAATAAGGATGAGTCAGAAATTTTCGAAATAATGAAAATGCTGAACCTAAATCCACAACTATTAATTAATCATTAAATCTTAATTAAATTCAAATTAAATCTTAATTAAATTCAAATTAAATCTTAATTAAATTCAAATTAAATCTTAATTAAATTCAAATTAAATTTAAATTAAATTCAAATTAAATCTAAATTAAATTCAAATTAAATCTAAATTAAATTCAAATTAAATCTTAATTAAATCAATCAAATTCAATTAAATCTTAATTAAATCAATCAAATTCAATTAAATCTTAATTAAATCAATTAAATTCAATTAATTAATTAACTCAAATTAATTCAAATAAACTCAAATTAATTCAAATTAACTCAAATTAATTCAAATCAACTCAAATTAATTCAAATTAACTCAAATTAATTCAAATCAACTCAAATTAATTCAAATTAACTCAAATTAATTCAAATCAACTCAAATTAATTAAAATAATTAAAATAAATTCAAATCAACTCAAATTAATTCAAATAATTCAAATTAATTTAAATTAAAATCAAATTAAATTAAATTCAAATTAAATTAAATTCAAATTAAATTAAAATCAAATTAAATTAAATTAAAATTAAATTAAATTCAAATTAATAAATTAAATCTTAATTAAATTCGAACTTAAATTTAATCAAATTATTTTCTAACTAATTCAACCTCAATTAATTCTTGAATTCAACTAAAATCTTTAAATAAATTAAACTCGAACTAAACTAAAACTTACCCAAACCGCAACAATTAATTTAATAAAATTAAATATGTCAAAGTGGGTTGACATATTCGCGGGTTCACACGACATGTATTAAATCAGGAATTTGATACATCTTTAGAAACGTAATTAAAATACTTTGGACTTGTTTGACTCATGCATAATTGTCATGTCGTGCATTTGCTACTTCTTTTAAATATATGACATGTCATATTTAAATTTTATGCACATATTAGAACGGCTATAGGAAAAAGAATAATTGAAACTTGATCAACCTAGTATTGGGTGGCGATGAGATGATAGTACGTTAGGAAGCCTCTTCTAATAAGGTCAAGTATACACTACTTGGTCTCTTTAGACTGGTGAAACTAGCCGAAGCTACCGATCCAAGACCCAAACTAGTTAGACCAGAATTTTTTAAAAATTAATTTTGAAAATGAAATTTCATTAAAAGGCTTTGTCAAGGAAAGGGTTGATGATCCAATAAGGCTACGGCCAAAGAAGGCCTAGTGCCTCGCCAAGACCTGGAAGCCAATTTTTGAAATTCAAATTCAAGTTACTTCTTGTCAAATTCAAATCTAACACAAGCTTCAATTAAATCTTAGAGTTAATAATAAATTAAGAAAAATGATTCAAGCATCTCATAATACACCTATAAGGCAACCATGCTTGTTGTATTGATACATCTAAAATGGGTGAGATATTAAGGACTAATAAAGTGAAAAATATTTTTCAAAATTGTTTTTCAAAATTGTTAGAATATTTTCCTAAAAATATATTTTCAAAATAGTGCTTCAACATAATAATGTTTTTATGGAATTCATGCTTGTCTGATTGATTATACATATTATACATTTTTCAAAAGTATATCTTTTCAAAAATTGTTTGACTCACTCAATTAGACACAAGTCTCTTAGGACAACACTAAAGTTCCTTAAGGCACTTAGATAAAGTCAAACGATGTTGGGTACAGGGGGAGTGGTTTATTCTTTTTCAAAAGTTGTCCTTGAAAAACCACTGTCTTTTAAAACGGTTTTCAAAAACTGGGCTTTAAACACTATTACTTATGTTTTTCGAAAACTATGTCGTATAAATTACCTTAATTTCAAAATATGTTTCGAAATTTCAAAATACATTCAAAAGAGTGTGCTTTGTCTTGTTTGATTTGATAAACCCTAATGACACAGAGGAAGACCCACTTCATAATCTACAAGGACTCCTAAGATGTGTCAGATTTAGGGGGAGTCTGAATCAATCTTCTGAAAAAGTTTTTTTTAATTAATTGTTTTTGAAATTATTAGATAATTCCTTTGATTTGAATCAAACCTTAAGACTCAGAGGAAGAGTACTTGTGGTCAACAAGCTTCCCAGGACTGGGTCAAGTTTAGGGGGAGGTCAAATTAAAAGAATTATTGAATATTTCAAATATTTTCATGCGTGGTATTTTCAAATCCTGTTGAAAACATAAGTATTCTTTCAAAATACTATCAATTTTTTTAAACAAAAAAATACTATTATTTTCAAAAATTCATCTGGTTTTTGATCAATTTGAAATAATATTTATATTGAGTTTGGAAAATCTTCCAGGACACTTAGGAAAATATCCCTGTAGTCAACAAGGTTTCCTATGATTGTGTCAGACTGGAAGATAAACCAAATCAAGTATTATGACTTCAAAAATTTATACATTTTTCAAAATGTACTTACATCCTATTATTCTATTTTTCAGAAGTTGTGTGACTTATGAAATTATATTTACTTGAGTTTGAAAATTTTCAGGACACTTAGGAAAATGTCCTTGTAGTTAACAAGGTTTCCTAGGATTGTGTCAGACTGGAAAAGAAATCTAGTCAAGTAAAATATTATGTTTTCAAAATGCATAATACTTTTCAAAAATTACTTATTATTTTTCAAAGTCTCATCTTTTTCAAAAATAGTTAGTACTTGCAAAATTTGTATCTTTCAAAATATCTTTCAAAGTACTTGCACCTTTCAAAACTCACAATATTCTTTCAAAAATACAGTATTTTCTAAAAAAAATGCAATATTGTTTCAGTTTTCTAAGATCAAAATACGTAAATACTTAGTTTTATGCTATGCCTTCAAAAATTTATACTAAGTATTTTCAAAAGAACCAAATATTCTCATTGTTGGCACAAGTATTTCTGGTGATTTTTTGATGTATGACAAAGGGGGAGAGGTGTGCTTAAGTTAGAAATTTTTTCGATTTCTCTCTTACCAAAAGACCATTTAAATATATTTTCAAAATTAAGGTCATTTTTTAATTTGATCCCAAGGATAGTAAGTTAACCCCTTAAACCAATCTAACTTAAGTTATTGTCAAGCATCAAAAAGGGGGAGATTGTTGGTGCAAGTTGCATCAATGAGGTTCTCCTTTAAAGTGTTTTAATGTTTGACAATACACTTAAGACAGTGATACATTGAACAGACAAAGGGGAGTTAGGAGAAGTAACCTAAGTTGAAGAAAAGTCCTAGTTAACCTAGGCACTAAGACCTGGTGAGTGAAGCTGGGCACTAAGACCTGCTCGGAAGGTGGCACTAAGTCCTGATCGAGGATTGGGCACTAAGTCCTGGCAAGGGCTGGGCATCGAAGACCTGCTCGGAAGGTGGGCACTAAGTCCTGGTCGAGGACTGGGCAAGAAGACCTGGCCGAGGGTTGGGCACCGAAGACCTGGTTCGGGGAATTGGGCACGAAGACCTGGTTGAGGGTTGGGCACCTAAGTCCTAGACCTAGGGTTTGGGCACAAAGTCTTGGTCCGAGGGACTGAGCAACTTAGCTGAGCGATGACTAAGGACAGGAGTAGAGACGGGTCAGGGTTTGGGCGTCTCGAGGTCCGGAGGTATCGGAAGCTAAGCAAAAGTCCACTCGAAGGACTGGGTGGCAACCGTCTCCTGAAAGGAGTAGGTGAAAGGCGCGTTCTCGGGGGTGGGAACTTGCACCGGTTCGACCTAGGGTTTCTTGGGAATCCGAAGTCTGAACCAAGTCCTTAAGGCTAATATTATATGTATATATGCTTTGTGTTTGTGTATCTTGCAGGTATCAAGATTGGAAGACAAAGCAGGCTGCTGAGCCCTTGAAGCAGTGCGCCCCCATCAGTGGGGGCGCCCCCATGCATCCAGGGCGCCCCCATCAGTGGGGGCGCCCAAGCTAAAGAAGGAAAATGCAGGTTTTGTGTGGTAGGCAGAATAGGTGTCAAGCGGGGCGCCTGGAGCGTCCGGGGCGCCCGAGTTCAAAGCTGTTTTGCTGTTTCGAGGTCGAAACACAGGATAAGCCTTCACAAGGGCGCCCGGAAGGTCCGGGCGCCCTGGTCAAAGGCTTTATCAGCTGCGGCGAGGTTGGCGCAGGGATAAGGTTTGACCGGTTTATCGGGGTGCCCCCAGCGTCCAGGGCGCCCGTATGAAGCCTATATAAGGGGCTTTGACCCCTCTGCTTCAAACACAACTGCTACAAGTCATTCTGATCATTCTGACTGACGACAACGCGCTAAAGACGAGGCTCTATGACCGGGAGGCTCCAGGAGGAAGTGCGCAGCACTTCGGAGGTCCAGATCGGCCGAGCTTCATCTTTGTTTTGTTCGGTTTGCATTTAATTTTCCATACTTAATTTTCTGTACTTGTGCTTGTACTTCTACACTGTAAGACGGGTTTTCTCTGCCTCCGGAAATTTCGGAAAGGAGACCAATAATGGACTCACGCCGAGTACATAGGCCTTGGACGTACTGACCCTGGGGGGTTGGGAACCAAGTAAATAAATCCCGCTGTGTCCCTGTGTATTGCTTTTATTTTGTTTATTTACTTTTCCGCTGTGCTACTAACGTTCTAAGTTCAGAACGATCCAAGCTTTTCTACGAAGTTTCCGCGAGAGTTTTTCATGGTCGATATTCACCCCCCCCCCCCCCCCCCCCCCCCCCCTCTATCAACGACACCGGTCCTACAGAGACATCCAAAAAAAATCCATTTCTATCACAAGTCAGAGCACAAAGCTCAACCATTACATCAAAGTAATTACTTACCGCATTCATTCTTTATTTTTTTATCATGTCAAATAATAACCTTTACATCAATTTCCCTTAAAATTATTTTTTTTACTTAAATTATATCAGATATCCAATAAAATCAGGGAATCATGTGATTCAAAATTCAAAGGTTATCAATTCAATTTGCAAACATCCATCTGAACTTCTAAAGGATTTAGATATATTAGATCATAATGTTCCAGAAGTTTTAGATAACTCAGTGGTTTTAGAATGCAATCACGTAGATCCATTAGCCAATTATGAAGGTTCTATTTCTCACATTTTAATCTAGTTATTAATAAGTATGCTTGATTAAAACCTGTTTCATGTATGTTTTTCAACCTGCAACATTTCCTTTTGCAGTTGATAATTCCTTTGATGATTCCCATTTGGAAGCAGAATTATATGACTATGCTTTAGAATTTGAAGCAAATGTGCAAGGTAAATTTCACATAAACTTATACATTATGTATTTTGATAACAATATTGCACGCAACAACAATTCTTACTATTTACGTAAATGACTATAAAAGCCTAATGAGCATTAACCCCTAATGAGATTTGGGTCATTTGTCTATTGCAGAATTTTCTGAACAAGAACCTGATAATGGTAACGTTTTTTTTAAATTATTGTCACCAAGCTTTTATAACCATGACTACAAATTATATGTTACTTACAAAGTTATATCTTCATTTTGTAGATACTTGGGACATTGGATACCCTATTCATGAATGTCAATTCTGCAAAGCAATGATGTGGTCCAATGAACAACTTGCAAAAAGTAAGAATCTCTTACAACCTAGATTTTCTCTCTGTTGCATGGAAGGTAAAATGAAACTTCCATTACTATCCAAACCACCAAAAGTCTTACAAGATCTCCATAGCAATACAAATAATAGAAGCAAATATTTTTTAAAGAATATCAGAGCTTTCAATGGCATGTTTGGCTTCACCTCTATGGCTGAAAAAGTTGATCATCAAATAAACAATGGAACAGCTCCACAATTTTTCTTCTTGGTGGCCAAAATTATCATAGTATTGGCAGTTTGCTTCCACCAGATAATCTGAAACCAAAGTTTGCGCAACTTTACATCTCTGACACAGAAAATGAGCTTAATAATAGACTACACACTATCAAGTAAACTTTGCTCATAACTATTTTTTTTATGTCATTTCTATATAGCAGTAATTATTCTATCTATTAAGTTTTGTTTTAACCGCTATATTAGATGCTATTCATTTGCATTATATACAGGAATATTCATGAGATACAAAATGAAGATTATGAAATTGTCTCAATGTTGAAGAACATGATTGACAGACACAATACACTTGCAAAGTCATTCAGATATGCAAGAGATAGATACAAAAGTGGAGATTTCTCAGAACTAAAGTTAAAGTTGATAAGAAAAAGGCACAAAGATGGTAGAACTTATAATTTGCCATCTGCTTCTGAAGTGGTTGCTTTAATTGTTGGAGATATTGATCAACTTGGTGGAGAAAGAGACATTATTGTCGAAACGAAATCTAGAAGGCTGCAGCGATTGGATGTCCTACATCCAATGTATCTACCTATGTAATATCCTTTGCTTTTTCCATATGGGGAAGATGGTTTCAGACCTGACATTCCTATAGCTAATTTTGTGTAAGGTAGAGCTAATAAGAAGAGGTCAACAATAACTCTGAGAGAATTTTTTACTTATAGAATACAAGATAGAGTTGATGAATCTCCAATTTTAATGCAATCAAAGAGACTTTTTCAACAATTCCTGGTCGATGCATACACAATGGTTGAATCTGAGAGACTAAGGTATTTTCGGTTCAACCAACCAAAATAAAGAATTCATAACTACAAAGGCTTGCATGAGTGCCTTTTACGAGGCAAGCTAGATGCTGCAGCAACGGGACAAAGAATTATCCTACCAAGTTCATTTACTGGAGGTCCTCGATATATGTTCAACAATTACAAGGATGCATTTGCGATTTGTAAATATGCAGGATATCCAAGCTATTTTATTACCATGACATGCAATCCAGATTGGAAAGAAATTAGAAGATTTGTCAAGAAAAGGTTATTAAACCCAGAAGATCGTCCAAATATTCTATGTAGAGTCTTCAAAATTAAACTTGATGCCTTAATCAAGGATTTAAAGGATGGGAATATATTTGGCAAGATATTAGGATGTAAGTTGATTTTTAATCTTTTTCATTTCTCACTTTTTTTTGTCTAAACTCACTGATACATAAAATCATGCACATAATATTCATGTTTTTGTAATTTCAGATGTATGTACAGTGGAGTTTCAAAAACAAGGACTTCCACATGCACATATACATCTATTCATGCATCCTGAATTCAAGCCTCAAACTCCAGATGACATTGATCGGTTTATTTCAACTAAAATTCCAAATCAACATGAGCAACCAAAATTATTTGCTGCAGTCGAAAAATTCATGGTTCACGGGCCTTGTGGTTTCCAGAATACAAACTCTCCATGCATGAAAAATGGTAGATGTGTAAAACACTACCCAAAGGAATTCAGGCAAAGGACTATTATTGATGATGGTGGCTTCCCAAGATATAGAAGAAGAGATAATGGGAGAACAATACAAAAGAAGAATTGCATCCTAGACAACTCATACATCGTTCCTTATAATGCAAGCTTACTCTTAAAGTATGGTTGTCATATCAATGTTGAGTACACATGTCAAACAAGATCAATCAAATATTTGTTCAAGTATATTCACAAAGGAAATGATCGGGTGACTGCCACTATATCTAATGGAGCTAATACTAATCAAACAACTCAAGTTGTTGATGAAATTCGCAATTACTATGATTGCAGATATATATCAGCGTGTGAGGTTACATGGAGAATATTTGGATTTGAAATTCAAATGAAGGAGTCTGCTGTCATAAGACTCACATTTCATCTTCAACATGACCAACCTATGATTTATAAAGACTCTACATCTATTCAAGATGTAGTTAACAATGTTAAATCCGACATTTTTGGCGCGAGTCAGAAAATTTTTCGAAAGAAGATTTACGAATTCCGGGACCCAAATTATAAAGAGGATAAAATTTGTTTCGAAAATATGGTCTTAAGGGTTGATTTGCGAATATGCATTAATTGTTAAGGGCTGATGTGGAATTAGTCAAACATGGAGGGACTTTTCTGTAAAAATCCCACCCCTTATAAATTCTCTTTTCGTCTCTTATTACTCGCCGTGCCCTAGCTCCACCTCTCGAACACCCTTTCTCGCCGACTCCTCTTCGCGCACGAGGCAAACGCCGCACCGGCTGAGTCGGAGCCGATTGCCAGCCCCTCCACTGTCTTCCTCTCGCTCTCCCTTCTCTCAATCCCAAGCTCACTGTCGGAGCCCAAGCCCCATCGTCGACTGGTCGTGAGGCGCTGATGCTCTGCCATCCACACCATCATGCTCGGTTACTGCGATCAGTTTCCCTCGTCGATAATTGTTTGAGGTAAGTGTTTCATCTTAGGTTTTGGTGGATGAATCTTTGAGGAGATGATTTTAGAATCGAGTGTTGTGCCCTCCCGACTCTTGATCTACGATTTGCTTAATTTGGGCAGGATTTGGAATGAGGGAATGGAAATCGCAATGAAGCGTTTGGGAGGATGGATTGGCTGGAACCTCAGCGGATTAGAGAGTTCTGATCCACCTTCTTTATGGTTGATCGACTGGAATAGGGAAAAGGAGCAGCGCTGGTGCCATCCTCATGTAAGGATAACTTGAGTGGTTTCATTTCTGATCCAGATTCGATGTTATCTAGGATTGGTTTGTTCAGGATAATTGCAATGGATGAGATTGCTGCTCTGCTCAGATTTAGGTATTGGAATTTAGTTTCTGTTTTATAGAGTTTCATCTACTCAGATTTGGTTTTATATGATTAGATCTGAGCTTTTCTTGATTTGGGATGTGTTCGATTTCGTTTGGTTAGTGGTTGACTAATATTCTTGGATTTTGATCTCGTTTTTTTTTTCTTACCGTGAGCTCACTGTTGGATTGATTTTTGATTTGGTTGTGCTGAGTGTTGGTTCTGTTCTGGAGAGTGAATCCAAGTTATGTTAGCTCTGTTTGCTGATTTGTGGAGAGCGAATGGAGTCGTTCAAGGATTTTATTTTGAAGATATCATTGGTTCTCAGGGTGATGTTCTGTGATAGGTTTGGATCCTATTGACATTTAGTTTTAGGAATCACAACATCATTTTTAGATTTGGAATTGGAAATGGCTTGAGGTTAGATGTTGTTTTATTTTAGTATCTGTTTATGGAAGGGGCTGCGATGGACAAGTTAGATCAATGATGTTGATTGAATTAGGTGTTTCCAAGCCATAGGTTAACTGTTGGAGCAGTGTGAAGGTGTAGTGAATGGAGGATTCGTGTTGATTCAAATAACCTGGGTGTTGAATTAATTTTGTTCATTGGTTTGAATTGGTGGCAGTGTGGATTATGGTTTTCCAATTGGCGATCATGTGGTGCTTTGTATTGGTTTTCTATTCTTGTGAGGATCTGCTGTGGGCTGCTAAGTTGGATACTTTCATTGGATTTGTTTAATCGATACATTGGTGAGAGCTATGAAATGATTAGTGGATGGAGGATAGGTTTATCTATCTAATTGATCATGTTGAGAAGTTAAGAATGCGTTGATTCATGAAGGATTGTGAGGTTTTAATTGAGTAATTCGTAAGGAATTGGAATTTGAATGTGATGGATGATGATCTGTTATGACATATTTTGTATGAAATGCATTGATACTGGTGTTGATATTAAACCTATGTTGGGTTGTTTCTTGGGTTCTACCGAATACTCGGTTGAGTATAAAATCTACGAGTTAACCTGAATCATAACTACATGAAGTAGTTAGGAACTTATCATTTAATTAGATGTAATTAAATGAAATAGGTTGAGTAGATTAACCATAATATGGTTTAGGGGCTTGTTAGCTGGTTACTATTTGGTAATAAGCAATATAAACTATGCCTTTCGATACAGGACATTGATTTGGATTCATCGACGCTGACTATTGGACGGGAGGTTCTCATCGATACGGGCTTCGCTTAATTTGAGGCGGGTACCCTTTGACTTATCTTTTAGATATTGTCATATTGCTATGCATGGTTGGTTATAGATAGCAGTAAGATTATACGCTAGCCTGAGTTATTATGACTGTCCTGGATACTTGTTAGTTATCCCTGAGCTATTATGACTGTCCTGGATACTTGTTAGTTATCCCTGAGTTATTATGACTGTTCTGGATACATGTTAGTTATCCCTGAGTTATTATGCCTGTTCTGGATACATGTTAGTTATCCCTGAGTTATTATGCCTGTTCTGGATACATGTTAGTTATCCCTGAGTTATTATGTATGTGTATCTATCATACACCATCCTTGCACTGTTGCATGCCGGCGATCAGCGACTCCCTTGTGGTTGAGCCTAATCGTATTCCGGTACATGACGGGCACACACGGCCACTCATGGGTTAGTGGATACCGTAGATGTGTGCATTTGCCCTGTATTGCTCCGTTCGGCCACTATTTGGAGGGTGAGCGCGGGCGTGGTAGCAGCCAGGGATCCCTTCTCGTACTGAGCCACGAGGAGATGAGAGCTTGACTCCCCCATTGCTTGGGGTCGGAGCAGAGTCTCCACCAGCATCCTGTCCACCCGGTCACTCAGGAGCAGTGATGGCAGAGTGTACAGTTGTCATAGCCCTACCCGTTCAGACGTCCCTATGACAGGTGTACGATGATCTGTCTGGTGTCAGGGGTGACACATGTCATTGCACCATGTGCATACTTTGCATCGTGCATTGTTTGCTGCACTTGATTCTTGCACTTGTTTGACATGCATATTCTGGAGACTTGTTATTTGAGATTATATGACTAATGATATTTCCATGGTACTCATTGTCTTCTTTTCAGGTTAGCTGGATTCTGGTATGTATCTACCTCAGTATTTCCAGTACTAGTTTTTCCATATTGTTGATATGAGACTGTATTAACGTAGATGCTTATTGTTATTATAACATACTATGCATATCTGCTGGGTATTCGCTGAGTTATGGACTCACCCCGTTGCCATATATTTTTATTTCAGGTTGAGATACTTGGAGTCGCCAGAAGAGCCCAGCAGCCAGTCCCTACCCATCGCGACATGTTTTGTGTTGTACTTGTAGTGTATTTGTTTTATTTCTTTTAGCGATATGTATATGTCGTATGTGTCGTGAGCCCTAAGGGGTTGATGTATTTGTTGTTTCGTCATAAGTCGGACCGGTCCGCAGTCAGGTATGATTTACCTTGTGTTATGGTCAGTTTATGTTTTAGTTTTGAGGCCTGAGGCCAAATATATATAATTAAACTGCGTGGTGATGTCTAGTATGTTCTGTGTATGTGTAAATTGTCCGCCGGACAGGGGAGGTGCTGTCCGATTTTCTATTGGATCAGCGGCTCCTGGGTCTCGGGGCGTGACAAACAAAGCAGCAGATCAATAAGTAATGTTCTTAGGTTGGATGGAAGCAAACAGAACTTTTGATTATGCAAGGAGTCTAACATATTCAGAGTTTCCAACCAAGTTTGTTTGGAAAGAAGATTGTTCAAAGTGGATGCCTCGAAAACAAGGGTTTGCTATTGGGAGACTAACTCATGTGCCTATAGGAAATGGAGAAGATTATTATCTTAGGCTACTCCTAAATATTCAAAAAGGATGCATGAGCTATAGTGATATTAGAACTGTTGAAGGCAAGACCTATGATTCTTTCAAAGATGCATGCTTTGCCCTTGGTTTGTTACAAGATAATAAAGAATTTGTAGATGCAATTAAAGAAGCAAGCTCATGGGCATCAGCTACATATGTAAGAAGACTTTTTGCAATTCTTTTAATTTCCAATAATATTTCAAGACCAGAACATGTTTGGGAGAGTTGTTGGATGGAACTTTCAGACGATATTCTATATAGGCAAAGATGCATGTTGGACATAAATGGTAAGAAACATTATAATAAACAACCTTTTTAATAACTCTAATGTATATTAACACTATTGTTCTTTTTATTTTGTGCAGATTTGATTCTAACAGATGATGAGGTGAAAAACATAGCACTTAGTGATATAGAGGAGATAATGCAATCATGTGGGAAATCATTGAAAGAATACCCACCAATGCCAATATCATCTGAATTTGATTTTTCACATTTTCACGACAGGTTGTTACATTACGAGTTTAATTTTAATAGAAATGCATTCTCAATCTAATTTTTCCTATTTTCATAACAGGTTGATACATGAAGAGTTGAATTTTGATAGAAATGCATTAACTGCGACTCTAAATAACATGTTGAAGACAATAACGGATGAACAAAAGGTTGCATATGAACAAATTATCCAAGCTGTCCATAGGAACAGAGGTGGATTTTTCTTTTTATATGGACATGGTGGAACAAGGAAAACATTCATTTGGAATTTATTATCAGCAGCAATCCGTTCCAAAGGAGACATTGTCTTGAATGTGGCCTCTAGCGGTATTGCATCTTTACTTCTTCCAATTGGCAGGACTGTCCATTCAAGATTCAAGATACCATTGAATATAAATAAAGATTCATCATGTAATATCAAACAAGGTACCCCTCATGCAAAATTATTAAGCAAGACCAAGTTGATAATTTGGGATGAAGCTCCAATGGTCAGCAAGTATTGCTATGAAGCTTTAGACAAATGCCTCAGGGATATTCTCAGGTATACTCCATCATACAACCCAAACTTACCTTTTGGAGGATTGGTTGTTATATTAGGAGGTGATTTTAGACAAATATCACCAGTCATACCAAAGGGATCAAGACAAGATGTAATTCATGCGACAATAAATTCTTCATATCTTTGGCAATATTGTCATATTTTGCACGTGACAAAAAACATAAGACTTTTTATAGCCGCGAATAATTCAAATCAATATGAAATAAAAGAATTTGGTGAATGACTATTGAAAGTTGGTGATGGAATCATTGGAGACAGCACTGATGGGGAGTCTGAGATTCAACTCCCAACTGATATAGTAATTCCTGATTCTGAAGAAGCATTTGATATGTTAATCAATTTTGTTTATCCTAACATAATTCAGAACATTTCATCTAGAGATTACTTCAAGAACAGACCATTTTAGCTCCTACATTAGACATTGTGCATGAAGTTAACACTTATCTGATGTCCCTGATTCCAGGAGATTAAAGATGTATTTGAATTCAGACTCAATTTGCTCGGAAGAGGGCAATTTAGAAAGCGAATTAGATGTCTTGGGTCCAGAGATGTTGAATGACATAAATTGTTCAGGTTTGCTCCACATAAACTCATTCTTAAGATAGGAGTTCCAATGATTCTTTTAAGAAACATAGACCAATCAAATGACCTTTGCAATGGGACACGACTACAAATTAGAAGATTGGGAAATCATGTTATAGAATGTGAAGTTCTTACAGGGAATAGAATCGGACAGATTGCTTTGATTCCAAGAATGACTATGGTACAAAGCAATGATGTCATTCCTATTACATTTTAAAGAAGACAATTCCCTTTGATAGTTTTTTTGCTATGCCAATTAATAAGTCTCACGGTCAAACTCTATCTTCTGTTGGGTTATACTTACCGAGGGTTGTATTTACACATGAACAATTATATGTAGCCTTTTCAAGAGTTAAACGCAAAAGAGCTTTGAAGGTTTTTATTCGGAATCATGAAGGACTTTCAGAAAATTGCACAATTAATGTTGTTTATAGAGAAATTTTCGACAATTTGAGATGTTAAGGTATGTATTCGTTGAATCTAATTCATTTAACAACATCCTATTTTTGTTATTTAACTGCTAGACTCTAAATTTTCATAATTTGACTTATGCAAAAACATTTTACATAGAACATGCTGAATTGGAAACTTATTCATCTAGGAGCACTTGAGCGAATCAAGAGGCAATGTCAACAATGATGCCACATCACAAATGCTGCTGCTTTCGATTGTATTTCTTGAAATTTCTGAATCTCGTGAGTTTCTGCAATTGTTGGATGAGAGTGCTATTCATTTGAGTGCATGTTGCAGTAAATACTCATAATTTCTTTTATGAGTATTTATTCATAATCTTTATGCTATTAAGCTCTAAATGTTCAGGGAGTTTTTTTTTGTTTGTTTTGCAGGTCTAATATTTTTCTTATATTGACATGAATATATCCATGATGTAATAAAATTACTATTCATTTTAATTTTTCATTTAATAATAAAAATTGTTATATATATATTATCACTAAATATATTATTTGAATTATGTAAGTTTCCCGTACATTGTACGGGTATTACACTAGTAGATTTATAAAATTGAGCAAGAGTTTAATCCCATCAAAATTTGAGAAATTACTTTTCCATGTAATAACTAATTTTGATTTCCAATTTATTTCCTTTCTAACGGTATTTATTTGTAACGATATATATTATAGTAAAAGATTATTTCATTTATCTCAAATATTTTTTTTAATGTACAGACATTAATTAAGAGAGATGAAAATTTAAAATATTTTTTAAAAAAATTAAATAAATGACATTGCTCGTATTTAAACTGGAGATCTTTAAATTGACGTGCTAACGAATCACATCGGCAAAATAATAATAATAATAATAATATATTTTATTTATTTAATTTCATGTGATAAATGCTGCGAATAAAGCAGTCTTCCACACGTTACCGTTTGCATGACTCTGCGGCCTACGGATCCCACGCTATCGTGTCCGGGGCGTTTCCGTAATTCCAACAAATTCCTCCGCCCGGGAACTTCCCCGCCCGCGAACCCGGATCCGCCTTCTCGGTGTAATGTCCATGCGGCACATCGTTATAATATCGCAAACGGAACTTGTACGTTCAATTTGATCGAATCCGTTCTCAATTCGTGATCGGGATAGAAGAGTTGTGCCGGCGGATCATTGGAATGGAGACAGGGGAACAGGGAGTGGACTGGCCGTAGTTGCACCAGCGACTTGCAATGTAGTTTCTTGCAATGCTGTGGGATGTTCGCCACGTCGACGATTTGAATTGTCGCAGTAAAATATGGACGGTTGCTGTTACACAGGAGGGATTCGTGGCGCGCGATGAGGTGGATTCCATGAGGTCCCTGTGATGCGCCGTGCCGAATTATTGTTGGGCAAGGAGACAGCGGTGCCGAAGGATTCGTGCAGGGCCTCGCAGGGGCAGCACAAGAACACACGAGGAAGCAATTAAACGAATTCTCTTGCTTCCATAAATCCATCCCTTCCCATCACTCTCCTCCTGTTTCTTCTTCGTTATCGATCTCGGCCTCGTGTTTTCCGGCTCCCCGATCGGGGTTCTCGAGGTTCTGCGAGGAAAAAGGCGAGCGGAAGTGATCGATTTTGCTGGAAATTGAGCCGTCTCGTTTCAGGGTCGTACGATAGTCCTGTTGTCGATTTTGGGAACTAAGCAGGTTCGAAAGCGAAAATTTTCTTTCAGTTCTTTAATTTTTCCAATTGAATTTCTTTCTTCTTCAATCGGTTTGGTCTTTCCCTGTTTGAAGGGCGCTTGGAGACACTGGAAGGTTGGTGTTTGGTGCTCAGAGCAAAATAAGCTAAGCAGGCTTTTAAGTCTGAAGAATTCCAGACGTGTTCGTCTCTGACGCTTCAGATCTGCAATAATCATCAAGAATTTGCATCAAAGCATTTTCATTTCGGCTGCATAGCGTTCGGTGTATCCGGAAGAGGCGAAGAGTCTAAGAGACACTTTAAATTCCATCGGCTATGGCGTTAAAGATTGGTCCTTTCCATTTCTGAGGACGTAGAAGAGGAACAGTTATATGGAGGAGCGTTTCTAGCGTTCCCCTTTTACTGCAGTAAAATTATCAAGGTCGTTGCCCCTGATTGGCTTCAGATTGAAGTAGGTGTTGCATCTCCGCCGAAGAAATCCAGGTGTAGCCGATTTTCTAGGGGTTTATAGGGGAGGCGAGATTCGGAGCTGGAATTAATGCCCTTGATCAGTGTGCTTTTATGAGGATTTATGTCGTCTTTAAGAATGAAAGCTTGAAGGAATAAGAGACACTAGCCAACTTCGTTTATCCTCTATTTTAAATTCCTTTCCTTGGCGATCAAGTTTTATGGTGATGGGGTAGTGAATCCAAAATCAGTCGGTTATTTTATTTTCATCAATCTCAAGTTCGATTCTTCTCTGATAATTCTATTGGAGGGAGGTTCCGTCGGGTTCTCATGGCAGTGGCGCTTGCAAATAGCTCACCAGGTTTCGGTTAGTTTTGGTCACCTGATCCAATCTTTGAGCATGCATTATGATTGTGTGATGATAATTCTAAGAACTAAATCTAAAATCTGGAAGATTTCTCTGTTAATTCTAATAATTCAAACTTCTGCTAGCTTGCGGCTTTTCATTTTTCTTTCTTTTTTCCTCTTGCTTTGGTGTTTGGTGAAGAAACTCCTGCTGCAGATTAATTTTTCGTATAACTACATTAAGTTTCTGCATATGATTTCTAATTTTCCTTCTATTTGAATCTGTCTTTCCAACTTCATTGCTTGATGCCAGCCACTTTTCATAATTTCTGATTTTGTTTCTAAGTTCTATTATACTACATTTTGATGATCTAGAACTGATGATTGTATGCTGTTAGAGTTCCAAGATTAGTTCAGTTCTCTGGAGACATTCACATTGAGCACATGTCCTCTTGCTAGAACTTAGCGTCTCAATATAATTTGTTCTCTTTAAGACTTCTACAATCAAATTTGTATAGTTGCATCATGAAATCTCAAGCCTTTGATGAAGGTGCCCTATGTTTTTTGTTCTTCAGTGACTTCTGGTGATGCTTTGTATAAGGAATTATGGCATGCATGTGCTGGGCCTTTGGTTACCTTACCTCGTGAAGGAGAGCGTGTTTATTACTTTCCTCAAGGTCACATGGAACAGGTTCTTGCAGTGTTTTAAATTTTAATTTGTGTACTTGCTTCAGAATTTCACATTTCTTGCTGCTAGTGAGACAACCCTTTCGATGAAAAAGGTTGTTGGATCCCTAGATCACAACATGATACTCATTTGTTATTTATTTATTTATTTATTTTTATTTTGTTATAGTTGGAAGCCTCGACAAACCAAGGGCTAGACCATCATGTGCCTGCATTCAATCTACCCTCAAAGATCCTGTGTAAGGTGGTCAATGTTGTTCTTCGAGTAAGTTTTTTTTTTCCATTTAGGATCTTCTTTTACCCACCCTACATCATTTAGATCCTCTAGCCAAAGTGAGTAATTCTATTTTCATTTGGATAATTTCACAATATAGGCAGAAGATACAGATGAAGTTTTTGCGCAGATTACCCTTTTACCTGAATCAAATGTGAGTCTTTCTTGACTGAGTTTACACTTTGTAGTGAATCATACCTTGCAATGAATGTAACAATTCTGTAGTTCTAAATATGATTGGTGTTTTTGCTTCTGATATTTTGATATCTCTTGAGTGATAAGATTGTCTTGAAATATGCATCTTACAGATTGTTTCATCATTGTTACCAATACCATTATATTTTCTCTTTTTTTTTGTTAATTTTCCAACTCCTGGTTTTTTGCATGTATTATTCAGCCTGGTGAGGTCACTAGTCCAGACCCTCCTTTACCTGAGCCTGAAAGGTCGAAGGTCCACTCATTTTGTAAGACGTTAACTGCCTCCGACACCAGCACCCATGGAGGTTTCTCGGTTCTCAGAAGACATGCAGAAGAATGTCTTCCTCCACTGGTGGATTTCTATTAACACAGTGGAAAATTCTTTCTGATAATTTAATTTTGTTGTTAAATCGTTTGGTCTATTCTTAGGACATGTCTCAAGATCCTCCTTCTCAAGAACTCCTTGCGAAAGATCTTCATGGAAATGACTGGAGATTTCGTCACATCTTTAGAGGTTTACATTATTTTCTTTGACTTGCTTATCTCATAACCTTTGGTTTTCTCTTGCGTAGTCAATGCTAACTTCAAATCTTGATTAATTAAAATTCTCTTCTCTTTCAGGTCAACCTAGGCGGCACCTACTTACAAGTGGTTGGAGTGTATTTGTCAGCTCCAAGCGATTGGCAGCCGGTGATGCATTTATATTTCTAAGGTCAGGAACTTGTTTGTTTGGTTGGCTGTTTTAATATTTGAATGCTACATTATAGTACTTTCATGTTCCAATTTCACGAATGAATATACCATCCTTTCACATGGCAGAGGGGAAAGCGATGAACTGCGTGTTGGTGTAAGAAGGCTCAAACGACAGCTAACTAACATGACATCGTCTGTCATATCCAGTCATAGCATGCATCTTGGAGTTCTTGCTACCGCATCCCATGCTATCACTACGGGCACCCTTTTTTCTGTCTTCTACAGGCCACGGTATGTTACATACACATCGTTACTTTTCTGCTTCCAAAAGGTCTGCTAGCTTGATCTCAACATCGTGACATTCTTCATCCTTCTACTTTGTGATTTTCTTTCTATTTTTCGTATTCTTCATCTCAAGTATCCATTTTTATTTCTCTATTGAAACTCTAGAGCGAGCCAAGCTGAATTTATCATAAGCCTAAACAAGTATGTCGAGGCCAAAAACCATAAGTTGTCTGTTGGGATGAGGTTCAAGATGAGATTTGAGGGCGATGAAGCCCCTGAAAGAAGGTAATTCGGGAAGAGATGCGTAGCCAATTCAGTCATTTACTATTGAGTAAACCGATCGCTGCTTCATGGTGCAGATTAAGCGGCACTATTGTTTGTGTAAATGAGAAGACATCTCCTCAATGGGGAGATTCAGAGTGGAGATCATTAAAGGTAAAAGCTCCCTGCTTTGAGTAGTAAAAGTGTGTACCTAATAACAAGTTTGTATTTTTCTGATTAGGTCCAATGGGATGAGCAATTATCGATCGCCCTACCAGGCAGGGTTTCTCCTTGGGAATTGGAGCCACTCGTTGCAGCTATTCCTCCAATCTCCCAACCAGTCCAGAGAGTCAAACGGGCACGACCACCAGTTTCACTTGTTTCATCGGTCTTGTCTTCTGGGTCTGGTATGGCTTCTCAACCAGTTTCATTTGTCTTCACTAGTTGTTTGTTCTTTCAACACTTGAGCTTCTTGTTCTATTTGCTGCTAATATAATCAAATGCGATACTTATGGTTACTCGTTTCTAGGTGGATGGAAATCCCCGTCCCAGACTACCCAAATGTTCTCTTTCTCAGGATCACAAAGAGTTTCAGAGCTACATTCACCATCTAAACCGATTTCTCTGTTTGCATCCGTGTCTAATCCCAATTCTGTTGGGCTTCTCGAAACGAAAAATTCTCCGTCAACTGTTACCAACAGCCGTATGTGCTGGCCAGTCAGACCTGAAATTCAAAGTGATGCCCTATCTGCAATCGGCAACAAGGAGTCAAGCGATAAAAGGCATGAAACTAGCAAAGGCTGCAGGATATTTGGTATTCAGCTAATCGAAGGTTGTGGAATAGAAGAAACGTCACCGGTTCCAACGATTACGGGAGTCGGGGAGGACCAACTGATGACATATTTGGAGGTAGATTCAGAACGACAATCGCAACAGTCTGCTGACAGATCTGATACACCTGCAATCACCAGTGAACCTGATATGTCTTGTTCCAGGGAGCTGCAAACCCGGCAACTCAGGAGCTGCACCAAGGTTATGGAATTTCATTCCTCCTAATTCGATGTCTTCTTTTGATCAAGAATTAAGGTTTTCGTGTATTACATTCGGGTCCAAATATGCAAACCCTTTTTTTCCTGAGAAGTTTGGAGAAACTGTTATAGTTTCGAGCTTGAAACTATAGCTGAAACCCCCATTCTTTGTTGCAGGTTCACATGCAAGGAATGGCAGTCGGTAGGGCAGTCGACTTGACCAGATTATCTGGATACGATAAGCTTTTGCAGACGTTGGAGGTTATGTTTAATATCGAAGGGGAGCTTAATAGGGCACTCAGAAAGTGGGTGGTCGTCTACACGGACGATGAGGACGACATGATGATGGTCGGCGACAACCCCTGGGCGTAAGGCTCCCTAAAATTATCTTCATAAGACTACTAATAGTTATATTTGAAATTTGTTCCTTAGAAAAATATCCAATTGCAGGGAGTTCTGCAGCATGGTGAGGAAGATATACATCTACACAAGCGAAGAGGCCAAGAGACTCTCCCCTAAGAAGAAGTTTCCAGTGATCGCTGAAGCCGTCAAGCTTGGTTCCAAGAAATCCTTACTCGACGCCGATGCCAATCAGAACGACGTTGAGGACAAGGACACTGAAGGTGCTGCCTAGAATTGCTGGGCTCTTCTCACTCAGTAGGGAGTTTACACGCCCGACTGTTTTTGTTAGGAGCTTGGCTGTTATTAATGGACCAACTTGGTATTGCCATATCGTCTCCGGACGAATGTTGGCTCTTTTGGTGATGGTTTCTAGTCATTTTGTTGCTTTCTTCTTTCTGTTGGAGATGCGGAGGCGAAATGGCTAACCGCCTGAGCCATGCTGGATTAAGTGAATTAGGAATAGAGTGTGATGAGCTCAATCTATTGCTTTGTTCCAAAACTTGATCAATGGAATTCACTTTTGTCCATGTTGCTAATGTGGTTTATGGGAAAGTTTTATAAAAAAAGATACATCGTGCATAAAGCTCTCGTAAACATGAAATCCCGGAAAAAGTCTATGTACAGTCTTATCTTGGAGATTGTTTTTGTGACTCGGACACGTGATCTTTTCGATCACACAGGAGTAATTTTACCTTTATATCAAGGTTCCATTCGGAGTTTTATAAAACGAAAAAAAGATGAGAATATAAATATACGAAAATGAAAAGATAATAATATCTATAGGAAGAGATTGAATCTACTAGCATAGTTGGATCCATAGAGATTCCTTCCTTCCTTTGACCAAGGACATGAAGGAGGTGTAATTAATAGAAAGGTAATCTTTATTCCTGTTTGAAAAGAAAACGAGCGAGAGATAAGGGGAGAGTCGGAGAGAGATAATGGGAGAGAGGAAAAATTTTTAACCTCCTTTATCTCTCAGATTGACTTATTTTCTTACGTCCAAATCGGAATATAAAAAAGATATCTTTGCTTTTCCTTCCTTCTCATTCCACTAATGAACCTCTCCTCACCCATCAGGGTTTGGAGTCCCTTGCTTCGAACTAAGGGGTGATAAAAATTAATGAAAAACCGTTTGGATCTAGCAACAATTGTTAATTTTGCTAATTTGATGACTATTTCTTCATGAAAGTTTGGATCTTCTAATGAGAAAATGCCGCGTGTATGAATGCTTCAGAAATTTCAAAACTGAAAATTAACAAGAAATCGAGATTTGATAGTTCGTGAAGAAGATTATGAACATGAAATCGAATCTGATTTAACATTATTGGACGTTCAGGAAGATATTTACAGCAGATCAAATTCAAGCAGCTGGTTTTGATTGAAAGTCTTGTCCCTGTTTGAATCTGTCTACAAGAAGAAGAAGAAGAAGAAGAAGAAGAAGAAGAAAGGCGTTTTGGGGAGAATAGATTCAAGAGAAACATGAACAAGATGATCCGAATCATCGGTGGCGCTTGTCGATCCGTGAAGCTCGTTAAAAAAATTGCACCTTTGTGCCAATTCGAAACAGAAGAATGCCAACGGAAACGATCAAGAAAGGCATTGAAAACCTCCGCAGACCACTAACCAGATCGCGAGCATCGTGAGGCAGAGCAGCACGTCGACAGCGGCCACGATCTTCACCCGGCGCCACCACAACTTCGTCGCGCGCTGCTGCCCCGAGAGCCTGGAGCTCAAGCTCCGGCTCATCGAGATCACACCGCCCGGAGACCCCGGGAACGCCTCGATCTTGAGGGTTCCATCGTTCTTAGACCCGTTCCTGGGTTTTCCGCCGGATCCGACCCGGAGGACCCAGTTGAGCACCTCGCCATCGATCTTGCCCTTCCTGTGCGCGTTCGCGTAGGCCTCGCGGAGGCGCTGAAGGAAGGCGAGCATCTCGGCGTTGCCGGCTCCGGCGTCGTCGATGGCGAAGAAGGTGTAGCCGTCGCGCATCAGGAAGCCGAACGTCTTGTTGACCTCGGTGTGGGAGTGCCACACGTGGTGGCGCTTGGCATTGCGGAGCCAATCCTGGGCGAGCGCCTGGAGGTCGGGGCCGCCGCCATTGTAGGAATGGATGAGATCCTGCTCCTTGGAGACGCTGAAGAAGACGATGTTGCCCGGCGGAGGAGGAGGGGATTTGGGATGGGAATCCATCGCCGTCGAGGGAATCTGGTGGATTAGGGATTCGAGAGGGACGGGCAGAAGAGGATCGGGGGAAGGGAGGAAAAGGAGAATAAAAGGCGGCGCTTGAGGATCGGAGAAGCCTGCGAGGAACAGGCTGGAGGATTGACCGTTGGAGCAACGGAACGGCTGTAAATAGGCCGTGATTATTAATATTTATTTTCCAATATAATTTATTAAATTATCATTTATTTATTTTACTTTTCGTTTAAGCTATTTTTTCTCGAATTAACCACATTTTTTATTCTCCTGGGGTTTTTCTGTTCGCATAATAAATGGACCTTTAGACTATTGGAATGTTAACTCTCCAATACTCTCTAGAATCTAAAAAGGATAAATATATCATGGAACAAACTTAATTGGAGGTCAAATCTCTTCACTTTTTTCATAGGTAAAATTCATAAAAATATATGGTCATCTACGGAGAACTCCAAAGGTCTCCGTCTTCGATCAGCATAACTCTTCTGACGATTCTGTTCCTCGGACATTCTTCGTTTGATAGTGTGGACTAACTTTGTTTTATGGTGAGCTCTCTGAAGTCCTAATAGCTAGGATTTCCCAACCTCCTTCCAGAGGATGGGTGGGCGGACTACAAAAAGAAAAGAATCTACTAAGAAAAAATATCCACGGAACGGAGGAAAAGAATATCTACAAGAAGAGATCAAGGAAAAGAGGGAAAGAAAAAGGTGTCAACCGTGCGAGCAGTGGCTAAGGGCAGAGTCACGTTAATGCCTACTCAGGCATTAGCCCAGGGTATCAACAGCGTTGAGGAGTAGATTTATGGCGAGCGAAAGAGGAACACCCGGGGTTCATGGTCTATAGCCTGGGTAGATCACCCGGGTTTGCGCCACCACCTCACGAGGTGTCGATCGAGGCGAGGCACAGTCGCCTCACGCGGTGCCTATCGGTGCAAAGCCAGATCACCTTGCTCAGTGCTGATTGAATTGAGGCCAGGACACCCACGCAGTGCCAACCTATGTGATGTGCATCTACCTTATACGATGCCAACAAGCACGAGGCTCGGTCGCCTCGCACGACGTTGACTTGCGTGAGGCGCAACCACCTCACAAGCTGTCGACCTGTGCGATAGGTGACCGCCTCATTCAGTGCTAACCTATGTCCCAACGGGATAGACTGATAGCTAGCGCATGAGGTGTTGCCACTATGAGATCTGAAGGCCAAATCTTGGTGAAGCTAGGTGTTTGTCTTCCCTTATGTGCTATTCACTATCCGGGCTAGTGGTCCCCGTGATTTACCTCCTCCGTATTGATTTTGGGAAGGATTGGCGGAAGGTGCTAGAGTAAGTGAATCACCTTAGTAGCTCACTAGTTGCTCACATAATTGAGGTGGAGATGCGATCGTGGATCGTGGCTTTCTGTCCAATTTGGGCAATGAAAAAAAAACTCATAAACTGATCGACATACGGATTTAGGAATCCATTAGTTCAACAAGCAAACAATAGTGAGAATGCGTACTTGATCCTTCCTCACGAAATAAATAACAGAAAACTTTTCTTATAGAAAATTTCTCACAATTTTTTTACCTTCGTCCTTCCAAATAATCATAGCATAAATCAATTATGATTTTATAATTGTTCCATGATAGATTCAATTTACTCTTATAATATTCACCTTATAATAGTTATAGTTTCATAACTAATATCAGGTAGAAGATCAATTTATGATTTAACGTGTGTGGAAGAGTTATTCAAATAGTCTAATATATAGTCCAAACGATAGATGTAGAAATCTGTGTTTATTATCCATATTGTTTTTGCATAGTCGCTAAAATAAATTATCGGCTCCCCATGATCTCACTAAAATATTTATTTTATTTTTAATTAAGTTTGATATAAATCATTTATTAAGATAGACGTTTTGACAGCAACAAATGAAGATATTAAAATTTTTTTAATAATAATGACAATTTTAAGAATTATATATTATAATTGATTTAATCCCGTTCACTTGTCAAAATGACTCTAATTTAAATAATAACTAGTATAATACTCGTACGATGCACGAAAATCTTATACAATTTAAATAATATATTTAGTAATAATATATAATATCAATTTTTATTATTAAATAAAAAATTAAAATGAAAAATAATTTTATTTCAATATGGATTCATATCAATATAAGATATAGTATTATTTTTTATAATATAAGATATGGTGATCATAAGTTTTATAAGGTGATGATATGGATGTGATCTAAAGTTTACTTTGCTTTGATAGGGGTGTGGGTGTGTCAGGCCTGTGCTATAGTGCAACACACATGCGACACATAAAACCTTAGTAACAAGCTACTGTAATGGGTCATCCCCATATAAAAATTAATTTAATATCAAAGTGAACCAATGACCCATATATCAGATATTAAACTGATAAGAACAGATACTACACTTGATCTTAGCCAAAAGGCCGAGAAAGGTATGAGTTGTTTTACCGTTTTTTGTCCATTTTTATAATTCCTCTGTGTCTAATTCGCCTTGGTAACTTCATATGTGAGACTATCATTTTTCTTACATCAAAATTATTTTTTGAATTATCTTTTTTGAATTTGATAAATTATTTTTTAAAATTTTAATTTTGGATTAAGATGAGAAAGGTATGAGTTTTTACCCTTTTTTATCCATTTTTATAATTTCTGTGTCTAATTCGCCTTGGTACCTTTAGATGTGGGACTATCATTTTTCTTACATCAAAATTATTTTTTGAATTTGATAAATTATTTTTTAAAATTTTAATTTTGGATTAAAATCTGAATTTTCTAGGATTTGTAATTATATATTTTCTTTTGAATTTGTATTTTTAATTATAAATTTTTTATTTAGAAAATTTATATTCGGTTTAGGCGGGAATCCTAAGCTCCTTGTGAATGCTACGTCTGCATGTAAAACTGTGTTTTATAGATATTAATAGATAGATAGATAGATAGATTGGATTGTTTATTAGATTCATGGAAATATGCGCTATAAAAATGTTAAAATAAAATGTAATAAAAAAATATAAACATACTATAGGATAAAAAAAATGTTGGATCAAGTAGCAGACGAACCTGAGATAACTAGCTCGACCCTACAAAAGTTTCCCACCGGTCATCAAGATAAATCGGGAAGTGCTCGTGGTGGGTGCTCTAGAAGCTCAACGTCCTAGGATTCGCGCCGCATTTAGAGGAAAAATTCCTAAAAAACACATCATAGCTAGATATCAAACCGTGAATGCCTAAATAGTGACTAGTCATCCTACCATTACATCATAACTTCGGGGACTACTATAGGATCAAAAAGCACGATAAAAAGGAGTTGAATATCACTCATCAACAAATATTTTTTTTATTGAAAATAGAGATGCAGCAGAAACAATAATAATACAGTCAGTTTAGATAGATAGATAATAATAAAACATTATCTTATCTTATTTTTATTGCCAGTAGGAATAAGTATTCAAACCGACCAATTTTGACTATTAAAATTCAAATCGATAAAAAATTATTTAATTCAGTCAATAATAGAATTAATTAATTTTATAAAATATTTTTTAAAAAATATTAAACCATTTCAAATTGTTTTTCATTATTTAATATTTTTAAATAGCAACACAAGTAATACATCAATTATATCAAATAATTATTAATTTGACAAAGCCTAATACACAGCCTAATACAATATCTAATTTTAAAGACAAAGTCAATATATATATCTATCTATCTATCTATCTAACTATCTATATCTATAAAACACAATTTTAACATGACATTCACAGAAAGCTTAGGATTCCCGCCTAAACCGAATATAAATTTTTTAAATAAAAAATTTATAATTAAAAATACAAATTCAAAAAAAATATATAATTACAAATCCTAAAAAGAAAAATTCAGATCTTAATCCAAAATTAAAAAATTTAAAAATAATTTATCAAATTCAAAAAAGATAATTCAAAAAATAATTTTAATGTAAGAAAAATAATAGTCGCATCTGAAGTTACCAAGGCGAATTACACACAGAACAATTATAAAAATGGACAAAGAACAATAAAAAAACTCATACATTTCTTGGCCTTTTGGCTAAGATTAAATGTAGTATCTGTTTTTATCAATTTAATATCTGATATGTGGGTCATTAGTCTACTTTGATATTAAATTAATTTTTATATGGGGGATGACCCATCACAGTAGCTTGCTACTAGGGTTTTTTCATGTGTCGCCTGTGTATTGCACTATAGCACAGGCCTGACACACCCCTAACAAAGCAAAGTAAACTTTAGATCGTATCCACATCCACCACCCTTATAAAACTTATGATCACCATTAATATCTTATATTATAAAAAATAATACTATATCTTATATTGACATGAATTCATGATGAAATAAAATTACTTTTCATTTTAATTTTTCATTTAATAATAAAAATTGACATATATATATTATCACTAAACATGTTATTTGAATTGTGTAAGATTCCCGTGCATCGCTTAAACCTCTAGCTAAGATAATAAACAGTAAATTAGAATGATATAATGTTTTTAACTATATCTTGTCTCTTTATAATAATTTCCTCTCATTTTACCAACGGTACTTTTAATCACAAACTCATGAAACAATGTTTATTAACTATTTGTATTTAAAATATCATGATCAAATCGTTTTTGAGGTAAAATAGATTCACTGATAAGGGACATCTTAATAAAAAATTATTAGGAGGGTTTTTTTTTATGAATTATCACTGGCTAAACTAATTTGACATGCCTCTTTAAAAGTGCCAAAATGAAATACATTATCATAGTTGAAATATAATTTTATTTATTTTCAATGCATTAAAGAACAAAGCAGATTTATTTCATGATAAAATCAACTAAAATAGAGGGGAAAAACCTAAAGTCTATATATAAAGACTAATTTATTGACTCCTCTGGAGCATCTTCTTGAACCACCGAGCTGATTCTTTTGGATATCGCTTATTATTCTTGAAGTCGACATAGACAATACCAAATCTTGATGTGTATCCTAGTCTCCATTCAAAATTATCAAGAAGAGACCACGCAAAGTATCCAATCACAGAAGCGCCATCATTTATAGCTCTCTTTAGTTCAGTAATGTAGTTCTGATAAAAATGTCTCCTTTGAGTATCTTGCAAGCCTTGTGGAAGTGTGACATTGCCAGGTTGATCCATACCTAAGATTATAACCAATTAATTTTGAGTTTGAAGAACAAATACAATTTGTTATACAAATATTTACCATTTTCAGATAGAAAGATGATTGGGTTGCCATAATTTTCCTTAACGTATGTCACTGCCTTGTACAATCCCCATGGAACTATATAGAGCCAATCTGAGTGAGCCTAATGACATATAAACAATTACCTTCTATCAATTATGAGTGTACATTAAATCACAATATAAAATTCCATAACATAATCACTTGGGGAAAAAATTATAAGAATAATTTTCTTACCCTTGGTCCAATTTGCACGCCATTACGATCATCTAAAAATATGATAGAACAAATTGTATTATTAAGAATTTTTTATTAAATTTAACATTGATAAGAAAAAAGAGAATGCATGTGTCTCACATTTAATTTCAACGCGCCAATCATCATGATAGCTAATGGGTTTAGGATTGATTGTAGCATTATCCTTAACATAGTAGGCTGTGTATTGATTGACTCCCAAATAGTCATATGAACCTTTAACCAACTCCACTTCATCACTAGTAAACTTCGGTAATCTTTCTTTAACTATGTCTTGAATGGATTCAGGATAGTATCCATATGTTAGAGGGTGAAGAAACCTGAAAAAGATAAATTAAGTTATGCTAAGAGGGTAATAGTGAATTACTTTTGTTAACCAAGATTGCATCCATAATTACCATCCGATGTGAAAATCTTTAGCTCTTTGAGCAGCATCTTTATCATTGTCAGAGTAAGTGTGAGGCTCGTACCATACAAAATCTAGAAGAATTCCAATTTTTCCTTGTTGCTCCTTCTGAATAAGAAAAGAAAATATATTTTTTGTATTATTTGTATAAATTTCTATCATGAGATACTTTTTGTTAATTTATTATACAAGCCATCTTATTGTAATTTTTAAATGAGTTTGGTATATTTAATGTGAAAAGATTTTTTGAATTAGCTACTGTGATAATGAAATGCATAAATATAAAACTAGTTGAGAATGTATTACTTGGTACTTCTCACGATATCTATTCACTGCTGTAGCATGAGATAAGATAAGATTATGAGCCACAATGTAAGGCTCTGTACTCGAGTTCCCTCCAAATTTACTACCAGTAGCTCTTCCAGGGGCATGCTCGCCAGTATCATACCCTAGAGCTGCCACCACTCTTGGCTCATTGAATGTGAACCAATTTTTCACTCTATCACCATATCTTTCAAAGCAAAAGTCAGCATAGTCCGCAAATGCATCCCTAAACAAAATGATTGTAAGCTAAATTAAATATTCATGACATGTATGATAGGTTACATTAAAAATTCTTCGATATACAATAAGTATGAGTAATTATTCTACTTTAATACTTACACTATCTTCGGACTCAACCAACCCAAGTACTCGTTTTCAAGTGTTAATGGAAGATCGTAGTGATAGAGATTGACATATGGAGTAACACCTAATAGAAAAATAAAATAGAATATTAAAAAATATGTAAAAATTATTTATTTTTTAGTTAGAAGGAAAAACATAAGTTACCTTTAAATATTAAATAGTCAATTAACCTATCATAATAATCTACACCTTCCCAATTAATATCTCTTGTTCCATCTACAAGATCAAAGGAATAACAAATTATTAGTATTTTAAAAAGGTAAGTAAATGTGCAAGATTTTATGAAGAAGAATTATAGCTTCCATTACTTGGGAAAATTCTACTCCAAGAGATTGAGAATCGATAAGCATCAAAATTGTGCTCTTTCATAATGTCAATATCTTCCTGGACAATGAAACACAATTTTTTTAAAAAAAACACGTAATTAAAAGATAAAATCTATTAGCATTTTAATTATCTCGAAATATCAACAATTTTAATTGTCACCAAAAATATAAAATATGTATTTGACCTTGTAATGATGATACTCATCATCTGTAACATCACCAGTTGCATTATTTGGGATTAGACCTAAACCCATAACCAATATATCAAATCCACTTTACAATATAACTTCAAGTATAGAATTAAATAGGTAAAGTTATAAATTAAATTATAATATCTTACCTGGAACTTTTACAAATTCATCCCAAATACTAGGTCCTCGCCCACCTTTGAGTGCCTCCCCTTCAACTTGATAAGCAGATGAAGCGGTGCCAAATATGAATCCATCCGGAAAGACACTGCGACTTAATTTGTGTACTCTTGAAGTCGGTCTCACATTGTTTGTTTTATATCCATATGTGCATTGGACTAGGAAAAGTAAAATGAATGATAAGAGAAACAATGAGAAGGACTCTCGAAAATTCATTGTGGAGATGAATACCGAACACTGTGATTAATGAATAAGATGAAATGAGTCCTATAAATAGGATCACAACATTGTGTGGGTTAAATGGATGAGTATTGAGCTAGTAATTTGGACAAATTCTTTTGGCATATATGTTTCAAATTAAAGATAATAATTTAATAAGTCCATGGATTATCATCAGAAATATCATGCTAAACTTTAGCAACAAAAGAGATTGATTTATTTGACTTATTTCTCATTTGATTTGCTCTTATCCTAAAATGGTATATTTGTATTCCTCAAAACGACATCATTCATTTTATTTTAAAAAAAATTGAATTTGATATTAAATGTTAAGTATATTTGTTTTATCTACATCAATAAATATTTACAAGGCAATGCTTTTAGATTTGCTTATTAAATAAATAAAAAAATATATATTGAATGAAAATTAAGTGAATTTAGTTTATAATTTTACTTTTAATCACAAAAAAATTGTATACTCACCCAAAACTCTAAATGTTGTATTCATACTACTGTTATTTTTTTCCATTTAATCGAAATGTATGGTAGATCAAACAATCAAAAACATATTTTACAATTATTACGATAACCACTTGATTTGTCAAATTTTCTAAGTTTGCTTTACATTTTTTTTTAAATAATTGAAATACAAAATTTTTCATATCATTTACCTCTACCACTTCAAAGGTATAAAAGAGTTGATGATAAATATTTTCATTTTTTTTACAAAATAAAAATTGAAATATGATGTTTCACATGGAGAATCCCAATAAGCTTTAGTCTGGATTATCTTTAAATCAAGATCTAGAAATAAAAAAACATATTAAATGACTTTGAATTGACAAAATCATATATATTTTTGGATGAGTGATTGCATCCATCTTGAACAATACCCATTTTTTTATTATGTTACAATTCTTAGACGCTAACACTTTTGAATTAAGATAGCTTTGAGATTGTGTTAGTAACTAAAACATAAGTGGCCATAGATAATGATTGAGGGTAATTAAGTAGGTCGGTGAACTTTGCGTACAACACAACTTTTGTAGATATAGATATTCTCTGTACTTGAGAAATGTTTATGTCTTTTTCTATGATTTAAGCATTTTTTTACATGCTAAGTTGCTTTAGTCTCAAAAAATTTGACAATAAAAAAATTTGAATTTAAATCTTATAAGTATCATTATATTTTTTTAGTCACTATCCATTTTTAAACTTTTTTTATTGTTAATTATTTATGTCAAAATGGCTTAATGGATAAAAGTGCTCATTCATATCACATGGACCATTATTACATTCATGTTGGTCGTTAAAACTATTTTTATTTTTTTTGAGTTTTTTTTAAATTATTATGAAAAAAAATAAAAGATTATACTTGTTTGAAAAATGATAAAAGTTGAAATATAATTATACTAATCCTTAATAACACATGCCTCCATCAAAATAAATATATAGTGAAAAAATATTTAATGAAAAAAAGCATGATACATTCCGCACCTCTCTCACTCAATAACTAGAAGCAACATTACAATTTTTTTTTATCAATCCTTGGTAATGTTGCCATATTTGATCCAAATCTAAAATAGGTTTAAATAAAAGAGTACGTCACACCCTAGAGGCCCATGCTCGCTCGAAAATCGAGCAACATCTCCCTTGTACGAGGGCAATCTGAGACTTTTGTACATATACACATCTCCATTCAAATAAAGCACAACCACACTCGCCTTGATCCATATAGACACAACCACACAGTTAAATAGTTTGCATAATAGGCGCTAGGGTTCGGGAGATGAGAGTGTTTCGCGTAGTTAATTGGTTGGTGGATTGGTCCACCAACCGCAATTTAATGCGTTTGAACGGATCACCGTTCGATCTGATAGCGCCCAGACCGATCAGGCTATCGCCTGATCGGACTGACCAGTGCCTGATCGGTCGGGTGACCAATCAGGAGAGCTCCTGATCGGTCGGGTGACCGATCATGAGAGCTCCTGATCGGTCGGCTGATCGATCAGGACACGATCAGTAGGCTTGGAGAGAAACCTCTGAGCTCCCTGATCGGTCTGTGGACCGATCACCATAGGGTGCCAGATCGATCTGGGGACTGATCCAGGCTAGCTCAGAACACTTGATCAAAATTCCCGAAGGTCATTGCTTGTCTCGCTGATCGGTCTATGGACCGAACACCACAGGAAGAAGCCAGATCGGTCCGGGGACCGATCAGCCCTATTCCTGATCGGTTCGGTGACCGATCAGCCCTATTCCTGATCGGTCCGGTGACCGATCAGGGTTCCTGATATCCACTGATACGATCTAAAATATTCAGTTTCAGATTTTCTGAAACTTTCCAACGAGATCTGATGAACTTTATCGAACTTGGACATGATCTCTTGACTAGAATTGATCCCTTAACAAGAATCAAAAGTCCTTATAGGTTCAACAATCACCTTGACCCATACAAATGGAATCAAACTCAATCAACAATCATTCAAGCAATTTCAACTAAGTTTGAGTCAAATCCAATGTTCCAATCAAGTTTCCTTGATTGGAATGTCCAAGTATGATCATGGAGCCAAATACACATATGTTATGCATTGGTTTTCCCCATACTTGGTCACCGAAGTGATTATTATCTCGTCAACTTAATTTCTCAAGGGATGCATTGACATTTTGAGAAATTGAGTTGATCCTAACATCTCACCCCATATCTAGCAAACAAAAACGTTTTGGTAACCCTTATAGTTTGTGTGAGATGTTCCCAAGGTTACCCAATTGTTTCCCAACAATTTGAAATAATCATGAAGGGTTTTAATGCATTTTGAAAATCATGAAGCGCGACACATTCCCAACTCCCGTCTTATAAAACTAAATTCATTTTCGGGAAGTGGTTTAGTGAAAATGTCATCTAGGTTTGACTTGGACTCTACATGAGAGAGTACAATGTCTCCTCTAGCTACATGATCCCTAATGAAGTGGTGTCTTACTTCAATATGTTTGGTCCTAGAATGATGGACTGGATTCTTGGTTAAGTTAATTGTGCTTATGTTATCACATAACACTTGCACACCCTTGTAACTCAATCCATAGTCCTCTAAGGTATGTATCATCCACAACAATTGTGATACACTCTCCCCCATGGCGATATATTCTGCCTCGGTAGTGGAAAGAGCAACACAATGTTGCTTCCGACTCGACCAACTTACTAAGGACGAACCTAAGAATTGGCAACCCCCACTTGTGCTTTTCCGGTCCAACTTACATCCAGCGTAGTCGGAATCTGTATAGCCAATCAAATCAAAAGATTCGGTACGGGGGTATCAAAGACCTACACCAATTGTGCCCTTGAGATATCTCAAAATTCGCTTAACAGCAATTAAATGAGATTCCTTGGCACAAACTTGATACCTAGCGCACATACCCACAGCAAATAGGATATCCGGTCGATTAGCTGTGAGGTATAGCAAACTACCTATCATGCTTCGATATTGAGTTAGATCAACGGGTTTACCACTCTCATCATTCTCTAATCTTGTGTTTGTAGCCATGGGAGTGGTTACCTCTTTTGAATCACTCATGTTGAATTTT
>JAGFNQ010005170.1:38452-93661 GCA_024364735.1 Boesenbergia rotunda | reverse complement strand
TGGGCATTTAGATCATATCTAGGGTCTTAGAGCTAGTTGAGAATTTCCCAAGAATATTCTTGAGCTTCTCAACTTCACTCTTCAATGATTGGTTTTCCTCTACTAGCAATTCATCATGCAAATCATTGACTTCCTCAACCTTAGAGGATTTCAATTTCAATTTCATGTTTCAATGATTTAATTTCATCTTCTAAGTTCAACATGCAAATCATCAATGTTATCATCCTAGAAGCTTTCAATTGATCAATTTCTAATTGCAATGCTTAACCTTATTTTTGACTTTTTAAGCATACTAGTTAAACATGCAATTGCTCTATAACACTTTTCAAGCTGGGAGAAGTTACCTCTTTATCATCCGAAGATGATGAATCCGCGTTTGAGGAGCTTGAAGATTCATCACTGCTATCCTCTCCAAGAGCCATGAGTGCCACTTGCCTTGTGCTCTTCTCCTCCTTTTCTTCATCGGATGAGCTAGAGGATGACTCATCCCAAGAGGCCTTCAAACCTTTCTTCTTCTTCTTGAATTTCTCTTCTTTCCGTTTGGATTTCTCCTTCTTCTTCTTAAGCTTTGGACATTCATTCTTGAAATGCCCTTTCCTACCACACTCAAAGCAGGATGCATTATTCTTATCAAGTTTGGATTCACTAGTGTTACCTCTACTTTTGAAACGTCGATCCCTTCGCATCATCCTCCTCACAAAGTTGACCATTTCGGATGAAGAGGAGCCGCTGCCGTCTTCCTCGGAATTGGACTCGGATTTGGAAGAGGATGAAGATGATGAGACCTCCTTCTCCTTCTTCTTCTCCTTCTTCTTCTTGTTGGTTCGGTCCCCTGCAACTAAGGCAATCCCCTTCTCCTCGGGGCCTTTGTTAGCCATCTCATGCAATTCCATCTCACAAAATAAGTCATCTAACTTAACAATGGATAGATCCTTGGATACTTTGTAGGCATCCACCATGGATGACCACAAAGCATTCCTTGGAAATGCTTTCAAGACATACCTCACAAGGTCGCGGTTCTCGACCTTTTCATCAATTGAATGAAGCCCATTGAGGACTTCCTTGAACCCGCTATGAAGCTCACTTACCGACTCATTCTCCTTCATGGAGAGATTTTGAAGTTGATTGAGGAACAAATCCCTCTTTGCGATTCTAGAGTCCCGGGTGCCTTCGTGAAGCTCAATGAGTTTGTTCCACAAGTCCTTCGCACTCGTGAAAGGACCAACCTTGATGAGTTGATCTTTGTTCATGCCACATTGTAGAGTGACAACCGCCTTCACGTCGGCTTCACTCTTCCGAGTTTGTTCAGCTGTCCACCTCCAAGACTCAAGCTCTTTGCCTTCGTCATCCTTAGGAGGGATGAATCCCTCCTTCACCGCGAACCAAGTGTGGATATCCATCTACAAATAGTATTCCATCTTTGATCTCCAATATTGAAAGTCGGCGCCGTCAAAGAATGGAGGTCGGGTGGTAGAGAAGCCTTCTCTCAAAGCCATCTTGTTGATAACTCTTGGATGTTAAGCCGTAAACAGAGCCCCAAGCTCTGATACCACTTGTTGGAAACGAGATGGCTAGAGAGGGGGGGGGGTGAATATAGCCAATCACTTTTCACTTGCACTTAATAAGTTTCCTGCACTTAACTTATCAGTAGCACAGCGGAAGAAACAAAGGAAACTGAAAGTGCAGTACACTAAAACAGAAATGAGAGCAAACAGAGACAACTTCCAAGAACGCTAACAAGAGGGTTTACAAGGTTCGGGGATAACTTGCCCCTACTCCTTGGCGTGCCCTTAAGGTGGGCGATCCCTTGATCGTCGGCAGATCAAGCCCCGGTTTTCACCGGATATAACGTAACCTCCTTCTCGGTGGAGAAACCTCTCCACAGCATTTCAATCACAGATAAAATTTAAGCACAAGGAAACAACAAGAAGGATCTTACTCAAACACTTAGCAAGGACGAGAACACAGCAAGCTTCCCTGAGCTCCACCCAGTGGCGATCTCACGCAAGAACCCTTCTTCGTGTCTTCCCACTGTCGGACTCCAAGCTCCTTGTTCTCTCTCCTTCAAGCACTCAAGTAAAGACTGGTTGCTTCTCGATCGCTTGCTCAAAGTGATGAAAGCTTCAAGAACACAGCAAGCAGGTTGTGGAGAACACAAGGTGCGGCAAGAACACTGATTTCTGAACACTGCGAAAAACTTTGCTTCCACGAAGCCAACTTCCGCCCTTTTGTTTCTCCACTCAGCATCAGGTGACAACATCCTCCGTAGCCTCCAGCTACCTTGCTGCCAACGCCAGCTACCACTAAGCCCACTCTGGTCTTCCTGAGATCCCCTCAGCCAAGCCCCAGTCTCGGCTCCAGTCTGCAGCTCGACCGTTGCAACCTGAAATGGAGAATCGGACAAACCTGCTCCAAGGAAAGCCTCCGTTGACCTCTCCTTGAGTGTTTGAATCCTCCCCTGTCACTTGCAGCTTAATCAGACTGTTAGAGCAGCAAATCATACAGTAAATCAAATATCAGAAGCAAACAGCAGCGAATCGGATACGATCAGACACTCTGACCACGTCTGACAGTGCAATTTGAATTAAAGTGATCGGTCACCGGACCGATCCAGGGCGTGTGGGTCGGTCACCAGACCGATCCAGAGCTTCGCTGGGATTCCCAGCTCTCGCGGCTATACACTCCTGATCGGTCATCCGACCGATCAGAGTGAAGCCCGATCAGTCACCAGACCGATCAGAGTGAAGCCTGATCGGTCACCAGACCGATCAGGATAGATGAACAGTGATTTTTTAATCAGATCCAAACTCCCTGATCGGTCACCGGATCGATCCAGGGTCTGATCTGCAAGGGAACTCACTCACTGTCTGCTCCCTGATCGGTCACCAGACCGATCAGGAGCAAGCCAGCAAGGAAGCAGCCTGCTCCCTGATCGGTCATCGGTCCGATCAGGAGCCACACAATAGGTTCCCAACCTCACTGTGCGCTCCCTGATCGGTCCCCAGTCCGGTCAGACATCGCTGGATCGGTTACCAGACTGATCCACGAAGGAGCAGCGTGCCAATGTCCCTGATTGGTCACCAGACCGATCCAGAGACTCAACCCTAGCCCTCCAAGCTAGGAATTCATCCACCTTAGCCCTCCAAGCTAAGGATTTTTCCATCTAACTCTCCAAGTTGGGAATTTGCTCCTAACCCTCCAAGTTAGGACTTTTCACCTAGCCCTCCAAGCTAGGACTTTTCACCCAACCCTTCCGAATTAGGACTTTTCCAACACCTAGCCCTCCAAGCTAGGATTTTTCACACCTAACCCTCCAGGTTAGGATTTTCCAACACCTAGCCCTCCAGACTAGGATTTTCCATACCATGACTGATCCCCGATCAGGACTTAATCATAATCCATGCCATGCCTGATCCCCGATCAGGACTTAATCATAATCAATTATCATCCACCTAAACTAAAATCGATGTCAACACTAAAACAACAATCAGGGCAAGACTGCATCAACACAAGTAACATGATGGATTTTCAAATTATCAATTTTATATTTTTGATAATTTCTCTTCATGTTTGAGATTATCAGTAAAATATAATATAATTTTGATATAATGCATAGTTTATCAACCTATTTATCGAACTATTTAGTGGTGTTTCTTAATTAAATTGTTAATTTTCATATTTTAGTATATTAGTAAGATATTATTTAATTTTGTTATAAAATTTGTTAAATATCGGATTTTTAAAGGGTTGGAAAGGTATTTTTTTTATAAAGGGCCTAGTTGTGAATAACTAAAATAGGAGGGCTTATTTGTAAAATGCCAAAACTTAATAAAATCCTACAATCTCCTCCCGAGAACCAGTTGTGCCCGATTCTTTTCTCTCCCCGACGCACGCCCCTTTCGGTTTTTGCCCGACGCCGTAGCCGCACAAACCGCAGCCCTATCCGTCGCCGCCGCAGCGGTTCCCAGTGAGCGCCGCCCCTTCGCTGTCTCTCCGTCGTGTTTCCTCTTCATCTTCTTCACGGGGTTGCACAGATGCTGTATTAGGGCCGGCAATCCTCCTCCCAAGACAAAAGCCGAGGCCACTCTTCCCTCGTGACTCCTTGGTTTCGTCAACTGTCGACGTTGAAGCCCTAGTCATGTCTTCTTCCTTTTGTACTGAGTTGCCAGATTTGGAGAGGTCCAGGTAAGGGCTATTCTTGTACCAATTTGGATGAGTAAATTCTATTGATAGTTATGGTGACCTCGCAACCCTATTGTTTTTATGAATTTGTGTTGTTGATTCTCGGGTGGAAGAGGTGGAATTGCTCAGTAGGATGTGATCTGCTCAGTATTTGTGATCTTTAAACAACCCTTTTCCACTGTGATAAAATTTGCCTCTAATTTCATTGCCCGATTCTTTTGGATTCGTTCATGTTCACTGGCCATCTTGGTATAGAATAAACTTGTCCCTTGATCTTCATGTGTACTGTGAAATGGAAACCTGTTCGATTTATGTGTTTCAGGTTGATTATTCTAGTTTAGAACAGTATTGTAGGAGCTGTAGTTATTTTGATCATAAGGGGGGGGGGGCTCATGCCGTGGGTTACATTGAGTAAGGATTAGTTAGATTTATAATTAATTAATGCGTTGATTAATTAATTAATTATATATGTTATAGCTGAGATTTGTTCTAATCATGGTGAGTATCTTGTTTAGCTTGGAAGATTAAGTTTATATAATTTGTTTGAATGAACCAGTTGTATTTATGAGTTAATTAAATATGTATTATAGTTAGGATTTATCCTAATTATATTTCGTATTTTATTTACCTAATTTGTTAATTTTATAATTAGCTAAACTTTATTAATTATTATACAGGACCTTGATTTGAACTCGTTCAGTTGATCGTGGAAGGTTCTCGTTTACGGACTTCTACAATTATAAGGCGAGTACTTCTCCTTTGTACTCGAGTAGTTTCTTTTACCTTAAAGCATGACTATTTTATGTCTAATAGGTTGCTTGACCTTGTTCTTTGTTGTTTGATATTTTAACATCGCCGTGGTACTTATTCTTCGTTGATCTTCGAGTATTCAAAATTCATATTCGTACAGTCCCCTGTTAGTTTTCTGTTTTGTAAAGTGTCGCTTGTACTCGAGTACTTAGAAGTCCATTGAACACAATTAGGTTTATTTGGCATTAGAAATATCCTACCTAGTAGTATAGGTGCATAATCGTTGATTTTCGATTTCCGGTTGGATGTATTGATGCATCGTTACTTGTTGGATTTTGGTTGCATCGTTGTTTCTCCGGTTGTTCGTGCATCTTGTAGCATGCACCATATCTGCATGTTGCATATTAATGACTGTTGGGCTTCCATATGGTTAAACCGTCGTTAGTCATTTTGTTGCTCGATTCACTCAACCATTTGTTGTCATGGTAGTTGCTAGAGTGCGAGCATCTGTCCTGTTATGCCACACATGTTGCAGCTGTAGGCAAACAGTGACACCCTCACCATTGTTTTTCGAGGGATATTGTAGCTGTTGATAGCTCCCCCTATGTACCGGGGTCTGGAGTGTGGACTCCCCAGCATCCTGTCCACTCAACCACACATTCTATGGTATTTGTTGTTGGAGTGCGTACAGTTGTCACAACCCTACCCACTCGGTCACACAGATGGGATGTATTGGCGGCTTGACTGGCGTCAGGGGTGACACATGTCATTGCATCATGTGCATACATATTTCATTTATGCATTTTTCCTGTGATTGTTGCATTTATATGAGCTATGGTTGTTGCACTTGATTGACATGCATGTATATCTTGGTTTTACTGTTGTTGTGGTATTTTATACATGCATAGTTGTTATTCGGATTTTATACCATGTCGTTTTATTTATGTTATGCATGATTAGGTATTCTTATAATCCTTATGGACTGTACTCTATTGATTCTTTACTTAGTTATCCTTTATTATGCCATGTTTATTGTCTACTCATATACCCGTTGAGTCCGCCCGGACTCACCACCCCTACTTTCTATTTTTGTTTCAGATAGCAGGTAGTCGTATTTCTTGGAGCCAAGAGAGGATCCTGTCGCCAGTCCCCGGAGTTGAGTTATTTTCCACAATTTGGATTAGTTGTTTTATTTCGGTATGGAGTTCAGTTTTCGCATATTATTTGTTTATCAGTATCGGACAGGTTGTGTCGTTATTAAAAGAGACATTTTGAGTTCTCGTTGATTTTAGTTTCTTTTATGTTTAAGGTGGCTGAGCCACCCGTTATCTTATAACTGCGTGGTTGTGTTTATCTTCTATATTTTGTGATACTAACCGCTTGTGGCTATGTTATATGGTGAGATATTATGTACATTTGACCCATATTGTCCGCCGTATAGGGGAGATGCTACCCGATTTTCGAGTAAGCATGTGCCTTTGGGGTCGTGACAATTTTTGGTATCAGAGCCAGGTTTTGCGATGTTTTGGTGTCTGTGGGTTTACGGAGTTGTTTTACGAGGTCAATCTGTATGTATATATTTGTTTATTTTTGCGGAGTCTTTTCGTCAGGGTTGATGAATATGTTTTATTTTACGAGGTCTATCTGTATTTTACGGATTTATTTTCTGGAGTCATTTTCTGGTTATGGTTGTGATGGGACTTGGCAGCGATGAGATCTCTCCCGGCAAACAAGAAGTAAGTTGGTTTTAAATTTGGTTAAATTTATATCTAAATAATATATGTTGGTTTTGTTAACAGATATGCCTCGTCGTATTGAGTTATCTACACCCCTTGCTTATGATCGTGGACGACGATCACGGGGGAGGTTAGCGGAGGCCGAGGGAGACACGAATCAGGAGGTTGAGAGGCCCACCAAAGTGGAGCCGACTGGTTAGGGATCAACTCACCAGGACCCTTCGGGTGAGCTGAGATCTCCACCACTGAGTGTACCTCCTCCTTACTCGACAGCAGTTCCAGTTGTACCATCAGACGCAGGCCCATCAGTACCACCAATGACAATTCCTGGATGGGTTCCTACTTCATCCTGGTGCGTATGTCTGGATGGGTTCCTACTTCATATCGAGAGGCTTTGGATCGGGCTTTACACACCGAGATGATTCAACATCAGTTGCATGGTGATATGAACAAAGGGAAGCAGACAACTCAGAGTTCAACAGTGACACAGAGACTACAGACAGTTGGACAGAAGCGTAGTAGCAGGAGTCAAGCTACGTAGGAGACTTTTGTGCCTCAATCTTGACCCCAGAAGTTTGGACGGTTTTCAACAGGATCGTTGCAGGGTTCTCACCAAACTCGGAGGTTTACTACTGGTGTGACTTATTGTGTTCAGTGTGGTTCTAAGGACCACGGCAGACCAGATTGTCCCCTAGAGCACCCTATCTGTTATTATTGTAAACTTCTGGGTCATGAGAGTCGAGGCTGCCCTTTGAAGGCTCAGTATAAATCTACAGAATTTTCTCCTCGGGGTGGCCGATCAGGACCGCAGAGGCCATATCGAGGCGGCCGTCAGACTCATACGTCATTCCGACCGTAGCAGATAGGACATCAACAGGCAGTTCCACCACTAGTTCAGATGTATGGTATGCATGAGCATGAGTACTCTGTTGGGACCGGGTGCATATTGACATGGATGCGGGTTTGTAATTTTAAAAATTAATTACATGCAGTGGAAGGTTTAGCATAAATAATTTTTCTAATTATTTAACCACACATCTAAGCATGCAATTTTATCTTGTGTAGACATGATCATATATTTAAAATTTTGCAGAAATATAAACTAATTTACGTATTACCTCACGTAACTCGATGGAAGGGATGAGATCCAACCGTAAGCGTCCCTTGGAAGGTCCGCCTCTATTCGCATCCACGCCGAGTATCTTCGGGATGACTTCGCAAAGCCACGAGTTTCATGTTCTCGAGAACTACTAGATTCTCCGAGAACGCGATGAGAAAAACCAAGAGAGAAGTCGGAAGACTAACCACAAAAGGATGGCCGGCTGGTGCTCCTTCTTGGTGTTGGTTGGCGCACGACAAGAAGGGGAGAAGAGAAGGAGAGAAAGAGAGGGAGAGAGCCTATGCCTTCATCTATATGATTCTTTCACAAGCCTTGCCTTGGGTCCTTTATATAGTGACCTCTCAACCATCAAGCCTCTCAAATATGGAATAACTTATTCCATCATGCCAAGTTTGATTTTATATCATGGTTAAAAACATATTTTAATTCATGATAAAAATCAATCAAGTCCCTTCTCTCCTATGAAATAAATTTCCTTATCATGGTAAATCAATCCATGATTGATTTTATAAAATAAACCAATCTATGGTTCATTTTAATTTCCATGAAAAATAAACCAAACCTTGGTTTATTATATAAAAATTTATATCATCCATAATTTTATAAAACAAACCACACTTGGTTTATTTTATAAATTGAACCAAAAACTTGGTTCTCTCCCTTTGTTGTGGCCGGCCAAGCAAAGAGGATGGAGGCCCTCATTGGCCGGCCCATCCAAGCTAAGCCCCAATGAATTAAACTTATTTAATTCATCTATTAAGTCTTCAAAAGACTTAGCCATTTTACGCTTCCGATGCGTCTCTGAAAAATTCAGATTCGACTTATCGTTTGGCTCAACCAAACTTAATCTCTCTTGATTGAAAAATCCAATTTTCAACTCATTTTAAATCCCTCGGATTACTCGTAGTGCGTGTGACTAAATAGACTTTCGATTTATGTTGGCCGTTTATAATTAATCAATTATAGAACGATCATGAGTGGCACCTAGTAGTACATCATAGCCCCCAATTAATCGAAAGATCAACGGTTGACTTCAGAAACAATTCTGAAACCCTTCAGCAGCTATAATGAATCGTGCCCCATTTCCTTCACCATCCTATACCCACTTGGTTCAGGACATGGTCTATGTGTGTCAGTCCCCACTAGGCTGACTACGTCACACTTAGCCCAAGTAACGTTTTCTCGTCCTACGGATTCTAATTACTCTCATGTATTTAAGAGATTCATACTCTGAACATGTCATGCTCTGGCCAGAGGCTTCGAGTAACAATCCGACGATAGGCCTCGGGTATACATCTCCTCGCAAAGAGTGGTGAATCCTTTGTAGGCTGTTCAAACATCTTCGGGCACTTCGGCTTATACCCAATCATCCTGGGTCCACACCTCCTTGGAGATGCTTGCTTAAGATGTCAAAGTATAAGTCTCCATAACCAAGATGACTTGAACACCGCAAGTCAAAGGAACATCGCACTTAAGCTGCAGTAAGAATTCACTGACATATCTATATGTAGATTACCATATGAAGTTTTACAGCCAGTCACTCCAATGAACTAGTTCCCTTAACTAGCATTCATGTTTATCTCCGGACATCTCAATGTCACCAGCCAGTGAGAATCAGCAGATTAGAGAATAACCCATGCTAGTCTCAACAGAATTGATAGTGTCCGTATTTATCAATTCATCGACTAGGGACAATTTCAATACTTCACAATTGCACATGTAGAGATAATCACTAGTTGTGAATTCATCACAAATTCTCTCATGCTGTGAATTGAATTGCGGGCATTCAGTAAATGAGTTTAAGATCTCAATCAAATACACAAACATGTATACTCAAATAGTGAATATTCATTTATTAAAATAAATGATTACAATCATAAGGTGATTTCCTTAGGACACTTCTCTCATATCACTAACAAACTCCCACTTGGCCTAATGCCAATCGCTATGGTACCCAATACCACAGGCTCTAACATGACACTCAAACTTGCTTTGAGGCAAGTCCTTAGTTAAAGGATCCGCTAAATTCCTTTCAGTGGGAATTTTCTCGATTTGTATATCATTCCTACTTATAATCTCTCTGATCAGATGATAGCGGTGAAGCACATGTTTGGATCGCTGATGAGACCTTGGTTCTTTCGCTTGTGCAATAGCTCCATTGTTGTCGCAGTAAACCGGTATTGCTTCATCAATGGTTGGAACCACACCAAGTTCTGAGACAAACTTCTTGATCCAGACTGCTTCCTTTGTTGCTTCCGAAGCTGCAATATATTCCACTTCCGTGGTAGAATCCGCTACGGTGTCTTGCTTGGAACTCTTCCAACTTATTGCGCCTTCATTCAAAATAAATACGTATCCGGACTGAGATTTGGAGTCATCCTTATCTGTCTGGAAACTGGCATCTATATACCCACGTATTACCATATCACGTTCTCCATATATTAGGAACACATCCTTAGTCCTTCTTAAGTACTTGAGGATTGTCTTGACAGCCACCCAATGATCCATTCCTGGATCAGATTGGTATCTGCTTGTGACACTCAGAGCATACGATACATCGGGCCTAGTACATAACATAGCATACATGATAGATCCTATCGCGGATGCATATGGAATCTTATTCATGCAAATCCTCTCATCTTCTGTGCGCGGACACATAGACTTCGAAAGGTTGATCCCATGCCTGATGGGAAGGTAACCTTTTTTGGATTCCGACATGCTAAACCTTTCTAGCACTCGGTATATATATGTAGACTGTGAAAGACCAAGCAACCGTTTTGATCTATCTCTATAGATTCTAATCCCAAAGATATAGGTTGCTTCTCCCAGGTCTTTCATGGAGAAAGTTTTGGACAACCAAATTTTAACTGACTGTAAGACTGATATATCGTTTCCTATAAGTAATATGTCATCGACATATAACACTAGGAATACGACTGCACTCTCACTAACCATCTTGTACACACAAGGTTCGTCAGGATTTTGTGAGAAATCAAACTCTTTGATTGTCTCATCAAAACGGATGTTCCAGATCCTGGATGCTTGCTTTAGTCCATATATGGATCGTCGAAGCTTGCATACTTTGGTTTTATTAATCGATGTGAAACCTTCAGGTTGTATCATGTATACATCCTCAAGCAGGTTTTCATTAAGGAAAGCTATTTTCACATCCATTTGTCATATCTCATAATCATAATGAGCTGTTATTGCCTGGAGCATTCGAATGGATTTAAGCATAGCTACTAGCGAATAGGTTTCGTCATAATCAATTCCTTGTTTCTGACGATATCCTTTTGCCACTAATCTAGCCTTAAAGGTAACAACATTACCTTCCATATTGGTTTTCTTCTTGAAAACCCACTTGTAGCCTATGGGCTTAATCCCTTCAGGTGGGTTAACTAAGTCCCATACTTGATTTTTGTACATGGAATCCATTTTCGACTTCATGGCTTCAAGCCATTTATCCCTTTCTGAATTTTTCAGAACATCTTCATAACTGATAGGTTCGTCATCGTTAATGAGTAACACATCGTTCGATTTACTTATGAGAAATCCGTATCTCTCTGGAATATTGTGTGTCCTATCAGACCTACGAAGAAGTGGTATTGTTTTAGGTTCAACTGATAGCTCATCATTATGAGTTATTGGTTGTGGGTCTAGACTAGGTGTCTCTGTAATGTCTATTGGAGTTTCTTGAACTTCTTCAAGTTCAATGCTACTCCCACAGTTTTCTTGTAAAAGAAATTCTTTTTCTAGAAATACAGCATGCCTTGAAATAAACACCTTTTGTTCCAAGGGATGATAGAATTGGTAACCTTTCGTTTCCTTTGGGTATCCAATAAATAGACATTTATCAGACTTAGCATCCAATTTGTCTGATACAGTCCGCTTTACATAAGCAGGACAATCCCATATCTTTAGGTGAGATAAATGAGGTTTCTTACTATTCCACGTCTCATATGGAGTAGTAGAGACTACCTTGGTCGGGACTCTGTTTAGTAAGTAAACAGCCGTCTTAAGCGCATAGCCCCAAAAGGATTTTGGAAGAGTTGCATGATTCATCATGGATCTAACCATGTCCATCAAGGTTCGGTTACGCCTCCAGATACACCATTATGCTGTGGTGTATATGGCGGAGTCCATTGAGACAGTATCCCATTGTCCCTAAGATACCGGTAGTTCTAGTTCTTTCATATCACGACTGTTTATGGGAAAAATTAGTAGATTTCCTACCATTAGATCACAATGTTTATCAGTGTCTCTACCATCCGGTGAGGTATTGGGTATCACTCAGGAAGTCAAGGCGTGTCCATTGAACTTCGGCAATTATACCCTCACTGTGGATCTGTCAGTTCTCGAGATGGTAGAATTTGATATTATTCTGGGCATGGATTCATTGGCGTCTTATCATGCCACAGTTGATTGCCAAGCGAGGGTGGTCACGTTTCGGCCTCCGAACCAACCCTCGCGGGAATTCATTGGCACCAGAGATGATGGGATTTCTATTATCTCTGCACTTCAAGCTCAGAAGCTTATATTGCACGGATGTCAGGGTTTTCTATTATTATTGATCAACAATGATGGTAGCAGTAGCCCTCAGCTTGTTGATGCAGACTGACCTTGATTGTTGTTTTGGTGTTGACACCGATTTTAGTTTAGGATGATAAGATGATTGGGATTAAGTTCTGGTCGTGGACTAGGCATACCTTGTGGGAAAATCCTAACCTGGAGGGTTAGGTGTGGAAAAGCCCTAGCCTGGAGGGCTAGGTGAGGAAAAATCCTAACCTGGAGGGTTAGGTGTAAAAAGTCCTAGCTTGGAGGGCTAGGTGTGGAAAAGTCCTAACCTGGAGGGTTAGGTGTAAAAAGTCCTAACTTGGAGGGCTAGGTGTGGAAAAGTCCTAACCTAGAGGGTTAGGTGTAAAAAGTCCTAGCTTGGAGGGCTAGGTGTTGAAAAGTCCTAACCTGGAGGGTTAGGTGTAAAAAGTCCTAGCTTGGAGGGCTAGGTGTTGAAAAGTCCTAACCTGGAGGGTTAGGTGTGAAAAAGTCCTGGCTTGGAGGGTCAGGTCCTAGCTTGGAGGGCTAGGTTGATGAAATCCTGGCTTGGAGGGTCAGGTCATAGCCTGGAGGGCTAGGTTGGATGAAATCCCGATGAGTGAAGTCGGGTGACTGAAACCCTGGTGAGTGAAGCCAGGTCCTAGCTTGGAGGGCTAGGTTGAAGTCCCAGTGACTGAAAATGGGCATGTCACGAGTCAGAGATGGGCTGGAGGCTTATTCTCGTGACTTAGAGGAGATTTGACCTTGCCTGGATCGGTCTGGTGACCGATCAGGGAAGTTGGCACTGTGTTCCTTCGTGGATCGGTCTGGTGACCGATCCAGCGATGACTGATCGGTCTGGTGACCGATCAGGGAGCACACAATGAGGTTGGGAACCTACTGCTCTGCTCCTGATCGGTCTGGTGACCAATCAGGGAGTGTACAGTTCACTCACTGCTCGGCTCCTGATCGGTCTGTTGACCGATCAGGGAGCACACAGTGAGTTGAGTTCCCCTGCTGCTCTGCTCCTGATCGGTCCGGTGACCGATCAGGGAGCATCCAGTAGATTTTGGGAACCTTACTGATCTACTCCTGATCGGTCTGGTGATCGATCTGGAACACTGTTCAGACTGTTCTGGTGAACGATCAAGTGTCGCGGACTCCGTCTTATATCCGATCAGGCTGCAGCCAGATCAGTCAGGGAGCTTCTTGATCGGTCTGGTGACTGATCAGGTCACAGCCTGATCGGTCTAGTGACCAATCAGGCTCATGTGGCCGCGAAAGCTGGGAGTCCCAGCAAAGCGGTGGATCAGTCCGGTGACTGATCCACGAGCCCTGGATCGGTCCGGTGACCGATCACTTTAATTCAAAATGCACTATCAGACGCTCTGATCACGTCTGAACACATCTGATTTCTCTGCGCTTAATCTCTGATACTTGATTCACTCCTGATTTGTTGTGCTAATGCTCTGATTAAGTGTGCAGGTGACATGGATGGATTCAAACACTCAAGGAGAGTCAATGGACGACTTTCCTTGGAGCAGGTTTGTCCATTTGCCATCTCAGGTTGCAACGGTTGCTGGCGCTGCTGGAGCTGCTGACTGGGGCTAGGCTGAGGGAAGCTCAGGGAGTCCAGGAGAGCTCAGTGGTAGGCTGGTGGTTGCAGGTGAGCAGTTGGAGGCTGCAGTGAGATGACCTGGCGATCAGTGGAGGGACTTAAGCGCTTGGTGGCGAAGAAGTCTCAACAACAACGCTGCATACACTTGATCAGTTTTTCTGTTCTCGCGACAACTCTTGTTTCTGCTCGTGCGATTACTTCCATCATCTCTTGAGCAAGCGACTGTGATCCTTGAAGCAACCATCTGTTACTTGAGCACTTGGAAGAGAAGCAAGAGGCTTGGCGAGTCCATCAACGAGAAGACACGAAGAAGGGAGTTCTTGCGTGAGATCTGCGTTAAGTGGAGCTCGGGAGAAGTCTGCTTGTGTTCTTATGGTCCTATGTGCTAAGTTAGATCCTTCTTGTGTTTCCTCTGCTTTATACTTGATTCATTTCGAAACGCTGTGGAGAGGTTACTCCACCGAGAAGGAGGTTGCTTACTATCCGGATTTTCCGGGGCTTGATCTGCCGACGATCAAGGGATCGCCCACCTTACGGGCACGCCAAGGAGTAGGGGCAAGTTATCCCCGAACCTTGTAAATCCTCTTGTTAGTGTTTGGTGGTTGTTCTTAGCTTAGGTTTTAAATTCTGCATACTCTGTTTTTATTGCTTCCGCTGTGCTACTAAACGTTTAAGTACAGAAAACTTAAAAAGTGCTAAGTTTCGGTGTCTGGCTACATTCACCACCCCTCTCTAGCCATCCAAGTTCCAACAAGTGGTATCAGAGCTTGGGGTTCTGTACAAGCGGATTAACAATCGAGAGTCAACAACAATGGCGTTGAGAGAAGGTTTTAGCACTACCCGACCACCCTTCTTCGATGGAGTAGATTTTCAATATTGGAGATCGAAGATGGAGTACTATCTAAATATGAATATCAACACTTGGTTCGTTGTGAAGGAGGGTTTTACCCCTCCAAAGGATGATGAAGGCAAAGAATTAGAATCGTGGCATTGGTCGGCTGAACAAACCCGGAAGAGTGAAGCCGACGCGAAGGCGGTGGTGACCTTACAATGTGGCATGAACAAAGACCAACTAATCAAGGTTGGTCCATTTACAAATGCAAAAGATTTGTGGAACAAGCTCATCGAACTCCATGAAGGAACCCAAGATTCAAGAATAGCAAAGAGGGACTTGTTTCACAATCAACTTCAAAATCTCTCCATGAAGGAGAGTGAGACCGTAAGGGAGCTCCACAGCAGATTCAAAGAAGTATTGAATGGTCTCCACTCTATTGATGAAAAGGTCGAAAACCGCGACCTTGTGAGGTATGTGTTAAAAGCATTTCCAAGGAATGCTTTATGGTCATCCATGGTGGATGCCTACAATGTTTCCAAGGACTTATCAATTGTAAAGTTAGATGATTTATTTTGTGAGATGGAACTTCATGAAATGGCTAACAAAGGCCCCAAGGAGAAGGAGATTGCTTTAATTGTAGGAGAAAAGAACAAGAAGAAGAAGGAGAAGAAGAAGGAGAAGGAAGTCTCTTCATCTTCATCCTCATCCGAGTCCGAGGAGGATGACAACGGCTCCTCTTCCTCTGAGATGACCAATTTCGTTAGAAGAAAGATGAGGAAGAGTCGGCGCTTCAAGGGTAAAGGTAACCCTAGTGAAATTAAGATAGATAAATCTAATGTCACTTGTTATGAATGTTGCAAGAAAGGGCACTTCAAGAGTGAATGCCCAAAGCTAAAGAAGAAGGAGGAAAAATCCAAGAAAAAGGAGGAGAAATTCAAGAAGAAGAAGAAGACCTTGAAGGCCACTTGGGATGAATCCTCATCTAGCTCATCCGAAGAGGAGAAGGATGAAAAGATTACACAGCATGTTGCACTCATGGCCCTAGAAGATCAAGAGAGCAGTGATGAATCAAGTGACTCATTAAACGTGGCTTCATCATCTTCGGATGATGAAGAGGTAATCACTCCCGAACTTGATAAATGCTATAGGACCATTGCATGCTTAACTGATTTCTTGAAAAAGTCAAAAGCAAAAATTAAATCATTGAAAATTGAAGTTGAACAATTGAAGTCCTCTAGGGATGAGGATGTTGATGATTTGCATGTTGAATTGTTAGAGGATGAAAACAAATCATTGAAGAGTGAAGTTGAGAGACTCAAGAGTGTTCTTGAGAAGTTCTCAACAAGCTCAAAGACCTTAGACATGATCTTGAATGCCCAAAGGGCAGTCTACAATAGGGACGATATTGGTTACCGACCCAAAGAACCATCATTTGTGTCCTTAATGTCTAGGACTGATGTTAGACAATCTAAGACACCTAGGGCTCAAAGGAAAGTAGTCAAGGCATGGGTGCCTAATGTTAGTGATATGAGAGAAGTGTCCTAAGGCAATCGCCTTATGATTGTAATCATTTATTTTAATAAATGAATATTCACTATTTGAGTATACATGTTTGTGTATTTGATTGAGGTCTTAAACTTATTTACTGAATGTCCGCAATACAATTCACAGCATGAGAGAATTTGTGATGAATTCACAACTAGTGATTATCTCTACATGTGCAATTGTGAAGTATTGAAATTGTCCCTAGTCGATGAATTGATAAATACGGACACTATCAATTCTGTTGAGACTAGAATGGGTTATTCTCTAATCAGCAGATTCTCACTAGCTGGTGACATTGAGATGTCTGGAGATAAATATGAATGCTAGTTAAGGGAACTAGTTCATTGAAGTGACTGGCTGTAAAACTTCATATGGTAGTCTACATATAGATATGACAATGAAGTTCTTACTGCAGCTTAAGTGCGATGTTCCTTTGACTTGCGGTGTTCAAGTCATCTTGGTCATGGAGACTTATACTTTGACATCTTAAGCAAGCATCTCCAAGGAGGTATGGACCCAGGATGATTGGGTATAAGCCGAAGTGCCCGAAGATGTTTGAACAACCTACAAAGGATTCACCACTCCTTGCGAGGAGATGTATACCCGAGGCCTATCGTCGGATTGTTACTCGAAGCCTCTGGCCAGAGCATGACATGTTCAGAGTATGAATCTCTTAAATATATGAGAGTAATTAGAATTCGTAGGACGAGAAAACGTTACTTGGGCTAGGTGTGACGTAGTCAGCCTAGTGGGGACTGACACACATAGACCATGTCCTGAACCAAGTGGGTATAAGATGGTGAAGGGAATGAGCACGATTCATTATAGCTGTTGAAGGGTTTCAGAATTGTTTCTGAGGTCAACCGTTGATCTTTTGATTAATTGGGGATCATGATGTACTACTAGGTGCCACTCATGCTCGTTCTATAATTAATTGATTAATTATAGACGGCCAACATAAATCGAAAGTCTATTTAGTCACACGCACTATGAGTAATCCGAGGGATTTAAAACGAGTTGAAAATTAGTTTTCCAATCAAGAGAGATTAAGATTGGTCGAGCCAAACGATAAGTCGAATCTGAGTTTTTCAGAGACGCATCGGAAGCGTAAAATTGCTAAGTCTTTTGAAGACTTAATAGATGAATTAAATAAGTTTAATTCATTGGGGCTTGGCTTGGATGGGCCGGCCAAAGAGGGCCTCCATCCTCTTTGCTTGACCGGCCACAACAAAGGGATAGAACCAAGTTTTTTGATTCAATTTATAAAATAAACCAAGTGTGGTTTGTTTTATAAAATTATGGATGATATAAATTTTATATAATAAACCAAGGTTTGGTTTATTTTTCATGGAAATTAAAATGAACAATGGATTGGTTTATTTTATAAAATCAATCATGGATTGATTACCATGATAAGAAAATTTATTCCATAGGAGACAAGAGACTTGATTGATTTTTATCATGAATTAAAAATTTTCGATTTAGGAATTTCTAAGTTTGGAAATCCTCATGAAATTTAGTAAACTTTTGAAATATCTCTGTTTCTAAAATTTTATGATAATTGTGAAAACTTTCTATTTTTTGAAACTTTCCAATTTTGGAAATTTCCTATTTTGAAAAATTTTCAATTTTGTAAAAATGTAAGTTTTCTTTGTACCAGAAACTTACAATTATTCTGAAAACCTTTTATTTTTGGAAACTTTCCATTTATGGAAAGCTCGCAATTTTGGGCACTTTCTTTCAAGAAAGTCTAGACAAATTATGAGAATATTAATTGGCATTTAAATTCATAATTGGAAATTTAATTATTTACAAAATTCTTTATTTTGGATTGAGCCTCGGGGAGCCGTCCAATTTAATGTTAGTTGTTATAATTAAATATCCTAAATTGAATTTAAAATGTTTAATTTGGATTGAGCCTCGGGAGCCGTCCAAATTATATTATCAATAAATTCTTATTTTGGATTGAGCCTCGGGGAGCCGTCCAAATTAAGTTATTGATATTAATTTTCCATAAATAAAATATGTGATCAAATCTTAGAAATTTTTGAGGTGATTCTCAAACGATAATTTTCTTATTTGATTTATGAGGTGATGCTCTTACATATTATTGTCTCCAAAATTAATTAGGAAAATTATTTCCTATACAGTATATTTCCTTAAATTAGATTTTCTTGAAAATAATATGTGGTTGAATTAAGGGAATCTGTCTCTTAATTTAATAAGATTTGATTTAGAGAAATCAAAGTCTTAAACATATTATTTCCGAAATTAATTATGATAATTTAGGAAATTATTTCCCAAAATAATTTCTTGAATAAAGTATGAAATTAGAATTAGAAAATCCGGTTCCTAATTCAATTAATGAGACTTGATAAATTAAGTCACATACATACTTTATTAAGAAAATCGTTAGAACATGACATAATTATATGTCATGAATGTGCATAAAAGAAAAGGATGAGACCCAAAACCCCTTACAAAATATTAAGGTCAACACCTTCCATTAATATGGTTAGAACCGGAGTTTTGTTTCTCGTTTGGGTTGATGGACACATCCATGCCCGGCTTGAACCTCAACATGTTCAAACCATGAAATTAGTTTATGATTAATATAGTTGGAGTCAGAGGTCAATCCTTAGTTTTGGTTGTTGGACACATCCAAGTCTGACTAAACGGTTGAATGAGCTCCAACCATATTAAAACTATTTCTTGATTAATGGGTCAGCCTTAAGCTTGGAGCATCGATTTGTTGTGCCACAGCCAAGGTCGATGTAAAGAGAGGTGCAGTTGGGTGCTATGTATATTGTTGCATACTTGTTAATGAGTTAAAAACCCAATGATTTATGCAAACATTCAATTAGTTGATAGCATAATGTGATAGTTACATATGTATAATATATAATCGGTATAATTACCTACCTTCATAGCTAAGAATAACTTGATGGACTCTAGCCATGGTTATTCTTATCTATGGTTGGATATCAACCTATTTGGAGATATTCCTACGATCTCCCGAATTGATAAAAAAGGGTTATTCAATTCGAAAAATAAATAGGATTTAATTAATGTATATTGATGCATTCTTTATCATTCTCATCACATAACCTCAATTTGAATTTTTAGGATAATCACCTGATCATGTCTTCTCTGAATTTACGTTTCATTTTGGACACCAATAAGCTGACTGGGCCAAACTTCATGGACTGGCTTCGAAACCTGAGGATAGTCCTCAAGGCAGAAAAGCTTGCTTATGTCCTTAAAGAACAACTTCCCAACCATCCTCCTGAAGATGCAACTCCAGACCAGTTAGTGGCCTATCAGAAATATGTGGCCGATTCTGAACTTGCGAGTTGCATCATGCTGGCTGCTATGGTATCTGAGCTACAAAAGCAGCATTAGCATATGGATGCTCTTACCATCGTCTTCCATCTTCATGAGCTGTTTGACGAGCAGGCGAGATCCGAAAGGTTTGTGGTCTCCGGACTCCTCTTCACCTCTAAGATGCAGGAAGACATTTCTGTTTCACAGTTTGTGTTGAAGATGTTGGGGTACATTGAGCGACTAGGCACACTCGGATTTGCAATGGATCACGGACTAAGTATTGACTTAATTCTGCATTGTTTTCCCAAGAGTTACTCACAGTTTGTGATGAACTATCGGATGAACAAACTCGAGACTACCATTCTTGAGTTGCTTAACCTACTGAAGACTGTAGAGCCTTCTGTAAAGTAGGATCAGAAGACGGTACTGTTAGTTGGTTCCTCAAAGAAAGGCTCTAAGAGGAAGCCCAAAGAACAAAATAAGGGGAGGAAGAAAAGGGCCAAAACGATTGAAAAGGCACCAAAAGGCACTTGCCATTACTGCAGCAAGGAGGGCCACTGGCGAAGAAACTGCAAGGTTTATCTTGAGTCCTTGAAGAAGAAGGCATCCGATGCCCCATCCTCTTCAGGTATCTTCGTTATTGAATGCCACTCTATTTCCTTGTACACCTGGGTACTTGATACTGGGTGTAGCTCACATATATATAATGACATACAGGGGCTAAGGAATAGAAGAAGACTCGTCAAGGGAGAAGTGAATTTGCGAGTTGGAAATGGAGCAAAGATTGCTGCTGTTGCCATCGGAACATATTTGCTAAAGCTCCCTATTGGACTTGTCTTGGAATTGGATAATTGTTATTTTGTTCCTTCATTAATAAAGAATATTGTATCTATTTCATGCTTGAATGAAAAGGGTTATCATTTAATTTTTAGTAACAATTGCTGTTACATAACTTTAAATGGTGTTCTTTATGAGACCGAAACTTTATGCAATGGTATCTACACGTTAGATTTATCCAGTGACGTTTTCAATATCGAAGTTAGCAACAAACGTGCTCGAATAGATAATCAAATAGACTCCTATACGTGACATTGTCGTCTTGGCCATGTAAGTAAGAAACGCATGACCAAATTACACCAATGTGGAATTCTGGAATCATTTGAACTCGGTTCATTTAATACATGCGAATCATGCTTAAAAGGCAAGATGACCAAATTACCCTTTTTCGGGAAAGGTAAACCAGTGGGAGAATTGCTTGGTCTAATACATACTGATGTATGTGGACCAATGTCAACTCTTGCACAAGGAGGCTATAACTACTTCATTACCTTTATCGATGATCACTCACGATTCAGGTATGTGTTCTTAATGAAACACAAATCTGAAGCTTTTGAGAAATTCAAAGAATTCAGAAGTGAAGTAGAGAAATAGCTTGGCAAAAGTATTAAGATACTTCGATCCGATAGGGTGGTGAATACTTAAGTCAAGAGTTTCAAGATTATCTTAGGGACAATGGGATATTGTCTCAATGAACTCCGCCATATACACCACAACATAATGGTGTATCTGAGAGGCGTACCGAACCTTGATGGACATGGTTAGATCTATGATGAATCATGCAACTCTTCCAAAATCCTTTTGGGGCTATGCGCTTAAGACAGCTGTTTACTTACTAAATAGAGTCCTGACCAAGGTAGTCTCTACTACTCCATATGAGACGTGGAATAGTAAGAAACCTCATTTATCTCACCTAAAGATATTGGGTTGTCCTACTTATGTAAAGCAGACTGTATCAGACAAATTGGATGCTAAGTCTGATAAATATCTATTTATTGGATACCCTAAGGAAATGAAGGGTTACCAATTCTATCATCCCTTGGAACAAAAGGTGTTTGTTTCAAGGCATGCTGTATTTCTAGAAAAAGAATTTCTTTTACAAGAAAACAGTGGGAGTAGCATTAAACTTGAAGAAGTTCAAGAAACTCCAATAGACATTACAGAGACACCTAGTCTAGACCCACAACCAATAACTCATAATGATGAGCTATCAGTTGAACCTAAAACAACACCACTTCTTCGTAGGTCTGATAGGACGCGCAATATTCCAGAGAGATACGGATTTCTCATAAGTGAATCGAACGACGTGTTACTCATTAACGATGACGAACCTATCAGTTATGAAGATGTTCTGAAAAATTCAAAAAGGAATAAATGGCTTGAAGCCATGAAGTCGGAAATGGATTTCATGTACAAAAATCAAGTATGGGACTTGGTTAACCCACCTGAAGGGATTAAGCCCATAGGGTGCAAGTGGGTTTTCAAGAAGAAAACCGACATGGAAGGTAATGTTGTTACCTTTAAGGCTAGATTAGTGGCAAAAGGATATCGTCAGAAACAAGAAATTGATTATGACGAAACATATTCGCCAGTAGCTATGCTTAAATCCATTCGGATGCTCCTGGCCATAGCAGCTCATTATGATTATGAGATATGACAAATGGATGTGAAAACAGCTTTCCTTAATGGAAACCTGCTTGAGGATGTATACATGATACAACTTGAAGGTTTCACATCGGTTAATAAAACCAAAGTATGCAAGCTTCGACGATCCATATATGGACTAAAGCAAGCATCCAGGAGCTGGAACATCCGTTTTGATGAGACAATCAATGAGTTTGATTTCTCACAAAATCCTGACGAACCTTGTGTGTACAAGAAGGTTAGTGGGAGTGCAGCCATATTCCTAGTGTTATATGTCGATGACATATTACTTATAGGAAACGATATATCAGTCTTACAGTCAGTTAAAATTTGGTTGTCCAAAACTTTCTCCATGAAAGACCTGGGAGAAGCAACCTATATCCTTGGGATTAGAATCTATAGAGATAGATCAAAACGGTTGCTTGCTCTTTCGCAGTCTACATATATAGACCGAGTGTTAGAAAGGTTTAGCATGTCGGAATCCAAGAAAGGTTACCTTCCCATCAGGCATGGGATCAACCTTTTGAAGTCTATGTGTCCGCGCACAGAAGACGAGAGGATTTGCATGAATAAGATCTATCATGTATGCTATGTTATGTACTAGGCCCGATGTATCGTATGCTCTAAGCGTCACAAGCAGATACTAGTCTGATCTAGGAATGCATCATCGGGTGGCTGCCAAGACAATCCTTAAGTACTTAAGAAGGACTAAGGATGTATTCCTAATATATGGAGAAGGTGATATGGTAATACGTGGGTATACAGATGTCAGTTTCCAGACAGATAAGGATAACTCCAAATCTCAGTCCGGATACGTATTTATTTTGAATGGAGGCGTAATAAGTTGGAAGAGTTCTAAGCAAGACACCGTAGTGGATTCTACCACGGAAGCGGAATATATTACAGCTTCAGAAGCAGCAAAGGAAACAGTCAGGATCAAGAAGTTTGTTTCAGAACTTAGTGTGGTTCCAACCATTGATGAAGCAATACCGGTTTACTGCGACAACAATGGAGCTATTGCACAAGTGAAGGAATCAAGGTCTCATCAGCGATCCAAACATGTGCTTCGCCGCTATCATCTGATCAGAGAGATTATAAGTAGGAATGATATACAAATTGAGAAAATTCCCACTGAAAGGAATTTAGCGGATCCTTTAACTAAGGCCTTGCCTCAAAGCAAGTTTGAGGGTCATGTTAGAGCCTGTGGTATTGGGTACCGTAGCGATTGGCATTAGGCCAAGTGGGAGTTTGTTAGTGATATGAGAGATGTGTCCTAAGAAAATCGCCATATGATTGTAATCATTTATTTTAATAAATGAATATTCACTATTTGAGTATACATGTTTGTGTATTTGATTGAGATCTTAAACTCATTTATTGAATGTCCGCAATACAATTCACAGCATGAGAGAATTTGTGATGAATTCACAACTAGTGATTATCTCTACATGTGCAATTGTGAAGTATTAAAATTGTCCCTAGTCGATGAATTGATAAATACGGACACTATCAATTCTGTTGAGACTAGCATGGGTTATTCTCTAATCAACTGATTCTCACTGGCTGGTGACATTGAGATGTCCGGAGATAAACATGAATGCTAGTTAAGGGAACTAGTTCATTGGAGTGACTGGCTGTAAAACTTCATATGGTAGTGTACATATAGACATGCCAGTGAAGTTCTTACTGCAGCTTAAGTGCGATGTTCCTTTGACTTACGGTGTTCAAGTCATCATGGTCATGGAGACTTATACTTTGACATCTTAAGCAAGCATCTCCAAGGAGGTGTGGACCCAGGATGATTGGGTATAAGCCGAAGTGCCCGAAGATGTTTGAACAACCTACAAAGGATTCACCACTCCTTGCGAGGAGATGTATACCCGAGGCCTATCGTCAGATTGTTACTCGAAGCCTCTGGCCAGAGCATGACATGTTCAGAGTATGAATCTCTTAAATACATGAGAGTAATTAGAATTCGTAGGACGAGAAAACGTTACTTGGGCTAGGTGTGACATAGTCAGCCTAGTGGGGACTGACACACATAGACCATGTCCTGAACCAAGTGGGTATAAGATGGTGAAGGGAATGAGCACGATTCATTATAGCTGTTGAAGGGTTTCAGAATTGTTTCTGTGATCAACCGTTGATCTTTCAATTAATTGGGGATTATGATGTACTACTAGGTGCCACTCATGCTCGTTCTATAATTAATTGATTAATTATAGACGGCCAACATAAATCGAAAGTTTATTTAGTCACACGTACTATGAGTAATCCGAGGGATTTAAAACGAGTCAAAAATTAGTTTTCCAAACAAGAGAGATTAAGATTGGTTGAGCCAAACGATAAGTCGAATCTGAGTTTTTCTGAGACGCATCGGAAGCGTAAAATGGCTAAGTCTTTTGAAGACTTAATAGATGAATTAAATAAGTTTAATTCATTGGAACTTGGCTTGGATGGGCCGGCCAAAGAGGGCCTCCATCCTCTTTGCTTGGCCGGCCACAACAAAGGGAGAGAACCAAGTTTTTGGTTCAATTTATAAAATAAACCAAGTGTGGTTTGTTTTATAAAATTATGGATGATATAAATTTTTATATAATAAACCAAGGTTTGGTTTATTTTTCATGAAAATTAAAATGAACCATGGATTGGTTTATTTTATAAAATCAATCATGGATTGATTTACCATGATAAGGAAATTTATTCCATAGGAGAAAAAAGACTTGATTGATTTTTATCATGAATTAAAATATGATTTTAACTATGATATAAAATCAAACTTGGCATGATGGAATAGGTTATTCCATATTTGAGAATCATATAGATGAAGGCATAGACTCTCTCCCTCTCTTTCTCTCCTTCTCTTCTCCCCTTCTTGCCGTGCGCCAACCATCCCCAAGAAGGAGCACCAGCCGACCATCATTTTGTGGTTAGTCTTCCGACTTCTCTCTTGGTTTTTCTTGTCGCGTTCTCGGAGAATCTAGTAGTTCTCGAGAACACGAAACTCGTGGCTTTACGAAGTCGTCCCGAAGATACTCGGCGTGGACGCGAATAGAGGCGGAGCTTCCAAGGGACGCTTTCGGTTGGATCTCATCCCTTCCTTCGAGTTATGCGAGGTAATACGTAAATTAGTTTACGTTTCTGCAAAATTTTAAATATATGATCACGTCTATACAAGATAAAATTGCATGCTTAGATGTGTGGTTAAATAATTTGAGAAATTATTTATGCTAAACCTTCCACTGCACGTAATTAATTTTAAAATTACGAACCCGCATCCATGTCAACATGCACCCGGTCCCAACACCTAAGTCTTGTTTAGTAGGTGCTTTAGGTCCCAAGGTTTGGGTACCTAAAACTTCTATTTTTTGAATTGTGTAGGTTGTGATTGAGGGGGAGCATCTATCAACTTGGTTCGTTCACTACTAGAATTTTTGCATTCAACAACACATAATAGACAACGGTTTTTTGAAAAAGTGTTGTCTTATGTCAATTTAACAACAGTTTTAGTATTAACCGTTGTTGTTGTTCGTCTTATACGTAAAAAGACAACAGTAATAACATGAGTATTGTCGTATGTATACTCAACGACAACAGTTATAAAATAACCGTTGTCTATAGGCTGGATTTATAACAACTGATGTGAGAAACTGTTGTTTATTATGACAATATACAACAGTTTTATTAAACTGTTGTTGTTGTATTGTTGTGCTGTTCAATCAATAAACAAAATCAACGGTGGATATCAACGGTGGATATCAACGGTTTAATTATATATATTATATAAACCCTTCTATTACTATCTTCCCTCCCTATGCCTTTTTCTTCCTCGTGCCCTAAAGCGCCGACGCCAACCCTTCCTCGCGCGACAGCCGGCCAAGCCAGCCACCTCCCCTCTAGCAAGTCCCCTTCCTCCTTGGTGGTCCGACACAGCCCCTCATCGCCGACTCCCTCTCCTCCCCCATTCCCTTCAGTCTTCTGCGGCCGATCTCTCTCTCTCTCTCCCTTGCTCTCTTTTTTCGCAGGAGTCGATCAGCCCCTATCGCGCACGGCGATGTCGGCGATCCGGCGAAGGAAGCCGCCGAGCGCACCCTCCTCTACTGAGAAGCCCAAATCACATGCCTCCTCCCTCGCGATTTCTCCTCTGCACGCAAGCGAGGTCGGCGCCGCCTTCTTCCTAAAATCTGACTCGATCAAGCGGCGCCACCCAAGCACTGGCGTCGAATTTACAAGGGGTGGTGTTGCGCATCGCAAGGACTCTGTGTGGTTTTGGGTGTTTCCTTTCCTCTTCTTCCTTCTTCGCTGTTGCTGTGCGCCGAGCAGAGGTAAGAATTGCTTTCCGTTAGAGTTGGATTTCTTATGTTCAAATCTGTTGGGATGCTTGGTTGGGTGTTTGGGTTGCTAGAATTAGAAATTTGTAACAGATCTTTAATCCGATTTTATTTCTTGATAGCTTTTCAGTTGTAGAGATGGTGTTGTGGTGGTTTCTGTGCATTTTGCCTTGGTCTGAAGTTTTGGACGGACTTGATGATTGGTTTGGATGGGTGACATGAGTGTGGTCTGTGTTTGGTTTATATCTATGTCCATGGGAGAAATTGTTGGTTAAGCTGTTGTTCATAGCTTGCAGAAATCTTGTTTTGGTTTGAATTGTGGGGTGCAAAATGGAAGTAGTTTAGAATAGATTCTGGATGAAATTGATGATTTAGTTATGCTCTAGCTAAGTGTTGTGATTGGATCACAGTGGGTTAGTTTCTGTTGGATTAAATTATAGCTTTCTTTTGTTAAAAAGAGTTTTGCTTAAATGTTAATAAGAACTTTACTAGAAATATTGGGAGTTATATCTAGTAATTGTTCTACTTAACTTTCTTCGTGCATTTTTGATGTCCACAAAATAAAGACATGAAATTTTACAAAATAAAACCTGGATGAACTTTCCTTCATAAAAGAAAAAAGACTTCTCTTTTACTGTAAACTTGTGCACGTTATGTATGGTGTATGAGATATCTGTTCAACTATTTTCAGTTTTTCAAACAATACGAATCAAGCTTAAATATGAGTCCATTAGGTTCATTGTGCATGGAGATATCTAAGGTTTAGATATGTTGAAGAAACTAGTTAGTACAATTATAAGATGAAACATTGTTGGCTTTTCCTTTTCAAGAGAGTTTGTTTTCATTACAAATTTTCATCCTCCAACTTATGAAGTAGCTACTTTATAACGGTGACATGATTCATTCTCATGCAGGACAAGGATACAATGAAAGTTAGGTTTTTTTTACTTAAATGTTGCATATGGCTAACTCCTGAATGATATTCTTTTCTGTTGATTGATTATTTGTCAAATACTTATAGGAATCCATTTTGTGAGCTATGTATCAAATACTTATCAAAGCTGCAATTTTATGGAAATGATAAGTTTTAAAATAATATTTCTTTTTAATGATCCATTTCCCAAGAATTGCATTTGAGTTTCCATTGATGAAGCAGTGGACAAATTAGCACCTTTGCCATATCCAATTCCAAGTGGGTCGATATTGAGTGTTTTTCTTCCTTAAACGATGTTTCGAAAGACCTCACTTTTTTCATGTGTAATGCATTTGTGTTCTTTGTATGTATAGGACCACCAAAAGCCCTTGACGAGGATGAGACAGAGTTTTTAGATAATTTGGCCACGGTGAGCATGACCAGAATGTTCCCTTCTATGTATGGTGGTGTGTTTCTCTTTTACAGAATGGAACTCTTACTAACAATATTTTATTATGAAATTTATCCCCTTTCACATTGAGTTAATATGATTCCTTTGTTACTTCATCGATCATTACATGTCCTCTCTCTCATGTTTTGTATCCTAATATCTAAATGTTAGTTGATTATTATGGATCAAATAGTTAATAGCTTTAGTTGCTTAATTTCTCAGAATGTAGAAGCTATTGAAAGTTTGCTTTCCTGATTTTATGCAACAGGACAAATCAGTTCCACTCTATATTTATTTATGATGCTATCCTTCTCTTCTTTAAGGTTGCCACTAATCTCTTTTTCGCACTTCAGTCCAGGAGAGAATACGAAAAGCAAATCGCACTTGAAGAAGCTGAAGAGCTTCGCAGTTTTCATGTAAATATTACCTCTACCAATGGTCTTTTTTCTTCCTTTCTCATAATTGCTGCATATGAGGATTTTTATTTAATACTCAAATACTAACACATGGTGATATAAGTAATATTCATGTTTTTCTATTTTTCTACCAATGCATTTGCATGTTTATAGTCTAGTTCAACCATGGATGAGAGGAAGTCCTACGTAACTGAAACCAGTCTTGAGGTTGTAAAGAATTGAGAGCTTTAGTAGTCCTAACAATAAGTATTTTGCAATCAATAAGACGATATTATGATTTTGATTTTTTTTAGGACAATCGGTGGTTTCTTCCAAATTGAAAAGCAATCATTAAACAATCGGTGGTTTCTTCCTTATAATTGCAAGTGTTGATACATGCATATCTTTTTTGTTTGTTTGTTTGTTAGTTTATTATTTTTGTTGTTTGTTGATACATATCTTCATGGATCATTTTTTATTGGACATATGCATTTAATAGAATAACTAATTAGAGTGTTTGTTCTTTTTTTTCCAGCTGCAGGGACTTGTTCGTGATCATGTTCGAAGACCATTAATCTGACCTTCCAAGCTATAATTTTTGTGATTTGAACTTCATTGTAAGTTTAGTTGGGTCAGAATTATATATAATTTGAACTCTTGTAATTTGGGTCAGAAGATACTTTAGCTGTTTCGTCTGTAGAAAGGTTTTTGGACAGAAGATACTTTTATGGTTTCATCTGTAGAAAGGTTGTGGTGGATCTTTATTGTAAATATGTTGATGATATTTGATATATATAGTTTTTGTTTCGAGGTTAAATTATTGTCTTTTAATTGAAAATATAATGGAAATATCTTTGTTGTCAAATTGGTATGAAACTGTTGTGGAACAGTACAAACACACAACAGGTTTTTTTAAAGCTAAACTGTTGTTGTAGATAAACGACAACGGTGAATATGGCATACGACAACATTTAAACACCGTTGTTAAAACTCATTTAAACGACAACAGTGAAAACCCTAAACGACAACAGTGATAAACTGTTGTTATTGATATACGACAACGGATATACAACTGTTGTCGAATATAATAAAAGACAACAGTGAAAAACTGTTGTTAAAATGTTGTCGAATGTGATATACGACAACAGTGGAAAACTGTTGTCGTAGACCAAACGACAACAGTGAATCAACAGTGATTCACTGTTGTCGTAGACCCCCCCTTTAACAACATGGCCTTTAACAACAGTGGTATTTGGCATACGACAACAGTGATTCACTGTTGTTAAATGCAAAAATTCTAGTAGTGGTTGATAGTGGGTGCTCCAAACACATGACCCGGGATAGATCATTGTTTACCATACTTCAAAGAAAAAGTAGAGTTAATTTTTCCTTTGGTATCAATGGTAGTCTTAAGGTCATAGGAATAGGAGACATTCAAATATCCGAATGTCATAGGATTAAGAATGTCCTTCTAGTCAAGGGGATGACATTTAATTTCCTAAGTGTCAGTCAATTGTGTGATGCGGGTTACACAATTGACTTTCAATCAAGTCAATGTCTAGTTAGACAATATGACACATTGGACATGGTACTAGTAGGAACAAGAATAGATAATATTTACCAAGTTTCATTTAAAAGTGCTACTAATGCTCTTGTTAAGTGTTTTATATCAAAAGAAGAGAAGTCCACCCTTTGGTACTGGAGACTAGCACACGTGAACATGAAGAATATCCGGAAGTTGGCCAACAAGGGATTAGTTCGTGGCTTACTAAGCATCAAGTATGAAAAGGATAAACTTTGTGATGCATGTCAAATGAGTAAGCAAACAAAATCTGCACATAAAAGTAAAAGCACTGTAAGTACTTCTACCGCATTGGATTTACTTCACATGAACTTGTTTGATTGTAGCACTATTATATCATTGAATGGTAGTAGATATTGCTTTGTTATCATTGATGATTTTACTAGATATACATGAACTTATTTCCTTAAATATAAGGATCAAACCTTAGATGTTTTCATTTTCTTTTGTAGAAGAGTTGAAAATGAAAAATCATCAATAATTAAGACAATAAGAAGTGATCATGGAGGTGAATTTCAAAATCAACGATTTTTAGAGTTTTGTCAAGATAGAGGGTATAGACATGAGTTCTCCACTCCTAGAACACCACAACAAAATGATGTTCTAGAGAGGAAGAACCGTATTTTACAAGTGGCTGCACGAAGCATGCTCAATGAGTACTCACTACCGAGTTACTTATGGGTCGAAGTTGTAAACACAGCTTGCTATGTGCAAAATCAAGTCCTCATCCATAGATTCTTAGGAAAGACTCCTCATGAACTTTGGTTTGAAAAACCACCTACTGTTAAACACCTTAGGGTGTTTGGTTGTAAGGTGTTTATTCTAAACACCAAGCACCACCTTGGAAAGTTCACGACAAAGGCTGATGAAGGGATATTGGTCGGGTACTCCCTAGTTAGCAAAGCCTACCGAGTCTACAATAAGAAATCTAGATTGGTTGAAGAATCTTCTGATGTTGTCTTTGAAGAAATTCCAAAAGCAAATGATCAACCAGAAGATGTCGATGAAGCACAATTCGAACTTAGGAAACTAGGTTTGAATGAAAGTTCGAATGTTGTTGATGGTGATGAATCCGATAACGGTGAGCCTAGACAACCCATAGATCAGCCGGATCCTGAGGCTGAGCTAGTGTCTAGTGAAACCATTCAAGATGCACCACCAACACCAAGGCAAACTAGGTTAGCCTCTAGTCATCGCCAAGACCAAATTGTTGGAGACATCCATCATGGAGTTAGGACTAGATCATTCTTTAGGAATGATGCTAATGAAGTTGCCTTAATTTCTGAAATTGAACCTAGGAAAATTGATGAAGCATTAAATGATCCCGATTGGATCATTGCGATGCAAGATGAACTAGATCAATTTGAAAGAAGTCAAGTTTGGGACTTAGTCCTTAGACCTAAGAAGACCACTATCATTGGAACCAAATGGGTCTTCAAAAATAAATTGAACCATAAGGGAAAAATCATAAGAAACAAGGCATGCTTAATGGCCAAGGGCTACAGTCAAGTTGAAGGCCTTGATTATGATGAGACCTATGCTCCCGTGGCACGATTAGAGTCCATCCGATTGATGCTTGCATTTGCAGCACATCGTGGTTTCAAACTATATCAAATGGATGTCAAATCGGCCTTCCTAAATGGTTTAATAAGAGAAGAGGTCTATGTCGAACAACCTCCGGGGTTTGAGAGTATCGAGTTTCCAAACCATGTATTCAAGCTCAAAAAGGCGCTCTACGGCCTTAAACAAGCACCCCGAGCTTGGAATGAGTGGTTGTCGACGTTCCTAATTGAAAAAGGCTTTGTTAGAGGCCAAATAGACCCTACACTATTTCTACGAAGAGATGGCGACAATATTTTTGTAGCCCAACTATATGTCGATGACATAATTTGTGGCTCAAACAACAAGGGCTATTTAAATGAGTTTATTGGACACATGGAGAGTGAATTTGAAATGAGTCTAGTGGGGGAGTTGACTTTCTTCCTTGGACTTGAAATCAAGCAAACTCGTGACAGAATCCATGTGCACCAATCAAAGTATACTCAAGAGATGCTTCGAAAATTTAACATGAGTGATTCGAAAGAGGTAACCACTCCCATGGCTACAAATACAAGATTAGACAATGATGAGAGTGATAAACCTGTTGATTTGACTCAATATCGAAGCATGATTGGTAGTCTACTATACCTCACAGCTAGTCGACCTGATATTCTATTTGCTGTGGGTATGTGCGCTAGGTATCAAGTCTGTGCCAAGGAATCTCATATAATTGCGGTTAAATGAATTTTGAGGTAACTTAAGGGCACAATTAGAGTTAATCTTTGGTACCCCCGTACCGAGTCATTTGACCTATTGGCTATACCGATTCCGACTATGCTGGGTGCAAGTTGGATCGGAAAAGCACAAGTGGGGGTTGTCAATTCCTAGGATCATCTCTAGTTAGTTGGTTAAGTCGGAAGCAACATTGTGTTGCTCTCTCCACGACCGAGGCAGAATATATCGCCATGGGAGAGAGTGTGTCACAATTGTTGTGGATGATTCATACTCTAGAGGACTATGGATTAAGCTACAAGGGTGTGCAAGTGTTGTGTGACAACATTAGCACAATTAACCTAACCAAGAATCCAGTCCATCATTCTAGAACTAAACATATTGAAGTGCGTCACCACTTCATTAGAGATCATGTTGCTAGAGGAGATATTGTACTCTCACATGTAGAGTCCAAATCGAATCTAGCGGACATTTCACTAAACCACTCCCCGAAAATGAGTTTAGCTTCTTAAGAAGAGAGTTGGGAATGTGTCGCGCTTCATAGACATCAAAATGCATACAAAACCCTTCATGACCAATTCGAATTGTTGAGACACAATTGGGTAACATGGGGACATCTCACACAAACTATAAGGTTTACCAAAACATTTTTGTTAGCTAGATATGGGGTGAGATGCTAGGATCAACTTAATTTCTCAAAATGTCAATGCATCCCTTGAGAAATTTGGTTGACGAGATAAAAATCACTTCGGTGACCAAGTATGGGGAAAACCAATGCATAACACATGTGTACTTGGCTCCATGATCATACTTGGACATTCCAATCAAGGAAACTTGATTGGAGACTTGAAATTGGGACAAACTTGCTTGAAATTGCTTGAATGTTTGTTGATTGAGTTTGACTCCACTTGGGTGGAGCAAAGTGATTTGTCAAAACCATAAGGACCTTTGATCCTCCTTCAGGGATCAATTATAGTCATGGGATCACTTCCAAGATCAATAACTTTTGTCAGATCTTATCAGAAATCGTTTGGAAGCCTGAAACTGAAAGTTTTAGATCGTATCAAGAAAAATCAGGAAGCCTGATCGATCACCGGACCGATCAGGAGTAGGACTGATCGGTCCAACAGACTGATCAAGCTGTTTCGCGATTAACCATAGAAATTTCTCTGTGTTAGTCTGGATCGGTCTCCGGACCAATCTGGACCTCCCTGTGGTGATCGGTCCACAGACCGATCAGAGGGGTGGCAGAACACTTCGCGAAAAATTGACCAAACATTCTGTGTTGGCCTGGATCGGTCCCCGGACAGATCTGACACCCTGTGGTGATCGGTCCACAGACCGATCAGGGGGCTCACGGGAAAACCTCCAAACCTACTGTTTTCTTCCTGATCGATCAGCCGATCGATCAGGGGCCTGCCTGATCGGTCACCCGACCGATCAGTGTTGGAAACAAGATGGCTAGAGAGGGGGGGGGGTGAATATAGCCAATCACTTTTCACTTGCACTTAACAAGTTTCCTGCACTTAACTTATCAGTAGCACAGCGGAAGAAACAAAGGAAACTGAAAGTGCAAGAAACTAAAACAGAAATGAGAGCAAACAGAGACAACTGCCAAGAACGCTAACAAGAGGGTTTACAAGGTTCGGGGATAACTAGCCCCTACTCCTTGGCGTGCCCTTAAGGTGGGCGATCCCTAGATCGTCGGCAGATCAAGCCCCGGTTTTCACCGGATATAACGCAACCTCCTTCTTGCTGGAGAAACCTCTCCACAGCGTTTCTATCACAGATAAAATTTAAGAACAAAGAAACGACTGGAAGGATCTTACTCAAACACTTAGCAAGGACGAGAACACAGCAAGCTTCCCTGAGCTCCACCCAGTGGCGATCTCACGCAAGAACCCTTCTTCGTGTCTTCCCACTGACGGACTCCAAGCTCCTTGTTCTCTCCTTCAAGCACTCAAGTAAAGACTGGTTGCGTCTCGATCGCTTGCTCAAAGTGATGAAAGCTTCAAGAACACAGCAAGCAGGTTGTGGAGAACACAAGGTGCGGCAAGAACACTGATTTCTGAATACAGCGAAAAACTCTTTTTCCACGAAGCCAACTTCCGCCCTTTTGTTTCTCCACTCGGCATCAGGTGACAACATCCTTCGTAGCCTCCAACAACCTTGCTGCCAATGCCAGCTACCACTGAGCCCTCTCTGGTCTTCCTGAGATCCCCTCAGCCAAGACCCAGTCTTGGCTCTAGTCTGCAGCTCGGCCGTTGCAACCTGAAATGGAGAATCGGACAAACCTGCTCCAAGGAAAGCCTCCGTTGACCTCTCCTTGAGTGTTTGAATCCTCCCCTGTCACCTACAGCTTAATCAGACTGTTAGAGCAGCAAATCATACAGTAAATCAAATATCATAGGCAAACAGCAGTGAATCGGATACGATCAGACGCTCTGACCACGTCTGACAGTGCAATTTGAATTAAAGTGATCGGTCACCGGACCGATCCAGGGCTTGTGGGTCGGTCACCAGACCGATCTAGAGCTTCGCTGGGATTCCCAGCTCTCGCGGCTATACACTCCTGATTGGTCACCAAACCGATCAGAGTGAAGCCTGATCGGTCACCAGACCGATCAGAGTGAAGCCTGATCAGTCACCAGACCGATCAGGATAGATGAACAGTGATTTTTTAATCAGATCCAAACTCCCTGATCAGTCACCGGACCGATCCAGGGTCTGATCTGCAAGGGAACTCACTCACTGTCTGCTCCCTGATCGGTCACCAGACCGATCAGGAGCAAGCCAGCAAGGAAGCAGCCTGCTCCCTGATCGGTCACCGGTCCGATCAGGAGCCACACAGTAGATTCCCAATCTCACTGTGTGCTCCCTGATCGGTCCCCAGTCTGGTCAGATATCACTGGATCGGTTACCAGACCGATCCACGAAGGATCAGCATGCCAATGTCCCTGATCGGTCACCAGATCGATCCAGGGACTCAAACCTAGCCCTCCAAGCTAGGAATTCATCCACCTTAGCCCTCCAAGCTAAGGATTTTTCCATCTAACTCTCCAAGTTGGGAATTTGCACCTAACCCTCCAAGTTAGGACTTTTCACCTAGCCCTCCAAGCTAGGACTTTTCACCCAACCCTTCCGAGTTAGAATATCATGCAACCTAGCCCTCCAAGCTAGGCACCTGACCCTCCAAGCCAGGACTTTTTCACCTAATTCTCCAGGATGGGAATTTGCACCTAACCCTCCAAGTTAGGACTTTTCACCTAGCCCTCCAAGCTAGGACTTTTCACCCAACCCTTCCGAATTAGGACTTTTCCAACACCTAGCCCTCCAAGCTAGGATTTTTCATACTATGCCTGATCCCCGATCAGGACTTAATCATAATCCATGCCATGCCTGATCCCCGATCAGGACTTAATCATAATCAATGATCATCCACCTAAACTAAAATCGATGTCAACACCAAAACAACAATCAGAGCAAGACTGCATCAACAATCAGGACCAGGCCAGATCGATCAGGATGGAGCCTGATCGGTCCGGGCGCTCCTAGATTGAATGGTGATCCGTTTGATCACATTAAATTGCGGTTGGTGGACCGATCCACCAACCGATTAACTTCGTCTAAACCCTACCTTCCCAAGCCCTAGCGTCCAAATCCTCTCTTGCGCGTGTGATCTACTTGTTGTACGAGAGCTCCTCCTGCCTTTTCTCCTCCCTGCACGCGGCTTCTTGCGATCGCCTCCCTGCTACGCATGCGATCTCTCTCGCAAAGCACCATTTCTGTGTGCTGTTCTCTGCACAATTCAGCCGCGAGTTTTCTCCAACCAACTTGACAATGGCACCTAAGTAAGGGTTTCCTTCTTTCATCTTGTTGCTCCCTTCAAATATCATAATATGTGGTGAACTAACCGTGATGTTTGTTCTTGGGGGTTCCTTTGGGTGTGTGCCGTGTGTGATCAAATCCTTGTGTTATGATCTGGACTCTTGATCATAATTTGTTTTCTTTTGTTCATTTGATCAAATCTTGTTCATTTGATTCAATTGTTGTCATGATCAAATTCTTCAAACCCATTAGAAAATCATCTAAGAGCAAAGAACCCGTGGAGGGAAGCTCAAAGGGAAAAGGCCCTTCTTCTTCCGCGGCCTCCCGAAGGCCTCAGCCTTCGTCAAGTTCTCGGTTTCCTAACGCTGCCTGTGAGCAGGCATTTCAGTCTCGCACCTTCAGGTTACTTTCTTGCCGGTCCATTGATGGGGCCTTCCTGGCTGAGCACTGTCCCTCCATTGTGGAGATAATTACCTTCTACAACCTGGGCTTTCTTCTTTGCCTTGAAAGGACTATAAACTATGACCTTGTCTCGGAATTCTACAATAACCTTCAACAAGGGCCTCAAGGGGGCTTTGAATTCACTACCCGAGTAGCCAAGAGAAATCTTGATTTCTCTTATGAGATCCTGGCGGAGTATCTGGGCGGTCGTCGATCGCCTAACTTGTATTCTATCTATCCTGAGCTCCTTGACCCTTTGTTGGCTCCTTTTGCGGACGTCACCCCTGACACTATATATACTTCTTTGACCATCCTTGACCAGCCGGTCTTGATGAGTTGGGGCCTGACTTTTCGACTTTTGCAGCTCTTCGTCTCTCCCCTGTTGATTACATTCTGTTCAAGATAATCACAAACTGCATCCTGCCGATCACTTCCAAATCCTTGACCGAGATCCGACCTTACCATTGCCTGATGCTCTATGGTATGCATCGCCGCATGGACTTTGACATCATGGAGAGAGCATTTTTTTAGTCCATCCTATCCTATAGAGAGCCGAGCCGACGCACTGTCTATCTGCCATTTGGTCACGTCATCACTGACTGGCTTATGTTAGTAGGTGTTGATGTAACCAAGGGCAGGACAGTGCCCATGGTGAAACAGGATTGCAGACTTGGCAAGTGGGCGTTTGCCAAGTCTGGCATCATCATCCGAGATCACGATCGGGCTTTGGTTTGGAAGGATGGGAGGGGTCTTGGCGAGCTACCTGGGGGAGTCGCACACTTTCAGGCACCAGCAGATGCTGCTGCACATCATGAGGCTCCCGCTGCTACTGCTGACTATGACTATGAACCAGAGCCAGACTTGCGCTGATAGATTTTAAAGCTTGATCGGACCATCCAGCATGATCTTCATTTGCGAGAGCTCTATCACGAGGAGGTCCACTCGGAGTTCCGATCCTTCGATCGCAGACTGACTGCGGTGGAGTCCGATGTCTCGGGGGTCCGTTCTCTGCAGCAGACATAGTATGACGAGTGGCGCCGGCACACGTTTCATGGGGATGCGCCCTCTGGTAGTGCTACACTGGGGTCTTTTGTTCCTGATGATGCCATGATGGATGACCCTATGCATGATAACCCCCCCCCCCCCGATGGTTGATGTATTCTGTTTCTACCCGTGACTATTTGACTGCCTGGATTGTATGACTCAATGGCTAGATGCCTATGACTTGACTTTGATGGTTTTTGTACTGTCTTTACCTTGACTTTGATACGATGTGATGCATTTGCTATTATGCCTGCTTTTCATATTTGACTTACTATAATCTGCTTATTGTTGGCTTATATGATTGTTCGCACAATTGCTATCATTATGTATGCCTCATTATGCGTTGCTATGATTATGCTTATGACGCCATGTTCATATGATACATATGATTGTGTTGTCGTGCTTTATATCTATCATATGTGTTTCATATGTTTATCAAAATAAATCAAATGTTATGTTGTTTTGGGATACCCCTAGGGTTGAGGGGGAGTATGTTTAAACTTAACAACCCGTCTACACCCTTTTCGATGTTTGACAAAGGGGGAGAGTGAGGTTGGTTAAGTTTAGGACGATTATGAGTTTAATGGTTGTAGGGGCAGGATCCTGATTCTCTTACAATTCTGAGTTTTGAGACTATTGGATTCAAATCCCTAAACTTAAAATCGGATTGTCAAACAATAAAAAGGGAGAGATTGTTGATGCAATCTGACCCTGATTGTTGTTTTGCTGTTGACACCGATTTTAGTTTAGGACGATAAGATGATTGGGATTAAGTCCTGGTCGTGGACTAGGCATACCTTGTGGGAAAATCCTAACCTGGAGGGTTAGGTGTGGAAAAGCCCTAGCCTGGAGGGCTAGGTGAGGAAAAATCCTAACCTGGAGGGTTAGGTGTAAAAAGTCCTAGCTTGGAGGGCTAGGTGTGTAAAAGTCCTAACCTGGAGGGTTAGGTGTAAAAAGTCCTAGCTTGGAGGGCTAGGTGTTGAAAAGTCCTAATCTGGAGGGTTAGGTGTGAAAAGTCCTAGCTTGGAGGGCTAGGTGTTGAAAAGTCATAACTGGAGGGTTAGGTGGGAAAAAGTCCTGGCTTGGAGGGTCAGGTCCTAGCTTGGAGGGCTAGGTTGATGAAATCCTAGCTTGGAGGGTCAGATCCTAGCCTGGAGGGCTAGGTTGGATGAAATCCCGAAGAGTGAAGCCGGGTCCCGGTGAGTGAAGCCGGGTGACTGAAACCCTGGTGAGTGAAGCCAGGTCCTAGCTTGGAGGGGTAGGTTGAAGTCCCAGTGAGTGAAGATGGGCATGTCATGAGTCAGAGATGGGCCGGAGGCTTGTTCTCGTGTCTTAGAGGAGATTTGACCTTGCCTGGATCGGTCTGGTGACCGATCAGGGAAGTTGGCACGGTGTTCCTTCGTGGATCGGTCTGGTGACCGATCCAGCGATGACTAATCGGTCTAGTGACCGATCAGGGAGCACACTGTGAGGTTGGGAACCTACTGCTTTGCTCCTGATCGGTCTGGTGACCGATCAGGGAGTGTGCAGTTCACTCACTGCTCGACTCCTGATCGGTCTGGTGACCGATCAGGGAGCACACAGTGAGTTGAGATCCCCTGCTGCTCTGCTCCTGACAGTCCGGTGACCGATCAGGGAGCATCCAGTAGGTTTTGGGAACCTTACTGATCTGCTCCTGATCGGTCTGGTGACCGATCTGGAACACTGTTCAGACTGTTCTGTTGAACGATCAAGTGTCGCGGACTCCGTCTTATAACCGATCAGGCTGCAGCCTGATCGGTCAGGGAGCTTCCTGATCGGTCTGGTGACCGATCAGGTCACAGCCTGATCGGTCTGGTGACCGATCAGGCTCGTGTGGCCACGAAAGCTGGGAGTCCCAGCAAAGCGGTGGATCGGTCCGGTGACCAATCCACGAGCCCTGGATCGGTCCGGTGACCGATCACTTTAATTCAAAATGCACTGTCAAACGCTATGATCGTGTCTGAACACATCTGATTTCTCTGCGCTTAATCTCTGATACTTGATTCACTCCTGATTTGCTGTGCTAATGCTCTGATTAAGTGTGCAGGTGACAGGGATGGATTCAAACACTCAAGGAGAGTCAATGGAGGTCTTTCCTTGGAGCAGGTTTGTCCATTTACCATCTCAGGTTGCAACGGTTGCTGGCGCTGTTGGAGTTGCTGATTGGGGCTAGGCTGAGGGAAGCTCAGGGAGTCCACGAGAGCTTAGTGGTAGGCTGGTGGTTGCAGGTGAGCAGCTGGAGGCTGCAGTGAGATAACCTGGCGATCAGTGGAGGGACTTAAGCGCTTGGTGGCGAAGAAGTCTCAACAACAACTCTGCATACACTTGATCAGTTTTTCTGTTCTTGCGACAACTCTTGTTTCTGCTCGTGCGATTACTTCCATCATCTCTTGAGCAAGCGACTGTGATCCTTGAAGCAACCATCTGTTACTTGAGCACTTGGAAGAGAAGCAAGAGGCTTGGCGAGTCCATCAGCGAGAAGACACGAAGAAGGGAGTTCTTGCGTGAGATCTGCGTTGAGTGGAGCTCGGGAGAAGTCTGCTTGTGTTCTGTGGTCCTAAGTGCTAAGTAAGGTCCTTCTTGTGTTTCCTGTGCTTTATACTTGATTCATTTCGAAACGCTGTGGAGAGGTTACTCCACCGAGAAGGAGGTTGCTTACTATCCGGATTTTCCAGGGCTTGATCTGTCGACGATCAAGGGATCGCCCACCTTACGGGCACGCCAAAGAGTAGGGGCAAGTTATCCCTGAACCTTGTAAATCCTCTTTGTTAGTGTTTGGTGGTTGTTCTTAGCTTAGGTTTTAAATTTTGCATACTCTGTTTTTATTGCTTCCACTGTGCTACTAAACGTTTAAGTACAGAAAACTTAAAAAATGCTAAGTTTCGGTGTCTGGCTACATTCACCCCCCCTCTCTAGCCATCCAAGTTCCAACACAGCTCTCAAGTGTTCCAGTGGTTCAAGATTTTCCAGATGTATTTCCAGAGGAGCTACCTGGTTTGCCTCCCAGAAGGCAAGTTGAATTTGTGATCAAGTTGATTCCGGGGGCTGCGCCGGCATCAATGGCTCCGTATCGTATGGGGCCTAAGGAGTTGGACGAGCTAAAGGTCCAGCTTCAAGAGTTGCTTGACAGGGGATTTATTTGTCCTAGTGTATCTATTATTGCAGTCTGACCCTGGTTGTTGTTTTGGTGTTGACAACGATTTAAGTTTTGATTTAAGTTTGGTTGAACGAATTGGGATTAAGTCCTACTCGGGGACTGGGCACAAAGTCCTAGCCTGGAGAGCTAGGTTGTGAAAATCCCGATGAGTGAAGCAGGTCCTGGTGAGTGAAGCCAGGTCCTGGTGAGTGAAGTCAGGTGATGGAAATCCCGGTGAGTGAAGCCGGGTCCTGGTGAGTGAAGCCAGGTGATTGAAATCCTAGTGAGTGAAGCTAGGTTGAAATCCTGGTGAGTGAAGCTGGGTCCCGGTGAGTGAAGCCGGGTGACCGAAACCCTAGTGAGTGAAGCTAGGTCATAGCTTGGAGGGCTAGGTTGAAGTCCCAGTGAGTGAAGCTGGGCATGACACGAGTCAGAGAAGGACTAGAGGCTTGTTCTTGTGACTTAGAGTGCATTTGGGCTTGCCTGGATCGGTATGGTGACCGATCAGGGAAGTTGGCATGGTGCTCCTTCGTGGATCGGTTTGGTGACCGATCAGGGAGTATGCGTTTCACTCACTGCACAGCTCCTGATCGGTCTGGTGACCGATCAGGGAGCGAACAGTGAGTTGAGTTCCCCTGCTGATCAGGTCCTGAACGGTCCGGTGACCGATCAAAGACTTAGGATTTGATTTCCGCAGTTACTATTCACTCAGACATGGACCGATCAGGCACGAGCCTGATCGGACAGTGTCCGTCCTGATCGGTCTAGTGACCAATCAGGCTTCGCTCTGATCGGTCTGGTGACTGATCAGGCTTGTGTCGCCGCGAGAGCTGGGAGTCCCAGCAAAGCGGTGGATCGGTTTAGTGACCGATCCACAAGCTCTGGATCGGTCCAATGACCGATCACTTTAATTCAAATTGCACTGTCAGACGCTCTGATCACGTCTGATCGTATCCGATTCTCTGCGCTTAACATCTGATACTTGATTTACTGAGTGATATGCTGTTCTAACACTCTGATTAAGCTGCAGGTGATAGGGGAAGATTCAAACACTCAAGGAGAGTCAATGGAGACCTTTCCTTGGAGCAGGTTTGTCTGTTTTTCCATCTCAGGTTGCAATAGCCGAGCTGCAGACTGGAGCTGTGACTGGAGCTTGGCTGAGGGAAACTCAGGGAGTCCAGGGAGAGCTAAGTGGTAGCTGGCGTTGGTAGGTGAGCAGCTGGAGGCTGCAGGGAGATGGTGTCACCTGATGCTTGGTGGAGAAACAAAAGGGTGCAAGAAGGCTTCGTTGAAGGAGAGTTCGCAAAAGTGTTTCGGGCTTGAGTTCTTGCTGCGCCATTGTGTTCTCCACAACTTGCTTGTGTTCTGAAGTGTCATCTTGTGCAAGCAACTGAAATCTGAGAAGCAACCATTCCTTACTTGAGCACTTGGAGGAAGGAGTAAGAGGCTTCGAGCCCAACAGCGAGAAGACACGGAGAAAGGGTTCTTGCGTGAGATCGTCGCTGGGTGGAGCTTAGGAGGAAGCTTGCTGTGTTTTTGTCTTTGCTAAGTGCTAAGTAAGATCTTTCTTGTGTTTCATTGTGCTTAAACCTATATCTTTGATTGAAACGCTGTGGAGAGGTTACTCCACCGAGAAGGAGGTTGCTTTCTATCCGGTGTTAACCGGGGCTTGATCTGCCGACAATCAAGGGATCACCCACCTTAAGAGCACGCCAAGGAGTAGGGGCAAGTTATCCCCAAACCTTGTAAACTCTCCTTGTTAGCGATCTTGTTTGTTTGTTCTAGTTGTTTTTGTTTACTGCATTTCTGCACTTTTCTGTTTCCATTATTTCTTCCGCTGTGCTACTAACAAATTGAGTGCAGAATTTCGCTAAGTGATTAAAGTCCAAGTGTTTGGCTATATTCACCCCCCTCTCTAGCCATCGGGGTTCCAACAGTATACCCATGGGGTTCACCAGTTTTATTCATCAAGAAGAAGGATGGTTCTATGTGGTTGTGCATCGACTACAGACAGTTAAATGCCGTGACCATCAAGAATAAGTATCCTCTACCTCGTATTGAAGATTTGTTTGATCAGTTGAAGGATATCTCGGTGTATTCTAAAATTAATTTGCGATTCGGATATCATCAGTTGAGGATCAGGGATTCGGATATTCAGAAGACAGCTTTCCGCACCCGGTACGGACATTACGAGTTTTTGGTAATGCCATTTGGATCTGATGGATCGGGTTTTTATGGAGTATTTGGATCAGTTTGTTATTATTTTCATTGACGACATCCTAATTTACTCCTGTTCCAAGAAGGAACATGCGCGCCACCTCCGTATCATTCTGGAGACGCTCCGACGGGAGCAGTTATATGAAAAGATTAGCAAGTGTGCTTTCTGGTTGTCTTCTGTGGGTTTTCTCGGACATGTTGTTTCCAGTAGAGGTATTTTCGTAGATCTCCAAAAGATCGAGGCTGTCACCAATTGGGAACAGCCTAAGTTAGTTCAGGAGGTGCCCAATTTTCTCGGATTGGCTAGTTATTATCGCCGATTTGTTGAGGGGTTTTCCAGCATCACTTCACCGTTGACATGTCTGACTAGAAAAGGCATGAAATTTGTTTGGACAGAGGCTTGCGAGACTAGTTTTTAGGAGCTCAAGCGGAGATTGGTGTTTGCGCTTGTATTGGGTGTTACCTTCAGGTGAGGACGGTTTTGTACTCTATACTGGCGCCTCACATCAGGGTTTGGGTGCAGTTTGATGCAGCATGGATGGGTAGTCTCTTATGCTTCTCGTCGGTTGAAGGAGCATGAGAAGAATTATCCAGTTCATGACTTAGAGCTTGCAGCTATTATTTTTGCCCTGAAGATATGGAGACATCATCTCTACGGCGTCACATTTGAGATTTTCACGGATCACAAGAGCCTCAAATATTTATTCACTAGAAGGAGCTAAATCTTCTTCAGAGACGATGGATGGAATTCTTGAAAGATTATGACTGTATTATTAGCTACCATCCAGGGAAAGCTAATGTAGTTGCTGATGCACTCAGCAGAAAATCCCGGAGTGTTCTGGCTTGTCATCGGGTTATGGTCACTGATTTAGTTCAGAGCTTCTCAGAGTTGGGATTGGAGGAGCAGGGTCAGACAGAGAAAGGGTTGTTGGTGACTATGGTTGTTCAGTCTTCGATCAGGACGAGGATCAGAGAGGCTCAGGCTAGTGATCAGCATCTGTAGTTCCTAGGCAGCCGGATAGCCTCAGAGCAGCAGACTGACTTTACACGTGATGACGAGGGTATTCTATATCTCTGAGCGAGATTGTGTGTACCTAAGTCACATCCGGTTATGGAGGAGTTGCTTCAGGAGACTCATCGATCTCGGTTTGTGATACATCCTAGCAGAACCCGTATGTACCGAGATTTGAGACGTTCCTATTGGTGGGACGGTATGAAGAAAGACATCGCGAATTTTGTTGAGATCTAGTGTGCCAGCAGGTGAAGGCCGAGCATTAGAGACCTGCTGGATTACTACAGAAGATCCCTATTCTTGAGTGGAAGTGGGAGCACATCACGATGGATTTCGTTGTTGGACTACCGAGGTCTCGTAGAAGATACGATGCGATTTGGGTGATCGTGGATCGATTAACCAAATCTACTCATTTCTTGGAGATTCAGAGGATAGATTCTCTGGACAAAGCTGGCAGAGTTGTACTGCCGTGAGATTATCAGATTACATGGTGTTCCTCTGAGCATCATATCAGATAGAGACTCGCGTTTCACTTCGCGGTTTTGGCAGAGTTTGCAGCAGGCCATGGGTACCGAGCTTCGATTCAGTATAGCCTTTCATCCGCAGACGGATGGACAGTCTGAGCATACCATTCAGATACTGGAGGATTTGTTGAGATCTTGTGTTATGGACTTTGGAGGCAATTGGGAGGATCACCTACATTTGGTTGAGTTTGCCTATAATAATAGCTATCATTTGGCTATTCAGATGACACCTTTCGAGGCGTTGTATGGTAGAGCTTGCAGGACACCCACCCTCAGGGAGGAGGTTGGGGAATCTCAGTTGCTAGGTCTCAGAGTATTCAGCATGACGCAGAGCTACTCCGTGCTATCAGACGCAGGCTGTCAGAGGCTCAAGATCGTCAGAAGAGTTAAGCAGATCGGAGACGCAAACCCTTGGAGTTCTCCGTGAGCGATCAAGTGTTCTTACGAGTGTCACCCACGAAAGGGGTGAAAAGGTTTGGGTTGCGAGGTAAGCTAGCTCCCCGCTATATTGGACCTTTCCAGATTTTGGAGTGGATTGGAGCAATCGTTTATCGTCTGGCATTACCACCGTCTTTGGCTAGAGTTCACAACGTGTTTTATGTTTCCATGCTGAGGAAATATGTATCAGATCCTACACATGTGTTATTGGAGGTGCTAGTCACACTTCAGCCAGACGCAACTTCTGAGGGCCTATGCGGATTTTGGACCGCAAAGAGCATCGGTTGAGGAACAAGACAGTTCGGTTGGTCAAAGTTGGTTGGCAGCACCACTCTGATGAGGAAGCTACTTGGGAGCTCGAGGATACTATCAGAGCTCACTACCCTCATCTATTTACTTGAGGTGCGTATGGTTGGTTTTTGTTTAGTATTTATATCTATTGTTGATATTTCTTGTTGTTGACCAGTACTCGTTGCAGTTTATGGTTTATGGTTGTGGACTAGTCTGGGTTATTGATATCAGTTGTGGTTGACCAGTACCTGTTGTGGTTGACTAGTATTTGTTATGGTTCATTAGCTAAATTTGGGGATCAAATTTTTGTTAGTAGGGGAGAATGTTAAATACCGGATTTTTAAAGGGTTGAAATAGTATTTTTTTATAAAGGGCCTAGTTGTGAATAACTAAAATAGGAGGGCTTATTTATAAAATGCCAAAACTTAATAAAATCCTACAATCTCCTCCTGAGAACCAGTTGTGCCCGATTCTTTTCTCTCCCCGACGCACGCCCTTTTCGATTTTTGCCCGACGCCGCAGCCACACACACCGGCTTGAAATTGATCATGCTATCGGTCGACCAAACTAACATTTCCTTCTTCGGCTTGAAATTGAATTTGATCGGATCTCATCACATGGAATCGGTTGACTGAACCACGTGGTTCGGTCGGCCGAACAACTTGGTTTGGTCGACTGAACGTTTTGATCATCTCGAACTGTGTTTTTTACAAAACAAAGTTAACACAGTATAATAATAATAATTCTACAAAATAAAGTTATAACATATAAGTATGCATGCATTAATTTGACAATTAAGGCTGTCTAATAATAATAATTCTACAAAATAAAGTTATAACATATAAGTATGCATGCATTAATTTGACAATTAAGGCTGTCTAATCTCAACTTAGAAACTTTCATTGGTTTCTTGAGTCTGATCACCTCCTAAGGTTGCCCCAATTGGGATGCGTTCTCACTGTCTTTCGAAATGGAAGGCCTCTCCAGGACCTACCATACTTGCCAAATATATATGGTATGCTTGACCTATTTGGACTTCTACTTTTGCACAGTGTCTAATCGATCTGATTTACTAAGATTTTCCTATAATATTGAATTAGTATAATAGATATAAATATTAAAGGTAAAAATAGTGTTTAGTAATACTCAAAATACGTTGGTTCGGTTGACCGCGCAGACTTGCTAGTCACCCGATAGCCTACTCTTCAATGCCAAGTCCACATAGACTTGCTAGTCACTTGGAAGACTACTCACCACTACCAAACCTTCAGTCTTCGATTTTTCCTTTTGTTAGTCATCCGGTTAACTTTGATTTAATTAAACTTGATTAAATATATTATCGATTGCACTGACACATATAAGTCAACATGAAAAAATAAAATTTTAATTTTTTTTTGTTCATGATCATTTTACTTTATTTTGATGCTCTCCTCGTCCTCAAATACCCCTATATATTTTATATCAAAATTATATACTAAAATATGAAAATTAACAATTTAATTAAGAAACACCACTAAATAGTTCGATAAATAGGGTGATAATCTTTGCATTATATCAAAATTATTTTATATTTTACTGATAATCTCAAACATGAAGAGAAATTATCAAAAATATAAAATTAATAATTTGAAAATCCATCATGTTACTTGAACATTAATTATGGAAATAATTGATCTAAGGAGTTTTTTTATTTTAAAACATAGCAATTTGGTAAATACCAAGCATTCAGTGATTTTTTTTAAACGATCTTTAAAAGTCATGTTCTCCGACCCAAGTGTAGACTCATCCCATTGGTGATCACCAGTGGGCCCACATCCAATGATGTAATTACAACTCCAATTGGAAGTCCAATCTAAAATATACATGAGAAGAAAAATCAAATCATGGTTGATCTGATATTTAATGATTGAAATTCAACAAGGAATTGATAAGTGAAAAATTCAAGTGGTTTAAGTTTCGAATGCCTGAAATACAATCTATAAATATTTACTGTGATGTCTTTAGATTGATCTTTCTACCTATCGTCGGAAGAATGATTACAAATTGAAATATCCTTCACTATTCCACGAATCAAATCCCTCTCTTTCTTGATAGTTCTCTCTCACCCCTTTCTCTTGATTGCACTTAGACGTATACATAGGAAGGGGCGTATACAGGCAGAGTTCCACCCGAAACTCACCACCTCTCGTTCTTCTTTTTGTTTCAGGTAGATGATAGCTATATCTCGTGCCGCAAGGAGAGAATCCAGCCGTCAGTCTCCGCTTGAGTAGTCCTTTCCGTTTTTTTACTTTCATAGTAACCTTATCGTATTGGTATCATTTTTTGTTGTGTTATCAATTTGGATAGTATTAGATTTCTCCTTGGTCGTGTATTTATTTACTTCCATCAGATTTGGATTTACTGTACTTGGTTTATGGAGAGTTATTTATTTTGTTTAACATTTATTATGCAAACTATTTAACTGCGTGGTTGTGTCTATATGGATGCAAGGCGAGTGTGGTTGTGCTTTATTTGGATGGAGATGTGTATATGTACAAAAGTCTCAGATTGTCCATCGTACAAGGGAGATGTTGCTCGATTTTCGAACGAGCACGGACCTCTAGGGTGTGACATACTCTTTTATTTAAACCTATTTTAGATTTGGATCAAATATGGAAACATTACCAAGGATTGATAAAAAAAAATTGTAATGTTGCTTCTAGTTATTGAGTGAGAGAGGTGCGGAATGTATTATGCTTTTTTTTATTAAATATTTTTTCACTATATATTTATTTTGATGGAGGCATGTGTTATTAAGGATTAGTATATTATATTTTAACTTTTATCATTTTCAAACAAGTATAATCTTTTATTTTTTTCATAATAATTAAAAAAAACTCAAAAACAAAAATAAAAATAATTTTAACGACCAACATGAATGTAATAATGGTCATGTTATATGAATGAGCACTTTTATCCATTAAGCCATTTTGACATAAATAATTAACAATAAAAAAATAAAAAATGGATAGTGACTAAAAAAAATATAATGATATTATAAGATTTAAATTCAAAAATTTTTATTGTCAAATTTTTTGAGACTAAAGCAACTTAGCATGCAAAAAAAGCTTAAATCATATAAAATGAGCATAAATATTTCTCAAGTACATAGAATATCTATATCTACAAAAACTGTGTTGTATGCAACGTTCACCGACCTACTTAATTACCCTTAATCATTATCTATGGCCACTTATGTTTTAGTTACTAACACAATCTCAAAGCTATCTTAATTCAAAAGTGTTAGCATCTAAGAATTGTAACATAATCAAAAAATGGGTATTGTTTAAGATTGATGCAATCACTCATCCAAAAATATATATGATTTTATCAATTCAAAGTCATTTAATATGTTTTTTTATTTCTAGATCTTGATTTAAAGATAACACAGACTAAAGTTTATTGGGATTCTCCATGTGAAACATCATATTTCAATTTTTATTTTGTAAAAAAAAAATGGAAATATTTATCATCAACTCTTTTATACCTTTGAAGTGGTAGAGGTAAATGATACGAAAATTTTGTAGTTCAATTATTTTAAATAATGTAAAGTAAACTTAGAAAATTTGACAAATCAAGTGGTTATCGTAATAATTGTAAAATATATTTTTGATTATTTGATCTACCATACATTTCAGTTAAATGGAAAAAACTAACAGTAGTAGTATGAATACAACATTTAGAGTTTTGGGTGAGTATACAATTTTTTTGTGATTAAAAGTAAAATTATAAACTAAATTCACTTAATTTTCATTCATTATATATATTTTTATTTATTTAATAAGCAAATCTAAAAGCATTGCCTTGTAAATATTTATTGATGTAGATAAAACAAATATACTTAACATTTAATATCAAATTCAATTTTTTAATTGGGGATCATGATGTACTACTTGGTGCCACTCATGATCGTCCTATAATTGATTAATTATAGACGGCTAACATAAATCGAAAACATATTTAGTCACACGCACTACGAGTAATCCGAGGGATTTAAAACGAGTTGAAAATTAGATTTTTCAATCAAGAGAGATTAAGTTTGGTTGAGCCAAACGATAAGTCGAATCTGAATTTTTCAGAGACGCATCAGAAGCGTAAAATGGCTAAGTCTTTTGAAGACTTAATAGATGAATTAAATAAGTTTAATTCATTGGGGCTTGGCTTGGATGGGCCGGCCAAAGAGGGCCTCCATCCTCTTTGCTTGGCCGGCCACAACAAAGGGAGAGAACCAAGTTTTTGGTTCAATTTATAAAATAAACCAAGTGTGGTTTGTTTTATAAAATTATGGATGATATAAATTTTTTATAATAAACCAAGGTTTGGTTTATTCTTCATGGAAATTAAAATGAACCATGGATTGGTTTATTTTATAAAATCAATCATGGATTGATTTACCATGATAAGGAAATTTATTCTATAGGAGAGAAGAGACTTGATTGATTTTTTTATCATGAGTTAAAATATGATTTTAACCATGATATAGAATCAAACTTGGCATGATGGAATAAGTTATTCCATATTTGAGAGGCTTGATGGTTGAGAGACCACTATATAAAGGACCCAAGGCAAGGCTTGTGAGAGAATCATATAGATGAAGGCATAGGCTCTCTCCCTCTCTTTCTCTCCTTCTCTTCTCCCCTTCTTGCCGCGCGCCAACCAACCCCAAGAAGGAGCACCAGCCGGCCATCCTTTTGTGGTTAGTCTTTCGACTTCTCTCTTGGATTTTCTCGTCGCGTTCTCGAAGAATCTAGTAGTTCTCGAGAACACGAAACTCGTGACTTTGCGAAGTCATCCCGAAGATACTCGGCGTGGATGCGAATAGAGGCGGAGCTTCTAAGGGATGCTTACGGTTGGATCTCGTCCCTTCCTTCGAGTTACGCGAGGTAATATGTAAATTAGTTTATATTTCTACAAAATTTTAAATATATGATCATGTCTACACAAGATAAAATTGCATGCTTAGATGTGTGGTTAAATAATTAGAGAAATTATTTATGCTAAACCTTTCGCTGCACGTAATTAATTTTTAAAATTACGAACCCGCTTCCATGTCAACATACACCCGGTCCTAACAGAGTACTCATGCCCATGCATACCATACATCTGAACTAGTGGTGGAACTGCCTGTTGATGTCCTATCTGCTACGGTCGGAATGACGTATGAGTCTGACGGCTGCCTCGATATGGCCTCTGCGGTCCTGATCGGCCACCCCGAGGAGTAAATTCTGCAGAATTATATTGAGCCTTCAAAGGAAAGCCTCGACTCTCATGACCCGGAAGTTTACAATAATAACAGATAGGGTGCTTTAGGGGGCAATCTGGTCTGCCGTGGTCCTTAGAACCACACTGAACACAATAAGTCACACCAGTAGTAAACCTCCGAGTCTGGTGAGAACCCTGCGACGATCCTGCTGAAAACCGTCCAAACTTCTGGGGTCGAGATTGAGACACAAAAGTCTCCTACGTAGCCTGACTCTTGCTACTGCGCTTCTGTCCAACTGTCTGTTGTCTCTGTGTCGTTGCTAAACTCTGAGTTGTCTACTTCCCTTTGTTCATATCACCATGCAACTGATGTTAAATCATCTCGGTGTGTAAAGCCCGATCCAAAGCCTCTCGATATGAAGTAGGAACCCATCCAGACATACGCACCTGGATATATCCAGCTAAACCCTGTTGGTGCAGGAAGCACCATATCGAACCTTGTTTTGATATTGGCAAAGGATTCAAAGTTAAGTATTATTTGTGATCTAATAAAGTTACTCAAGTGTGCAGGAAAGTCCTAGTTAATCTAGGCAAGAAGTCCTGGCCGCGGGCTGGGCAACTAAGTCCTGACGTAAGGGTTGGGCACTAAGTCCTGGCCGAGGGTTGGGCACCTAAGACCTGACCAAGGGTTGGGAACTAAGACCTGGCCGAGGGCTGGGCACCGAAGACCTGGTTCGAGGAATTGGGCACTAAGACCTGGCCGAGGGTTGGGCACCGAAGACCTGGTTCAAAGAATTGGGCACTAAGTCCTGGGCACGATGACCTGGTTAGTAAAGCTGGGCAAAAGTCCAACCGGAGGAGCCGGTTGGCAAAAGGTAAACTCTCCTGAGAGGAGTAGGTGAGGACGTGTTCCCAGTCGAGGTAACAGTAGGCATCGGTTCGACCTAGGGTTCCATTTGGGTGACCCGAAGTCAGAACCAAGACAGCTACGACTGTAAATATTGACTAATATTCTTGCTTTGGTTGTTTTGGAACTAACCTTGGTTGCAGGACCGAAGGAGTGTGTGTCTGCAGCTCAGAATGCCCCAAAGGAAGGGTAAGAAGCTGGGCTTGGCACCCGGGAGGTCCCGGGCGCCCAAGGTCAAAGCCAAACAAGCAAAGAAGCAAGAAAGCTTCGAAATCACACTGGGCTAGGCGCCCGGGAGGTCCCGGGCGCCCAAGGTCAAAGCCAAAGAGTAATCGAAGCAAAATCAGCCACGAAGCCAACAGACCAAGTCAAGCTAGGCGCCTAGGAGGTCCCGGGCGCCCCAGTCAGCTCTAGAGGCCAATTCGAAGGGGATAAGCACTGATCGAGTTGCGGATGAAGGTTCTCCGATCTGAAAGCATGTGTCAGGTGGCCCCAGCGAATCAGACGCCCCCAGGAGCACTATAAAAGGGTCGACCCCAAGGCTTCAAGAACACAACTTTCTAATGCCTCCAAGCTTTTTGTTCAAGCGCTCTGCTCTGGTAAACTTCGATCTTGAGATTTCAGCGCCGTCGACGACCCTCTGCTCTGAAGTATGATCCACATCGGGCGTCGGTAACGAAAAGTGTAACTCTTTTATTTACTGCAATATTCTTGTACCAAAATATGTAAACCTTTGCGCGATTATAGAATTGCCCGCAGTAAACGGTCAAGGACCGTGGGCCTTGGAGTAGGAGCCGACCGCGACTCCGAACCAAGTAAAATACTTGAGTTCTTTGTGTGATTATTTTATTTCCGCTGCATTTTCTCTTATTCTGATCCGAAAAAGTTTTAACGATATTCACCCCCCTCTATCGTTTTCTCGATCCAACAAACCCAACATGAACTGTGTCATCCACTCCTCCTCCGTAGCAACCAACTGAGGACAAAACTCTGCCAGGCGATTAAATTCTACCTCATACTCCATAACTGTAACGCCCGCCCCTTACCGTTAGGCGGCGGCGTTACCTTTAACCTTTTTTTTTCCTTACTTACTTATATCATTGCGTATGAATCTAACATTGCAGCGGAAATGAAACATAACTAAAAGCATATGCAACGATAAGGAAGTGATAACGTTATATAACATCTAATAGCATTCATACTTAAATAGACTCCAAAAGAACTAGCAAGTATCATGCATAAAGTAGCAACATATGTCTTATTAGAAATAAGAACTAAGTCTATAGATAGCACTAAAGTGGATCGATCAGTCAAGTCACCACCACACACATTAGCCCTTCCTGCAGCTTCCCTTTCTTTAGAAATTTCTATGTTGATCTGCAACATAAGCAACCAAACTATAAGTATAAAACTTAGTAAGCTCTTTCCTACTCACTAAATCCGTACATCGCATGCATTTTAAAACATATAGCATTTCATGGATAACATAAAATTCATAAGACACATAAAATACATGAAGACATATAAACATAGAACATGTGCATTTCAAAACATTAGGATGCTCTTTGGAAAACATACTAAATAATACTTTAAAATCATATACATCATCTTCTTTGGGGTCCCCGGCTTTGTACCCATTCTTTCATTTGCGCGCATATCCCTATGTAGGATGCGAGGTAGCTAATCCCGACCTACAGGGGTCTACATTCTAGGCTTACTATCTTTCAGCCTAGGGACAACTTCGGTAGTCCAGAGCCGTGGATCTTTTTCAAGACCCGGTACAAGCCATTCTTTAAAGTAAAATACATATATGCATTCTTTTCTTTTCTTTATTTCTTTCATATAGAACATGCATTCCTTTCTTTCTTTCTTTCTTTCATATTGCATGTACTATAGACATTCAATCATTCATAATCATAAGCATACTTTCATATATAGAACATGCATTCTCTCTTTCTTTCATATTGCATGTACTATAGGCATTCAATCATTCATAAACATAGGCATACTTTCATGGCATAATCATTAGTATAAATAGCAAGACATGGAAGGATCTTTCTTTTAACACATGTAAGTGAAGCAACCATCATGCTAGTTTCATCAATACATCATACTTATAACATGCTTGTCTTAATTAAGGCAATATGTTAGTTTAATCTTTCTTTTCTCATCTTAATACATGCTGGCCGAAACTTCATAGCAAGGATAGCATAGCATAAGAGTCATATAATCATGGAAATAAAAACATACATTACATAAGAGGTCATTTACAAGTACACTGGTAGTCTAGACTTCACTAAACACTAGTTTAGGTGCATGAATTGTACTTGAACTTATTCTTAGCCTTTATTCTAGTAATTGGCCAAAATTCACAGTATGTATAACATGGTATAAAAGTTCATATAACATGTAAACAAAAATATATTTTACCATTAAGGTCATATACAAACATAAAGGTAGTCTAGGCTTCATTAAACACTAGTTTAGGGGCATGCTTTGTACTCGAACCTATTCTTAACCCCTATTCTTGTAATTTGTTGAAACTCACAGTAGGGATTTCATAGCATAATCATTCACCTAACATGGGAATAAAATCATATTTTTCATAAGAATTCATTCACAAGTGCAAAAGTAGTTTGTACTTCACCAAACACTAGTCTAGGTGTATGATCTAGAGTTCTACTTGGATTATCATGCATATGGTACATGTAACATTTTTCTAAACATCAATACATAGAATGAAGCATGAGTTTAGGCTCAAACAACTTAGATAAGGTACTGACCCTAAGGTATAAATTATTTTCATCATGAAATAAAACACCCAATCACATGCATATCACTTGATTTAACCATAACTTCATGAAGGTCTATAAAAATCTATTTTAAGGCATAATTTAAGGTCCCTTGGCCAAATGTTACAGCGGTCCCTTAGCATAGATTCCACAAAATTTCGTGGCCTAAAATATTTTATAGCAAGGAAACAATCATTAGAACAATAGCCTACTTCATGCATCAACATTTATCCATTTCATGACTTGGCCGAATTCTTCGAAGTCCTTTACATCATGGAGGGCATTCAAACACCATGTATCCATCATATATTCATTACAAAAAGGTAGTAACAATTTCATGAACTCTTTCTTTAAGTTTTTGGACATAGAAAAGGGGGTACCCCTTTATGGCCAAAACTTCCCTCAAGGATTTCTTCCATTTTCTTTCACCCAACATCACAAGCAACATAAAAATCATAAAAAACACATAAAAGCCATTATATTGCAGGTGAGGGAGTCTTACCACTTGTTCTTATGTTTCCAAAAGATCTCCAAATTTTGGAGAAGAAAAGACCTCTTAAACTCTAGTACTCCTCTTGTTCTTCTCTTCTTTTGGTCCGGTTTTCTCTAGGAGGTGAAGGACTTGAAAATGGTAGCAAGGGGACCAAGGATTTCGGTGAGGAAGAGGAGGAAGGAGAAGAGTTTGGTGGAGAGAAAAGGGGAAGATTTCTTGGTCGAAATGCATTAGGCATTTCCTCCTCTTCATGGCCTTTTATGATGAGTAAAGAGGCAAGCACCTCTTTAATGGTGTCTCTTCATCTTCTTTGTGTCTCTTCATCTTCTTTCCCACTTATCTACAATTCCCCATCCTCTTCTAATAGCACTCCCTTGCTAGGTGACTTGGTTACATGAATATTCTTAAGGCTTTGCTTTCCTTTGAGGTCCAAGGTTCAATTCTTGGCACCCCCTCTTCTTTTTGCTTTCTCTTCCTTTTATTATTTCTTTTTTTTCCAAGCGCGCATAACCAAAGCCCACCTAGAGAATGCTACTTATTTAATTCATATACATGCATATTTATATCATTATTCATTCATTCATGTGCATGATGTCAAGCATAATATTAATGTAGCATATAAACATAATTATCACACATCCACTACGTGTCAAGATAATGTCAAACATTTCTTTATTAGCAACTTTTCCCCCTAAATTCATAATATTATTCTTGGCCACATGTTCCATTATTACTACGCTAGAGTGGAAAATTTGGG
>JAGFNQ010005170.1:0-35406 GCA_024364735.1 Boesenbergia rotunda | reverse complement strand
CACATTGTAAGTGAAGCAACCATCATGCTAGTTTCATCAATACATCATACTTATAACATGCTTGTCTTAATTAAGGCAATATGTTAGTTTAATCTTTCTTTTCTCATCTTAATACATGCTGGCCGAAACTTCATAGCAAGGATAGCATAGCATAAGAGTCATATAATCATGGAAATAAAAACATACATTACATAAGAGGTCATTTACAAGTACACTGGTAGTCTAGACTTCACTAAACACTAGTTTAGGTGCATGAATTGTACTTGAACTTATTCTTAGCCTTTATTCTAGTAATTGGCCAAAATTCACAGTATGTATAACATGGTATAAAAGTTCATATAACATGTAAACAAAAATATATTTTACCATTAAGGTCATATACAAACATAAAGGTAGTCTAGGCTTCATTAAACACTAGTTTAGGGGCATGCTTTGTACTCGAACCTATTCTTAACCCCTATTCTTGTAATTTGTTGAAACTCACAGTAGGGATTTCATAGCATAATCATTCACCTAACATGGGAATAAAATCATATTTTTCATAAGAATTCATTCACAAGTGCAAAAGTAGTTTGTACTTCACCAAACACTAGTCTAGGTGTATGATCTAGAGTTCTACTTGGATTATCATGCATATGGGTACATGTAACATTTTTCTAAACATCAATACATAGAATGAAGCATGAGTTTAGGCTCAAACAACTTAGATAAGGTACTGACCCTAAGGTATAAATTATTTTCATCATGAAATAAAACACCCAATCACATGCATATCACTTGATTTAACCATAACTTCATGAAGGTCTATAAAAATCTATTTTAAGGCATAATTTAAGGTCCCTTGGCCAAATGTTACAGCGGTCCCTTAGCATAGATTCCACAAAATTTCGTGGCCTAAAATATTTTATAGCAAGGAAACAATCATTAGAACAATAGCCTACTTCATGCATCAACATTTATCCATTTCATGACTTGGCCGAATTCTTCGAAGTCCTTTACATCATGGAGGGCATTCAAACACCATGTATCCATCATATATTCATTACAAAAAGGTAGTAACAATTTCATGAACTCTTTCTTTAAGTTTTTGGACATAGAAAAGGGGGTACCCCTTTATGGCCAAAACTTCCCTCAAGGATTTCTTCCATTTTCTTTCACCCAACATCACAAGCAACATAAAAATCATAAAAAACACATAAAAAGCCATTATATTGCAGGTGAGGGAGTCTTACCACTTGTTCTTATGTTTCCAAAAGATCTCCAAATTTTGGAGAAGAAAAGACCTCTTAAACTCTAGTACTCCTCTTGTTCTTCTCTTCTTTTGGTCCGGTTTTCTCTAGGAGGTGAAGGACTTGAAAATGGTAGCAAGGGGACCAAGGATTTCGGTGAGGAAGAGGAGGAAGGAGAAGAGTTTGGTGGAGAGAAAAGGGGAAGATTTCTTGGTCGAAATGCATTAGGCATTTCCTCCTCTTCATGGCCTTTTATGATGAGTAAAGAGGCAAGCACCTCTTTAATGGTGTCTCTTCATCTTCTTTGTGTCTCTTCATCTTCTTTCCCACTTATCTACAATTCCCCATCCTCTTCTAATAGCACTCCCTTGCTAGGTGACTTGGTTACATGAATATTCTTAAGGCTTTGCTTTCCTTTGAGGTCCAAGGTTCAATTCTTGGCACCCCCTCTTCTTTTTGCTTTCTCTTCCTTTTATTATTTCTTTTTTTTCCAAGCGCGCATAACCAAAGCCCACCTAGAGAATGCTACTTATTTAATTCATATACATGCATATTTATATCATTATTCATTCATTCATGTGCATGATGTCAAGCATAATATTAATGTAGCATATAAACATAATTATCACACATCCACTACGTGTCAAGATAATGTCAAACATTTCTTTATTAGCAACTTTTCCCCCTAAATTCATAATATTATTCTTGGCCACATGTTCCATTATTACTACGCTAGAGTGGAAAATTTGGGGTGTTACAATAACTGAGCGGTCTCCCTAATGAAGAGCAAGAAACTCCTGCCGTCGGGCTGTACTAAACGCGGTAGGATAATACTTGCCCTTGAAAGCCTCACGGAAAGAAGCCCAAGAAATCGGTCGCCCATCAATAAGAGTCTTCTGCATTTTCCACCAAGTTACGGCCTGATTTCGAAGGTGATGTGTAGCCAACTCCACCTTCTCTATGTCTGTGAGGGTCATATAGCTAAAGGTGTCCTCCAATGTCTCCAACTAAGCACGAGCTGCATAGGGATCTGGTTCCCCATGGAACAGTGTGAAGCGACCCTTCACAGACGCTGCCAGCAACGGAATCCGAGCTCTGTCCAGAAGCCAACTCGCTTGGCCAGGGGGTACCCCTAACGACACTCCAGGAATTGTCATTGGTGGTACTGAGGAGGTACACTCAGTGGTGGAGATCTCAGCTCACCCAAAGGGTCCTGGTGAGTTGATCCCTGACTAGTCGGCTCCACTTTGGTGGGCCTCTCAACCTCCTGATTCGTGTCTCCCTCGGCCTCCTCTGGCCTCCCCCATGATCGTCGTCCACGATCACGAGCACGGGGTGTAGATAACTCAATACGACGAGACATATCTGTTAACAAAACCAATATATATTATTTAGATATAAATTTAACTAAATTTAAAACCAACTTACTTCTTGTTTGCCGGGAGAGATCTCATCGTTGCCAAGTCCCATCACAACCATAACCAGAAAATGACTCCAGAAAATAAATCCGTAAAATATAGATAGACCTCGTAAAATAAAACATATTCATCGACCCTCAAGAAAAGACTCCGCAAAAATAAACAAATCAGTACATACAGATTGACCTCATAAAACAACTCCGTAAACCCACAGATACCAAAACATCGCAAAACCTGGCTCTGATATCAAAAATTGTCACGACCCCAAAGGCACATGCTTACTCAAAAATCGGGCAGCATCTCCCCTATACGGCGGACAATATGGGTCAAATGTACATAATATCTCACCATATAACTTAGCCACAAGCGGCTAGTATCACAAAATATAAAAGATAAACACAACCACGCAGTTATAAGATAACGGGTGGCTCAGCCACCTTAAACATAAAAGAAACTAAAATCAATGAGAACTCAAAATGTCTCTTTTAATAACGACACAACCTGTCCGATACTGATAAACAAATAAAATGCTAAAACTGAACTCCATACCGAAATAAAACAACTAATCCAAATTGCGAAAAATAACTCAACTCCTGGGACTGACGACTGGATCCTCTCCCGGCTCCAAGAAATATGACTACCTGCTATCTGAAACAAAAAGAGAAAGCAGGGGTGGTGAGTCCGGGCGGACTCAGCGGGTATATGAGTAGACAATAAACATGAATAAAGGATAACTAAGTAAAGAATCAATAGAGTACAGTCCATAAGGATTATAAGAATACCTAATCATGCATAACATAAGTAAAACGACATGGTATAAAATCCGAATAACAACTAAACATGTATAAAATAACACAACAACAGTAAAACCAAGATATACATGCATGTCAATCAAGTGCAACAACCATAGCTCATATAAATGCAACAATCACAGGAAAAATGCATAAATGAAATACGTATGCACATGATGCAATGACATGTGTCACCCCTGACGCCAGTCAAGCCGCCAATACATCCCATCTGTGTGACCGAGTGGGTAGGGCTGTGACAACTGTACGCACTCCAACAACAAATACCACAGAAGGTGTGGTTGAGTGGACAGGATGCTGGGGAGTCCACACTCCAGACCCAGGTACATTGGGGGAGCTATCAACAGCTACAATATCCCTCGAAAAACAACGGTGAGGGTGTCAATGTTTGCTTACAGTTGCAACATGTGTGGCATAACAGAACAGATGCTCGCACTCTAGCAACTACCATGACAACAAATGGTTGAGTGAATCGAGCAATAAAATGACTAACGACGGCTTAACCATATGGAAGCCCAACAGTCGTTAGTATGCAACATGCAGATATGGTGCATGCTACAAGATGCACGAACAACCGGAGAAACAACGATGCAACCAAAATCCAACAAGTAACAATGCATCAATACATCTAACCGAAAATCGAAAACTAATGATTATGCACCTACACTACTAGGTAGGATATTTCTAATTCCAAATAAACCTAATTTTGTTCAATGGACTTCTAAGTACTCGAGTACAAGCGGCACTTTACAAAATAGAAAACCAACAGGGGACTGTACGGATATGAATTTTGAATACTCGAAGATCAACGAAGAATAAGTACCAACGGCGATGTTAAAATATCAAACAACAAAGAACAAGGTCAAGCAACCTATTAGACATAAAATAGCCATGCTTTAAGGTAAAAAAAACTACTCGAGTACAAAGGAGAAGTACTCGCCTTATAATTGTAGAAGTCCGTAAACGAGAACCTTCCATAATCAATTGAACGAGTTCAAATCAAGGTCCTGTATAATAATTAATAAAGTTTAGCTAATTATAAAATTAACAAATTAGGTAAACAAAATACGAAATATAATTAGGATAAATCCTAACTATAATACATATTTAATTAACTCGTAAATACAACTAGTTCATTCAAACAAATTATATAAACTTAATCTTCCAAGCTAAACAAGATACTCACCATGATTAGAACAAATCTCAGCTATAACATATATAATTAATTAATTAATCAACTCATTAATTAATTATAAATCTAACTAATCCTTACTCAATGTAACCAATGGCATGAGCCCCCCCCCTTATGATCAAAATAACTACAGCTCCTACAATACTGTTCTAAACTAAAATAATCAACCTGAAACACATAAATCGAACAGGTTTCCATTTCACAGTACACATGAAGATCAAGGGACAAGTTTATTCTATACCAAGATGGCCAGTGAACATGAACGAATCCAAAAGAATCGGGCAGTGAAATTAGAGGCAAATTTTATCACAGTGGAAAAGGGTTGTTTAAAGATCACTAATACTGAGCAGATCACATCCTACTGAGCAATTCCACCTCTTCCACCCGAGAATAAACAACACAAATTCATAAAAACAATAGGGTTGCGAGGTCACCATAACTATCAATAGAATTTACTCATCCAAATTGGTACAAGAATAGCCCTTACCTGGACCTCTCCAAATTGGTACAAATTCATAAAAACAATAGGGTTGCGAGGTCACCATAACGTCGACAGTTGACGAAACCAAGGAGTCACGAGGGAAGAGTGGCCTCGGCTTTTGCCTTGGGAGGAGGATTGCCGGCCCTAATACAGCATCTGTGCAACCCCGTGAAGAAGATGAAGAGGAAACACGACGGAGAGACGGCGAAGGGGCGGCGCTCGCTGGGAACCGCTGCGGTGGCGGCGGATAGGGCTGCGGTTTGTGCGGCTACGGCGTCGGGCAAAAACCGAAAGGTGCGTGCGTCGGGGAGAGAAAAGAATCGGGCACAACTGGTTCTCGGGAGGAGATTGTAGGATTTTATTAAGTTTTAGCATTTTACAAATAAGCCCTCCTATTTTAGTTATTCACAACTAGGCCCTTTATAAAAAAATACCTTTCCAACCCTTTAAAAATTCGGTATTTAACATATTTTATAACAAAATTAAATAATATCTTACTAATATACTAAAATATGAAAATTAACAATTTAATTAAGAAACACCACTAAATAGTTCGATAAATAGGTTGATAAACTTTGCATTATATCAAAATTATTTTATATTTTACTGATAATCTCAAACATGAAGAGAAATTATCAAAAATATAAAATTGATAATTTGAAAATCCATCATGTTACTTGAACATTAATTATGGAAATAATTGATCTAAGGAGTTTTTTTATTTTAAAACATAGCAATTTGGTAAATACCAAGCATTCAGTGATTTTTTTTTAAACGATCTTTAAAAGTCATGTTCTCCGACCCAAGTGTAGACTCATCCCATTGGTGATCACCAGTGGGCCCACATCCAATGATGTAATTACAACTCCAATCGGAAGTCCAATCTAAAATATACATGAGAAGAAAAATCAAATCATGGTTGATCTGATATTTAATGATTGAAATTCAACAAGGAATTGATAAGTGAAAAATTCAAGTGGTTTAAGTTTCGAATGCCTGAAATACAATCTATAAATATTTACTGTGATGTCTTTAGATTGATCTTTCTACCTATCATCGGAAGAACGATTACAAATTGAAATATCCTTCACTATTCCACGAATCAAATCCCTCTCTTTCTTGATAGTTCTCTCTCACCCCTTTCTCTTGATTGCACTTAGACGTATACATAGGAAGGGGCGTATACAGGCAGAGTTCCACCCGAAACTCACCACCTCTCGTTCTTCTTTTTGTTTCAGGTAGTTGATAGCTATATCTCGTGCCGCAAGGAGAGAATCCAGCCGTCAGTCCTCGCTTGAGTAGTCCTTTCTGTTTTTGTACTTTCATAGTAACATTATCGTATTGGTATCATTTTTGGTTGTGTTATCAATTTGGATAGTATTAGATTTCTCTTTGGTCGTGTATTTATTTACTTCCATCGGATTTGGATTTACTGTACTTGGTTTATGGAGAGTTATTTATTTCATTTATCATTTATTATGCAAACTATTTAACTGCGTGGTTGTGTCTATATGGATGCAAGGCGAGTGTGGTTGTGTTTTATTTGGATGGAGATGTGTATATGTACAAAAGTCTCAGATTGCCCATCGTACAAGGGAGATGTTGCTCGATTTTCGAGCGAGCACGGGCCTCTAGGGTGTGACATACTGTTTTATTTAAACCTATTTTAGATTTGGATCAAATATGGCAACATTACCAAGGATTGATAAAAAAAAATTGTAATGTTGCTTCTAGTTATTGAGTGAGAGAGGTGCGGAATGTATCATGCTTTTTTTTATTAAATATTTTTTCACTATATATTTATTTTGATGGAGACATGTGTTATTAAGGATTAGTATAATTATATTTTAACTTTTATCATTTTTCAAACAAGTATAATCTTTTATTTTTTTCATAATAATTTAAAAAAAACTCAAAAACAAAAATAAAAATAGTTTTAACGACCAACATGAATGTAATAATGGTCATGTTATATGAATGAGCACTTTTATCCATTAAGCCATTTTGATATAAATAATTAACAATAAAAAAAGTTCAAAAATGGATAGTGACTAAAAAAATATAATGATACTTATAAGATTTAAATTCAAAATTTTTTATTGTCAAATTTTTTGAGACTAAAGCAACTTAGCATGCAAAAAAAGGCTTAAATCATAGAACAAGAGCATAAACATTTCTCAAGTACATAGAATATCTATATCTACAAAAACTGTGTTGTACGTAAAATTCACCGACCTACTTAATTACCCTCAATCATTATCTATGGCCACTTATGTTTTAGTTACTAACACAATCTCAAAGCTATCTTAATTCAAAAGTGTTAGCGTCTAAGAATTGTAACATAATCAAAAAATGGGTATTGTTTAAGATTGATGCAATCACTCATCCAAAAATATATATGATTTTGTCAATTCAAAGTCATTTAATATGTTTATTTATTTCTAGATCTTGATTTAAAGATAACACAGACTAATGTTTATTGGGATTCTCCATGTGAAACATCGTATTTCAATTTTTATTTTGTAAAAAAAATGGAAATATTTATCATCAACTCTTTTATACCTTTGAAGTGGTAGGGGTAAATGATACGAAAATTTTTTATTTCAATTATTTTAAATAATGTAAAGTAAACTTAGAAAATTTGACAAATCAAGTGGTTATGGTAATAATTGTAAAATATATTTTTGATTGTTTGATCTACCATACATTTCAATTAAATGGAAAAAACTAACAGTAGTAGTATGAATACAACATTTAGAGTTTTGGGTGAGTATACAATTTTTTTGTGTTTAAAAGTAAAATTATAGACTAAATTCACTTAATTTTCATTCATTATATATATTTTTATTTATTTAATAAGCAAATCTAAAAGCCTTGCCTTGTAAATATTTATTGATGTAGATAAAACAAATATACTTAACATTTAATATCAATTTCAATGTTTTTAAAATAAAATGAATGATGTCGTTTTGAGGAATACAAATATATCTTATTTTAGGATAAGAGCAAATCAAATGAGAAATAAGTCAAATAAATCAATCTCTTTTGTTGCTAAAGTTTAGCATGATATTTCTGATGATAATCCGTGGACTTATTAAGTTATTATCTTTAATTTGAAACATATATGCCAAAAGAATTTGTCCAAATTACTAGCTCAATACTCATCCATTTAACCCACACAATGTTGTGACCCTATTTATAGGACTCATTTCGTCTTATTCATTAATCACAGTGTTCGGTATTCATCTCCACAATGAATTTTCGAGAATCCTTCTCATTGTTTCTCTTATCATTCATTTTACTTTTCCTAGTCCAATGCACATATGGATATAAAACAAACAATGTGAGACCGACTTCAAGAGTACATAAACTAAGTCGCAGTGTCTTTCCGGATGGCTTCATATTTGGCACCGCTTCATCTGCTTATCAAGTTGAAGGGGAGGCACTCAAAGGTGGGCGAGGACCTAGTATTTGGGATGAATTTGTAAAAGTTCCAGGTAAGATATTATAATTTAATTTATAACTTTACCTATTTAATTCTATACTTGAAGTTATATTGTAAAGTGGATTTGATATATTTGTTATTGGTTTAGGTCTAATCCCAAATAATGCAACTGGTGATGCTACAGATGATGAGTATCATCATTACAAGGTCAAATACATATTTTATATTTTTGGCGACAATTAAAATTATTGATATTTCGAGATAATTAAAATGCTAATAGATTTTATCTTTTAATTAAGTGTTTTTTTAAAAAAATTGTGTTTCATTGTCCAGGAAGATATTGACATTATGAAAGAGCACAATTTTGATGCTTATCGATTCTCAATCTCTTGGAGTAGAATTTTCCCAAGTAATGGAAGCTATAATTCTTCTTCATAAAATCTTGCACATTAACTTACCTTTTTAAAATACTAATAATTTGTTATTCCTTTGATCTTGTAGATGGAACAAGAGATATTAATTGGGAAGGTGTAGATTATTATGATAGGTTAATTGACTATTTAATATTTAAAGGTAACTTATGTTTTTCCTTCTAACTAAAAAATAAATAATGTTTACATATTTTTTAATATTCTATTTTATTTTTTTATTAGGTGTTACTCCATATGTCAATCTCTATCACTACGATCTTCCATTAACACTTGAAAACGAGTACTTGGGTTGGTTGAGTCCGAAGATAGTGTAAGTATTAAAGTAGAATAATTACTCATACTTATTGTATATCTAAGAATTTCTAATGTAACCTATCATACATGTCATGAATATTTAATTTAGCTTACAATCATTTTGTTTAGGGATGCATTTGCGGACTATGCTGACTTTTGCTTTGAAAGATACGGTGATAGAGTGAAAAATTGGTTCACATTCAATGAGCCAAGAGTGGTGGCGGCTCTAGGGTATGATACTGGCGAGCATGCCCCTGGAAGAGCTACTGGTAGTAAATTTGGAGGGAACTCGAGTACCGAGCCTTACATTGTGGCTCATAATCTTATCTTATCTCATGCTACAGCAGTGAATAGATATCGTGAGAAGTACCAAGTAATACATTCTCAACTAGTTTTATATTTATGCATTTCATTATCACAGTAGCTAATTCAAAAAATCTTTTCACATTAAATATACCAAACTCATTTAAAAATTACAATAAGATGGCTTGTATAATAAATTAGCAAAAAGTATCTCATGATAGAAATTTATACATGTACACTGTAAATGCAAATAATACAAAAAATATATTTTCTTTTCATACTCAGAAGGAGCAACAAGGAAAAATTGGAATTCTTCTAGATTTTGTATGGTACGAGCCTCACACTTACTCTGACAATGATAAAGATGCTGCTCAAAGAGCTAAAGATTTTCACATCGGATGGTAATTATGGATGCAATCTTGGTTATCAAAAGTAATTAACTATTACCCTCTTAGCATAACTTAATTTATCTTTTTCAGGTTTCTTCACCCTCTAACATATGGATACTATCCTGAATCCATTCAAAACATAGTTAAAGAAAGATTACCAAAGTTTACTAGTGATGAAGTGGAGTTGGTTAAAGGTTCATATGACTATTTGGGAGTCAATCAATACACAGCCTACTATGTTAAGGATAATGCTACAATCAATCCTAAACCCATTAGCTATCATGATGATTGGCGCGTTGAAATTAAATGTGAGACACATGCATTCTCTTTTTTCTTATCAATGTTAAATTTAATACAAAAATTCTTAATAATACAATTTGTTCTATCATATTTTTTAGATGATCGTAATGGAGTGCAAATTGGACCAAGGGTAAGAAATTATTCTTATAATTTTTCCCCAAGTGATTATGTTATGGAATTTTATATTGTGATTTAATGTACACTCATAATTGATAGAAGGTAATTGTTTATATGTCATTAGGCTCACTCAGATTGGCTCTATATAGTTCCATGGGGATTGTACAAGGCAGTGACATATGTTAAGGAAAATTATGGCAACCCAATCATCTTTCTATCTGAAAATGGTAAATATTTGTATAACAAATTGTATTTGTTCTTCAAACTCAATTAATTGGTTATAATCTTAGGTATGGATCAACCTGGCAATGTCACACTTCCACAAGGCTTGCAAGATACTCAAAGGAGACATTTTTATCAGAACTACATTACTGAACTAAACAGAGCTATAAATGATGGCGCTTCTGTGATTGGATACTTTGCGTGGTCTCTTCTTGATAATTTTGAATGGAGACTAGGATACACATCAAGATTTGGAATTGTCTATGTCGACTTCAAGAATAATAAGCGCTACCCAAAAGAATCAGGTCGGTGGTTCAAGAAGATGCTCCAGAGGAGTCAATAAATTAGTCTTTGTATATAGACTTTAGGTTTCCCCCCTCTATTTTAGTTGATTTTATCATGAAATAAATCTGCTTTGTTCTTTAATGCATTGAAAATAAATAAAATTATATTTCAACTATGATAATGTATTTCATTTTGGCACTTTTAAAGAGGCATGTCAAATTAGTTTAGCCAGTGATAATTCATAAAAAAAAACCCTCCTAATAATTTTTTATTAAGATGTCCCTTATCAGTGAATCTATTTTACCTCAAAAACGATTTGATTAAAAAATTTTGCATATAAAATGATTATCCTTGAATTTCATGGTATTTTAAATACAGATAGTTAATAAACATTGTTTCATGAGTTTGTGATTAAAAGTACCGAAGGTAAAATGAGAGGAAATTATTATAAAGAGACGAGATATAGTTAAAAACATTATATCATTCTAATTTACTCTTTATTATCTTAGCTAGAGGTTTAAGAAATTTATGAAAATAATTTTTTGGATATTAGAGGTTTTATTTTAATTTTAACTAGTATAATACCCGTGCGTAAATCTTACACAATTCAAATAACATGTTTAGTGATAATATATATGTCAATTTTTATTATTAAATAAAAAATTAAAATGAAAAGTAATTTTATTTCATCATGGATTCATGTCAATATAAGATATAATATTATTTTTTATAATATAAGATCTTAATGGTGATCATAAGTTTTATAAGGGTGGTGGATGTGGATACGATTTAAAGTTTACTTTGCTTTATTAGAGGTGTGCCAGGCCTGTGCTATAGTGCAACATACAGGCGACATATTAAAATTAATTTAATATCAAAGTGGGCCAATGACTCACATATCAGATATTAAATTGATAAAAATAGATATTACACTTGATGTTAGTCAAAAGACCGAGAAAGGTATGAGTTGCTTTACCGTTCTTTGTCCATGTTTATAATTATTTTGTGTGTAATTCGCCATGGTAACTTCAGATGTGGGACTATCATTTTTCTTACATCAAAATTATTTTTTGAATTATCTTTTTTGAATTTGATAAATTATTTTTTAAAATTTAATTTTGGATTAAGATCTGAAATTTTCTTTTTAGCAATTGTAATTATATATTTTCTTTTAAATTTGTATTTTTAATTATAAATTTTTTATTTAGAAAATTTATATTCGATTTAGGCGGGAATCCTAAACTTTCTATAAATGTCACGTCTGCATGCAAAATTATATTTTATAGATATTAATTTTATAGATATTAATAGATAGATAGATAGATAGATAGATATTCGATTTAGACGAAAATTATAAGCTTCTTGTGAATGTCACATCTGCATGCAAAACTGTGTTTTATAAATATTAATAGATAGATTTTGAATCACTCTCTATTATTACATGTATATATTTATTTATCTTATCAAATTAAATTATTTTTTAAATCATAACCACTTAAAACATGATAAATTTTTTATATTATCTTCTTGAAATTATAACATCATTTAAAATTATTTTTAAAAGTCCGATACAATATATTAATAACTTTATAAAAATTAAAAAGGTTTCTAAAAATAGTAACTATCAAAATTTTTTTGCCTAAATTACATGTCTATAAATAAGTCTAATCAATAAAAATGTCTCTAATTTTACATATGGATAAATGTTTATTTCTTCATTTTGAACGATCAAATTTTATTGTAAAATGTCAATTAACTTTAAATTTATCTCAATTTCTACCTACATTATATTAAAATTTTAAAACAATTTTAAATAATTTTACAATTTCAATTACAATCAAATCAATTAACTTAAATAATATGAAATGAAAAATTAAATCAACGAGAATAAATTTAAAATTTTCATTTAGTTTTTAACCAACCATTCCATATATATTCTGATATATATATATATATATATATATATATATATATATATATATATATATATATATATATATATATATATATATATATATATATATATATATATATATATATCAAATCATTATTTTTTAAATCATAGCCATTTAAAATATGATAAAATTTTGTTATTATTTTCTTGAATTGTAAAAGCATTTAAAGACATAATGATTTAAATATAGATAGAAATCGAGGTAATTTTATATATATTTTGATGTCGAGATAAAGTGCACTAAGTCAGCTAAGGAGAGCACGTCAACCTAGATAAGGATGCTTCGCCCATGTCGTAGTCTCAGCACGGATCACTCCACGCAACAACCCCACCGTAGTTAAGGGACTCAAGCCTGGAGCTCGAGTTGGGCTCTGGACCTGAGCTCCTAACCTAAGCTCAGAGGCCAAACTTTCAACTTGCGAACAAGATTAAATCATAGTTTAGCTCTTCAGGTCGACCCCCAAGTTGGGAGACATTACTTTGTCTCGACTTGCGAACAAGACCAAATCATATTTCAGCTCTTCAGGTTGACCCTCGAGTTGGGAGACATCACTTTGTCTCCATATCCTTTTGCCTAAATTATGATTTTAATATGTTTAACAAAGTCTTGAATTATCATATTAAAGTTGGGGCGAAAATATGTGATCCCTATTGTTCTGGAAAGAGTCGACGACGATGGCCAGGCACCGAAGTTTTACCCCTATGGTAGTTGCTAAGGTGGGGAGGAACTTAGGGTTTTGTAAAGTTAACACAAGCGTTAGGGGACATGCCGGCAGGGGTCCGGTGGAGTCCACTTCGACGCTCAATTCAGTGTCCGTCGAGAAGAAAAGGTTGCTGAAAGTAAGAAGATGTCTAGAGTTGAGAGAGCGTAACCTCCTTACCAGAGGGGTTATACTACCTTTTATATTGACATTGACAGACTAGACATGCCCCCTCGATCGGTGCCACGTCTCCGATACTTAAGCCACACCCCCCTCTTTCAGCGGTAGCGGGATATCCTTTGAATTAGTCTGCGCCGTTATCACGCGTCCACCCGTTGCGACATTTAAGGGTCATGGAGACCTCTTCTTTCGGGGATGCTTATCCGTACTGAGAGGGGGGGGGGGTCAGTACATTAGGTCAGTTATTGCAGGGACTCCACCTCCCGAGGTGAGCTCGGTGGCCTTCGGTGCTATAACTCCCGAGGTGCTCTCGGGGCCCGGGGTGTTCCCGAGAGGGATCTTCCAGCTGGCCTTCCCGGGTGAGTCGTTCGCGGTGAGTCCCGGGGCCCGGGAAGGAGGGTTATCTCGACCCGGCGTTTTGTATCCCACAGCTTCTTCATACCTCGTTCCGGCCACGGCTCATTCAACCCTATCACAAGTCCTTCCCTTCAAGTCTGATCGAAGGAAATGTGGTTGACTGATCGGACTAGCGCCGAGATGAAGAAGCTAAGCTCTCGCGGGCCTTCGCCTTCATGATTACTCCTGCAGCAGTTACGGAGGGCTCTTGGTTCGCATCTTCTTCGTCCTGTGTTCCTAGAAATCCCCTTTTGTGATTTTGTCTTTTTTCAAAAAGGCTACTCCGACTCTCGAAGACTTATAATGACGTCTGCCCCCTCGTTATAGTAGGTGCATGGCCCCCTTTTCGAGGGCAACAAGGTGCTCGTGCAAATGCCCTATTGCCACGTGTTCTAACGACCCTCTCCATGAGTCCTTACGATCGTGTGTCGGTATGACTGGCTCGTGACAATCGATTGTCTGGGCACGACGGTTTCTCCCTTTCCACGCGTCACTCCCCCATTGTGTCCAGGCATCTTCCTGATTATAAAGGGGGAATATGAAGATGTTAGGCCTACTTCCAAATCGGCACCGGGTGCACTTCGTCTTCTTCTCCTGTAAAGCTTCTTTTACGCGTAAGTAGTTTTTCTCCCTCCTGTCTTCCCCTTAGGAATCATGGAGGACTATCACACAGAATGGTATGAGTTCCGCCTCCTCGAGAGTGAGGCTGAAGGCTCTGCAGGCGGCCATCGAGGCCTACGGCGTCCCAGCCGACATGGCGGTGGTCATCCCCGGAGTGGGTCAGGCGCCTGTGGAGCCTTCTGCAGGCATGCTGACCTTCTTCTTAGGCCAGATGGAGTCCGGGCTCTGCTTCCTCATTCCTCCTTTCTTCACGAACATAGCCTCCTACTTTGCAATCCCCCTCCACCAGATGGCTCCTAATGCCTTCGCCCATATGGGAGGGGCATACATCGTCTTCAAGTTTTTTGACCTTCCTCTAACTTCTCCTCTCTTTCACTCTTTCTTCATTCTGATAGGGTCTAGAGGGGTCTTCAGCTTCGCTACCCGATCAGGTCATAGGGTTTTAGGAGGGTTCCCTTACTCGCATAAAGGGTGGAAGGAGAAGTTCTTTATTCGATTGTTGTCCCACCCTTCAGTCCTCTGTGCTGGATAGAGGACTTGCCGACACCCCCTTCTGTAGGGGGGTTCCTTCAGAGTTCGGCATATCAACGTGCTAGGCAGGTTATTTCTGGTATGGAATTCAGCGGCTCGGGCTGGTGCAGAGTGATGAACTTATGTATCGGGCAGGTCTCAGCCCTAAAGTGACGTGCATCAGCCCCACCCTCGGTACGTTGCATCTTTTTCTTCCATGCCTGTTAGTTCTGACTGATGTTCTTTCTGTCTGGCTATTGTAGAGGAAGTCATGTTCGCCAAGGTGATGGGCTGACTTATCAGATGGGAGGAGGCCAACAAGGAGGCATTGAATCCTCCCCCGACCGCTCCAGACGTACCTCTTGCACCTGCTGGGTCCTCGGAGGGGACGACGGTCTCACCCCGGGGGATGGCTTCACCCGAGGGGGATAGAAACCACTATTACATCCGCCTCGGTGGTGATCCAAAGGCCTTTCGTTCACTGGGTAGACCCCGCGGCGGACCCTTCCTCTGGGGATGGTTCTCCCTCGAGGACCGTCTGTCCTAAGGGGACCACCCTTCCTATTGTTCCTCCCGCCGTCCAGTCCATTGGTCGGTAGAAGAGATGGATTCCCAAGGGCTTAGGCCCTAGATGGAAAAAGTTGCGTTCTGCCAGCTCCTCCCCTCTTTCCCCGTTGCCTGAGGAAGCGGCGCCATCCTCTGAGGGAGTAGCTCTTGTACATGCCCCGCCAGTTTCCGCTCCGGAGGCAGTCATCCCTGTGCCTCCCTCCAGCTCCCTCGAGCCACCTCTCCCACGAGTAAGGAGATGTTACGTACTCAATACCGGATGAAACTAGATCGACTAAGGGAGAGGTTGGATGCAGCGTTGGAGGCCTCCACGCAATTTGTCCCTCTAGTGCAATTAAAGGAGACTCCGACCGAGGGGGTTTTGTCGGAGGGGACTTCTAGTTCCAAAGAGGATGACTCTGACCCCTCCAGGGTGCCACCTAATGCTCCAGTCGTCCAATAACTTCCCCTTCGCCCGAGTTCACCGCTGCCCGAGGGCGAGGTGACACACCTAGCACTCATGAAGGGGCAGTCGTGCGAGCCTCAGCTGGACCGCTAGCCAGTCTTTGGGAGACACTCCTGAAGGTGAGAATTATTATTGCATTGGATGTTTTCTTGCCCGTCTGCTAACCTTTCTGTGCGATGGCAGACAACTGAGGATTGCGTAGTAGTTGGCCGGGGCCTGTATTCTAGGCCCCAAGTGGAGGCCTTACTCCATCGAGCCTTACGGGTGGAAGCTGCAGCTAACTATAAGCATCGGGTAGGAGTGATGCATGCAGGTGTCAGCAGAGCTCTTCACGAAGAGGTCGAGCACTTGAGGAAGCTCTTGCAGGACAAGGAGCAGACTCTTTAGAGTTCCCGGCATAGGGAATGCTTGGCGTCCGAGAAGGCCGTGTCGGCTACCGAGGACCTTCTCCAGGTGACGCAGGAGAGAGATCAGCTCTAGGTGAGAGAGAAGAAGTTATCGGGCCAGATGAAGTCTGACCTCCTGATGGCCACTGACCGCACATCTTTCCTGGAGGATGACTTGATCCAGGCTCGGTCAGATGAGCGGGCTACCTCCGAGAGGCTGAGAGAGACTCTGTCCGAGCAAGCGGAGATGGCTGCCGAGTTGGCATGGCTGAAGCGTTCTTATGAGACCGTCGAGGCCTAGCTCCTAACCCTTCGGGCAACCAAAGCTTCTGACTGTAAGGAGGCCGAGATGAGTTTCAAGGCAAAGTTCCTGGAGTCGGATGAGTTCCATACCATTATAGCCGACTAGGTAATGCGGCGCTTACAACAGGGCTTCGATGGGGCCATCGATAAGCTGAAGAAGGAGCAGCTCCTGCCTTCTGACTCTAACCCGTGATTGTAAATACCCTTCAGGCTAGGTAGAGGTCTTCTCCCGAGGCTCCGCGCTTACAGGGCCTGATGATTGCTCGAGGGACAAGTCCTGTTGTAGCGATTTTGACTTAGTGTAATCATTTTCCCTATTTCTTGTGTATGCGCCCTTGCGAGATGTGCCTTTTTTCCTTTATGTGTGTACCTAACCAACAGTTGATTGTCTTCAAGGTTGATTCTGGTGGTGGATCCCGTTTGATAATTCTATAAGTCAAATCTTCATGCCCGTTTGCGGCGGGTCCTCGCCAATCTTTCCTGCTGGATTGCGCGGATGGTTTCCGAACCGTCACCTCCATATTATTCGTGATCTTATTGATTAGACCCATTAAGAGTCGCGGGTTCCTAGGCGTAGTATGGGCGCACCGATCAAAACGATGCTTCGGCGTCTGCTGGCATTATTGCATCCTCCCTGCATTAACTGCACGAAGCCGCAGCTATCAGTATAAATAGGGGGAGAGGAGGCACCATCTTCTTCATCCCTCCTATCATCTTGCTTCTTTGATAGCAGGACGACATCGCTCGCTTTTCCTTTCCCCTTCGTTGGTGTCCACTATGCCTGCCACCGGAGGTGAGGTAGTGTTCTTGGCTGAGGAACCTGACAGAGGCAGAGGCCTTGGTGTTGAACCCTTTGCCGGGGAGCATGGTGGAGATGAGATCCGAGGTCTCACTGAAGACCCAGGAGGATGCGGGACTCCCGGGTTATTTGAGGAGTCCAGGACAGACCTTATGTGGTCCGCCAGGGGGCATGGGGGAGATGACTCATCCTGCTGATCTCCAACCCCTTGGTCGGCTTGTGGCGGCATCCCCCACTCACCATCGGCTGCTCGTTTCCTCTAAGCTTCGGGCAGATGAAGGTGTCTGTGGGGTGCGTCATCACCAAGAGGGTTGTTCCCTCTCTTTTTCTAGGGCGATTCCTCCTTGTGTCTTTTCTCGACCTGGAGGAGAATTGCGGCCGCTGCGACCCGGAGTTGTGCCTTTATATGCTCTGGAGAGAAATGGTAGTGGCTTCCACCCCTCCTCTTTTTTTTGCCTTTGGAATGTTGTACCACCTCCATCTTCGTCCGCCGCTGATGACTCGAGCAAGAGATCGGGCCACCTTTATTGTAACCATAGTTGGATGGGAGTTCGCCTGACCTAAGTGTGTGGGTCCCAGTTGATGGGCTATATGGGAGCGGACTTGAGTTCAGTGTCTGTGTAAAGATTGTCGTAGTGGCACAGAGAAGCCCAAGTGGAGGGGTACCCTCCCTTCTACCATATATTCTGCTTGTGTTTTTGTGTTTCTTTGGGATGTATATCTGTATGTATTTCTCTACGAAAAATAAAGCAAACAATTTTTCTTTTTATTGTCTCGCGTGTGTGTATACTTGGCTTGTGTTGATACTGTAATGCTTTGCTTGCTCTCCTGTGGTTGAGTTGCGTCTGCTTCTGAGTCGGTTGCGTCTCTCAAGTATCTGAAGCGTCTCGAGACCTCCTAACTTTGTTCTAAACACTTGGTCAGGCGCGTATGTTTCAGACCAAGCCTAAGTACCCCGAGCCTTGGCTGGACCGCAGGGTATTAGGATTTTGGATACTTGGTCAGGCGCGTATGTCTGAGACCAAGCCTAAGTACCCCGGGCCTTGGCTGCACCACAGGGTATTAGTGTTTTGGATACTTGGTCGGGCGCATATGTCCCAGACCAAGCCTAAGTATCCCGGGCTTCGGCTGCACCGCAGGGTATTAGGGTTTTGGATACTTGGTCTGGCGCGTATGTCCCAGACCAAGCCTAAGTACCCCGGGCCTCGGCTGCACCGCAGGGTATTAGGGTTTTGGATACTTAGTCGGGCGCGTATGTCCCTGACCAAGCCTAAGTACCCCGGGCCTCGGCTACACTACAGGGTATTAGGGTTTTGGATACTTAGTCGGGTGCGTATGTCCCAGATCAAGCCTAAGTACCCCGGGCCTCGGCTGCACCGCAGGGTATTAGGGATTTGGATACTTAGTCAGGCGCGTATGTCCCAGACCAAGCCTAAGTATCCCGGACATCGGCTGCACCGCGAGACATTAGGGATTTTAGATTCCTTGGTGGCGCATTGTCATTTTGAAAAACCATCTCCTTTTATTACTTGATTTTGCTGCAAGAGCACAAAGAGACAAAGACAGATGTTCTACGTAAAGCACAAATCTTACCGAGACTAGAAGGGTCTGAGACCGCAGCTGGGCCAAGACCTCCTGAGTTTTTCCACTTCTTCCCCGATTAGTCTTCCAGGCCCTTCAAGTTCTTCCGAGACTCTGTTCTGACCTCTCCGCTGTAGCACCGCCAGTACACCAGCTGGTCTCCTAGGATTTCAACCACCCGGTCACCTACCGGGAGCTTTATCTTCTGGTGGTATACAGAGATCACCGCTTGGAAAGTGCTGAGCGTAGGGCGGCCCAGGATGGCATTGTAGGATGAGGGCGCATCCACGATCAAGAAAGGAGTCTTCCGGGTTTTTTCGAGCCTGTCACTGCCCAATGAGAGTGACAAGGTGATTTGCCCCACCGGCTGTACTCGATTCCCTGTGAAACCGAATAGTGGAGTCGAGACCGGGAGCAGTTCATCCTCGTCTATCTGCATTTGTTCCCAAGCTGCCTTGTACGGAATGTTCACGGAACTCCCCGTGTCTACAAAGATGCGCTTCACCTCATAATTAGCAATGCGGACCACGATCACTATGACATCCTCATGGGGAGCTTCCACTTCTTCGAGGTCGGATGGCCCAAAAGAGATTGTAGGGTTTGACACCTGGCTTCGGCTTGTCCCGATGGAGTAGTTTTCCAACCGCCGGGTGTAAGACTTCCTTGCCCGGTTAGAGCCCCCTCTAGTAGGTCCTCCGGAGATGACCCCTACATGGCCCGAAGGCGGACCACGCATAGGGGCTTTGTCCTTTTGGGGATCTCTTTCTAAAGAAAGGGATCTTCGGGGAGCGGGCCCCGACTCCTACCTCGCGATCGTGATCGAGACCAAGGTCGGGCATCATTCTCCACAGCATGCCATCGACGAGGAGAAAAGCTTCACCTTGGCGACCTTCTGTGATACCCTGACTTATTCCATTTTCTTCGAGGTTTGATATCTGCCTCCTCACTGAACTTCTTCTTCAAGGTGTGACACCCCTTCGTGGAATGAGTCGAGCTTCCATGATAATTACAGTACTTCGGTAATTACTCCTGCTGCTCGGTGTCTACCGTCTCCATCAATCGGCGCCTACCAGTCCACTGGTCCCTCCCGGGAGGAAGGTCTTTTCCCCGTGCCGGGGGCTCCCTTCTGTCTGATCGGGGGGCTGCCGGAGGAGGGGCTCTGACTGGATCCTTGCAACGGGCATACTGTACTTCTTCCACATTGACATGCTTGACAGAGCGTCCCAACAAATCATCGAAACTGGCGGGGGGTTTCCTCACCAAGGACCAGAAGAAGTCTCCTTCAGCAAGCCCTTGGGTACAAGCACTGACGAGTATCTCTGATGTTGCACTAGGCACGTCCTGCGCCACCTGATTGAACCTCTGGATGTACTCCTTGAGCGGTTCCTTAAGCTTCTGCATGAGGGCGAACATGTTAAGTGTCGTCTTCTGGTATCGATGGCTGCTCGCGAAATGGTGGAGGAAGGCTGTCTTGAACTCCTCGAAGGAGTTGATGGAGCCTTGGGACAGCCTCTGGAACCACCGCTGAACTGCTCCGGACAGGATGTTCAAGAACACTCGGCACTTCACACCGTCAGTATACTGGTGCAGGAGTGCCACATTCTCGAATTTACAGATGTGATCCTCCGGATCCGTCTTCTCATCATACTCAGGGATCCCGAGCCCGTGGAACTACTTTGGCATGGGGTCCTCGACAATCTCGGACGAGAAAGGGGTAGAGGGATCATTATGGGAAGTCTTGGGTCCATTCCTATTCCCCGGTCCCTCTTCGTGCCTCTGGGTGCTGGAGGCCACCGAGTGGGTCTTCTCAATGTCTCCAGGGGATTCTCTCTGAGGGCCCTGGGCTGCTCCGTCTTGTCGCCCTACCGGCGTGACGGATCTTCGGGAATGCGAGACGGAGACTCTGGGGATCTCCTCCCTCACCAGACCCCCTGGTTGCGGGGCAGCCTGTTCGACTTGGTGCTACTCCAGCGCTTCTTTGATGGCGTTAGCCACTAGGAGGTCAAGTTCCTCTCTTGTGAGTGTAAGGGGTTGTCCCTCCGATCCTGCCATTGGTGCTCCTTCAGGTGCTTTGCTAGTTTCCCACAGACAACGTCAAATTTGTTCCGGAAAGAGTCGGAGACGATGGCCAGGCACTGAAGTTTTGCTCCTGTGGTAGTTGCAAAGGTGGGGAGGAACTTACGGTTATGCGAAGTTAACACAAGCGTTAAAGGACACATCGGCAGGGGTCCGGCGCAGTCCACTCCGATGCTCAAGTCAGTGTCCGTCGAGAAAAAAAGGTTGCTGAAAGTAAAGAAGATGTCTAGAGTTGAGAGAGCGTAACCTCCTTACCGGAGGGGTTATACTACCTTTTATATTGACATTGACAGACCAGACGTGCCCCCTCGATCGGTGCCACGTCTCCGATACTTAAGCCACACCCCCCTCTTTCGGCGGTAGCGGGATATCCTTTGAATTAGTCTGCGCCGTTATCACGCGTCCACCCGTTGCGACATTTAAGGGTTATGGAGACCTCTTCTTTCGGGGATGCTTATCCGTACTGAGAGGGGGGGTCAGTATATGAGGTCGGTTATTGCGGGGACTCCACCTCCCGAGGTGAGCTCGGGGGCCTTCGGTGCTATTACTCCCGAGGTGCTCTCGGGGCCCGGGGTGTTCCCGAGAGGGATCTTCCAGCTGACCTTTCCGGGTGAGTCATTCGCGGTGAGTCCCGGGGCCTGAGAAGGAGGGTTATCTCGACCCGGCATTTTGTGTCCCACAACTTCTTCATACCTCGTTTCGGCCATGACTCATTCAACCCTATCACCTATATTACTGTTCATATCAACCTCAATAAGCTTGATGATTGCCTTTTCTATATCTAAGAATCTAGATTCATACAAAACAAGTAACACCTTACCTCCTATGCTCTTTCTAGTCAAGCCTTTGAGGCCAAATATAATGAATGCAATTTTGTCATCGGGAGAGAAGTGATCGTGCTGACTCTTCTGTTATAAGTGTTAAGCGTTCTTCTCCTCCATCGGGAAGGTGAAGTGATTTTGTCCTATGGTGGTCAAATAGTAAAGTATTGAAAGAAGAATCTTCCTTGGTTATATAGTCTTCTGGGATTTAATGTGTTATGTTGTGCATTCGAAAACATAGTAAAATCTCTTTCGATGTCTACTAATTCTTTTATTCTATGATAAGAAATACTATTATAGCCTCTTGCTATGGTATTGTCTAGCCAAGAAGTTGTGTTTGTTTTTGTTCTTCTGTCATTTATTATTCTAGATAGGCCAGTAAAAGTTTCAGTTGATGTTGAGGGTCTTGTTAAATTCATTTGGAGTGTAAAAGGAATAAGTTTTAGGTTATTTTTTGAAAATTATTTTTTCGGTAGATAACTTATTTAAGTCCTTTGTTAAATTGTTTATATTTCTTTCCACTTAGTTGCTTGTGTTGTCTTTTGTACTCATTTTTCTATCTAAAGTAATTTATTTTCTATAAGTGTAATTCTTAAAACCTGATCTCCTTTTTTAGTGACTTCATGATTACTATACCTATTTTCTTGGTTCTGTGAAAATTCTTTAGAAAATTTCCACATTGAAAATATATGGAAAAGACCATGGGCTTATAAGAGAAAGATATCTCCATTGGTATAAGACATTTTGGGGAGAACCTAAGAGCAAAACTATGAAGGTTTAGGCCCAAAGTGGATAATATCATATCATTGTGGAGATATCTAAATTTCTTTTGGTCTTAACATGAACAAATTGAACTTTAAAAATACATGTAATACGAAGCTGTAGAATTTTCCAAAGAATTTTACAACTTCCATTGATACTGAGTCCCTGTGCACCTCGGAAGTGACCATGTATGCTGCCATTGATACTGATTGAATATGATACTGTGGTGATGCACTCCCTTACCCATCCAATATAAGTGGCTAGAAACTGCAACCCTTTTAGCACTTCCAACAAGAATTCCCAACTAACCGTGTCAAATGCCTTCTGGAGATCAACCTTTAGGGTCCATCTTGGAGAGATCCTCTTTCTGGCGTAGTTCCTTAGTAACTCCTGAGCAAGGTGTATGTTATCAGTTATATTTCTTCCTTTGACAAAAGCTGTCTGCGCCGGATGTATGATATGCTCCACCACCACTGCTATTTTACCAGCTAGCAATTTGGAGACCACCTTGTAATATACCAAGCAACATGATATAGCCAATCTGTAACTCTACTTGGATGTTCTTTCTTTTGACACCAGAGATATAAGGGAATGATTCCACACTTTTAACAGCTTCCCACTTCTGAAAACTCAAGCACAACTGCCACAAAGTCACCACTGATTGTATCCCAAGAGTGCTTAAAAAATTTGGACCCATACCCGTCTGGCACTGGCACTTTCTGATCTCCAATGCTAAACAAGGCCTGTTTTATTTCTTCCATGTAGGCTCCCTGATCAAGGCTACCTGCTACTCCTTATTAATCCTCCTTCCAAATGTCAAACAAGCATGCTGTAAAGGTTGCCTCTGCATTGCCGTTCCCAACAGACCTTCATAGTGTATCAAGAATTCATTGACAACCTCACCATAGCAGTTTGTGATTTCCCCAGAAGCCTTCTGCAGCACAACTATCTCCCTACACTTGTTATTTCACTTCAACAAAGCATGAAAAAAGGTTGAGTTTCTATCTGCCTCCTTGAAGTATTTAGTTTTAGCTTTCTGAGCACAAAATTGGTAGTCCGCATTACTGAGCTGGGCTGCTAGAAGTTGTGCACGTTTGTAGTCCTGCTCAAACTCACCACTTGTAAGCCCTGCCTGATGCATCCGCTGAGTTTGGCTTGCGCACAGGCTGCCCTCTCCTGAATGTGCTGGAAATGTTGATGATTTAGCTGCCGCAATTCAGATTTCAACCGTGTAAGCTTCCCTTTAAGTCTGAACTGTGTCGTGCAACAATTCCTCAGCCACTGATCAGCCTCCCAATTGCTTGCCACTACTGATTGGAAGTCTGCATGAAGAAGCCACATATTAAAGAACTTGAATGATCGCCTACTTATATCACTGCCATCCAGAATTGTTACAACAGAAGGCGTATGATCTGAATAATGAGCTGGTGGGAGAAAGTTAGCTACTGTCTGGGAGGTTCCTTCCAGCCAGTGCCTATTAACCAAAGCCCGATCTAGTTTACTAAACACTGCACCATTCGACCAAGTATATCTACAACCAACTTGAGGGAGATCTTCTAATGAATTAGGCTGTATGAATTCTTGAAAGTCCGCAACTTGATATAGGGTGACCGCTCTTCCTCCTTTCTTGTCCGCAGCTATGAGTGGCGTATTAAAATCCCCCATTAGTAGCCATTGCACATCTATTTCTGCTCCAATGCGACTCAACCCTTCCCATAACCTCCTTCTACTTGTGATTGAGAGTTCCCCATACACAAAGGTGACTTGAAACTACTTCTGAGTTATCTGGCACTGAACCTGCACATGCAGGTATTACGTATCCCACTCACTAATCTGCAGGTTGACCCTAGCTGAATTCCAGATGACCATAATCCTACTGCTCTATGAATTTGAAGATTCCACTATGCGATGATGTATTTCCCAGTGCTGGAATCTTCTGCGCTGCATCCTGATGATTCTTATTGTAGTTTGTGAGTCAATTGGGTTGTTTTGGGAAGGATACAAACTGATATAAGATCGTCGAGGCTGTGTTATGTTGGGGCAATCTATGGTCCGGAGTGACCATGTGTTTTGATGTTTGGGCAAAGGGTTTAAGTTAGGTTCATCCTTGTATTTAATATGTGTATGTGAGTGTGCATGCTTACAGGATACATATACTTGGTTGGATGTCTTCAAGTTCGGTGAAGGGTGGCATGGAGGCAAGCCGTGGGCTTATGTGCGCATCCGAGAGACCATGGACATAGCAGGGACGATGAGCCGAGGGAAGCGGACTTCGAGGCGTACGTGAAGGATGACATGAAGGCAAGCCGAGGGCTTGTGTGCGCATCTGAGGGACGAGGGCCAAAGTCGAAGAGGGCTTGAAGGCAACAGATCGAGGCTGCTGGAGCAGGAACGATGAGCCGAGGGACCCAAACTTCGAGGCATGTGTGAAGAATGGCATGGAGGCAAGCCGAAGATGAAGAGGGCGCGAAGACAACAAATCGAGGCTGCTGGATGAAGAGTCAACCAGGTTGTGAGGGTACGAGTGCTGAGTGAAATATACTCGGGAAATCCTAGGGTTCGAGTGCTGAGAGAAATGCACTCGGAGAAGGGAAACCTTAGGTGTAAGGGTGGACCAGTCGACTGGCTCTGGGGCAGTCGATTGGTGTATGCCACAGAAAGATCAGTCGACTACAAATGGGGTAGTCGACTGGTGGTCAGTCGACTGGTGTGGTTCGAAATTCGAACATTAGGCTTGCAACGGTGAATTTAGGTGGGACCAGTCGACTGGTAGCGATTTTATCAACCTTGAGCACTATTTAAAAGGGCTCGATTTTGGCTGAGGATTCTTGAAATGAGCTTGGTTAGAGCTCATTAGTAGTCTTTGTGCTCAGAAGTGTTGTCCGGGTTGTGGCAAGGTTTCTCCACCCACAAGGAGCTACACGAGCTAGCCGGAGGTCTTTCGTTGTCCGGATCGTCCACCTTACGGACTATCGTGGAGTAGGAGTTTTATCTCTTAACCACGTAAATAGGTGCGTCGTCTTCGTTGTTAGTTTATGTTATTTGTTATTCCGCTTGCGCACTAACAATGTGTAGGAAGATGAAATCGAAAAGTTGCTATTGACCCCCCTCTCTAGCACATGGTAAGATCCTAACAAGTGGTATTAAAGTGAGGTACGCTCATCTACGGACTAACCGCCGAGAGAGCACAAAAGCTAGAGGAAATGTCGATTGAAGAAAGATTAGGGGATGACATCAACGTCCCACCTCCCTACGATCACGAGAGCTTTGATTATTGGAGGATGCGGATAGAGGTACGGTTCAATATGGATTGGAATCTATTGATTGCCCTAAAATATTCATTTGAAGCTCCAAAGGATAAGCATGGGAAGAAGCTTCAACCAAGATATTGGACCAAGGAGCAACAAACACAATCGAAGGCAAATGAGAAGGTAATTTCAATATTGCTTAAGGTTTTGCCTAATGACATAATTAGTGGTGTAGGTGAATACAAAAATGCACATGAATTATGGAGCAAGATGTTAGCCCTTCATAAAAATCCTACATAAGCTCAAGTAGTGAAAGAACTCGGGGAAGTGAGCTTAATGGTCCAAGAAGAAGAAAAGAACAAATCGGATGAGGGAAGAAGCTCAACATCTAAAGGGAGGAGAAAGAAGAAAAAGATTCATCGATTTCATCAAGTGAAGTGGCACAAGAGAGTGAAAGATCATCCACTTCATCAAGGGAAAAAGAAGAAGTCTCCACGTCAAGGATTGAGGGGGAGGAGAGACCATCCTCAATACCGGAGCAAGAAGAAGCTTCCATCTCCACCAAAGCAAAGTCAAAGGAGCACATAATTTACTTTGGGTGCAATCAAAAGGGACACTACAAGGACAAGTGTCCATTGGGTAAGAAAAAGGAGGTAAACCCTAAACTCAATTCAAGTAATTTGAAAACTAGCATGAGTTGTAGGGATGGAGCAAAGAAGGATAAGAGGCATATAAGATGCTTTACGTGTGGAGAGCTAGGGCACTACCACACCAAATGCTCAAGGAAAGGAGAACTCAAGAAATTGGAGCATTTAAGGAAATGGGAGAAGAAGGAGAAGAAGAAAAGGTCACATCAAGGGGGAGCTACAAGGGTAAAGGAGGTAATTCCTAACTTTAAGTTTAAATGTAACTCAAATTTAAGCTCCTCCATGCATGTTAGAAATAATGTCAATTATTTATCCATGCATAACTTTGGATTTATATATCATGATAGGAGTAGGGTTAATATTGTAGATCAAAACCCTAGAAAAATCATGCATCATGATAAATCCAAGATCATTAGACCTAAGGACCAAGACATTAACCCCAAGAAGGGGAGACAAATGCCTATGATGGGTAGGTCTAGGGGTGTCCAAGGTGGACATGTTTATTCTAGGTTTAAGAACTTAGAAAGGGAAAATCAAGCTTTAAGGGCAAAGCTTGAGAAGTTAGAAAAGACCCTAGATAGATTCACTTTTGAATCTGAGGGTTTAGGTATGGTGTTGGGTGGTCAAAAACCCAATAATGATAGATCGGGGTTAGGATACCGATCTAAGATCTCCGGTGTCAATGAAAAGAAATATATGCTAGGGTAGCATATAACTATGGCAAGGAGGGAAAGTCCAAGAATGGCAAGGGGATGTCATTTAAAAGCAAGAAGAAGGTCTTAACTTAGGGCAATGAGTCCAAGGTTAAGAAGGTTAGGGTTGTAGAACAATAGTCACCGGAGGTACTCCGATGTGGTCTAGAGTTTGCTGAGTCACCTAGGAAGGTGGCTAAGATTAAGAGCTCAAGGGGGAGCTCTAGGAGCCAAGTGGGACCCATGGTCTATGGATCCCGAGAGGTTTTCTCTTGGAAGTTTAGAAGGGTCATGAAGTGTGCCAAAGGAGTTAAAGACGGATTTGAGTCTCAATTCGTGAGTTTTGGTACATTGGGGTTGTGTATCATGCATGGAAATAAGACGTTAGGGTCATATAGCATGAAAGTTGGTTTGTGATGTGTAAATGTCATATAAATCAATGGTAGGGATGCATTGTGGCTTGGTTTGGGCAGAGACATCAAGAGGAGGTCAAAACTTAAAAAAATGATTAACGAGGTTTTTCTAACCTCGGGCGAAGAGGAGGTCAAAACTAAGACTTTAGGTTAAGGTTCAATTGAACTATTTAGCTAGTTTTGGATTTTGTGTCAATCTTGGGAATGGTAATAGATACAATTTTTAGTGTATTTTTTTTAAGTAGATATGAGCACCACAAACCTCTCCACAAAATTTGGGAATTTGTGGAGATTTATGGAATTTCTGGTGCATTTCTGAATTTGGGTCAGAAATGCTGAAATTGGGTTTTTCAGAGTATCAATCGACTGGTAGATGGGGCAGTCGACTGGTCAAGGCTAAAATAGTTTTTTAGCAGTTAAAAGGTGTCAAAATGATATAAAACAAGTGTGTAATCTTATAGGGGTTAGTACACTGTATTTATGGGCATAGGGGTTAAAGGATCCAATAAGAGGGAAATTGTTGGAGTCATTTTGATGTGTGGCAAAGGGCAAGAGGTGTTGGGTTTAAGTGGGAAACCAAACACGTCTTTGCAAGAAATCCTAGGTCCAGGGGGAGCTTAGGTAAAGGGGGAGCATTGTTGCTCATTTGGTGACGTAAGGGGAACCTTAGAGAGGTTCTTAAAAAGCCTTTGTAAGTCTAATGTAGGGGGAGCCTTGAAAAAGTTTTAAAAAGTCCGTTTTGGTAAAAGTCCTAACTCTTGGGAAGGTTAGGTGTGGGGATGCCTTGAGATATGATCCATGCTGCATTGCATATGCATTGGCGATATAAGTCCAAGGTGGAGCCTTGGCAACGTAAGTCCAAATGGTTTTTAGCATTGTTTTTGCTATTTGTTTTCCCTAACTTAAACGAATTGCCAAATATCAAAAAGGATGAGATTGTTGGGGCAATCTATAGTCCGGAGTGACCATGTGTTTTGATATTTGGGCAAAGGGTTTAAGTTAGGTTCAACCTTGTATTTAATATGTGTTGATGCAGTCTGGCCCTGATTGTTATTTTGATGTTGACACCGATTTTAGTTTAGGTTGATGATTATGATTGGGATTAAGTCCTGGTCGTGGACTAGGCATACCTTGTGGGAAAATCCTAACCTGGAGGGTTAGGTGTGGAAAAGTCCTAGCTTGGAGGGCTAGGTGTTGAAAAGTCCTAACCTGGAGGGTTAGGTGTGAAAAGTCCTAGCTTGGAGGGCTAGGTGTTGAAAATTCCTAACTTGGAGGGTTAGGTGTGAAAAAGTCTTGACTTGGAGGGTCAGGTCCTAGCCTGGAGGGCTAGGTTGATGAAACCCTGGTGAGTGAAGCCAGGTCCTAGCCTGGAGGGCTAGGTTGGATGAAATCCCGGTGAGTGAAGCCGAGTCCCGGTGAGTGAAGTCGGGTGACTGAAACCCTGGTGAGTGAAGCCGTCTGTTACTTGGTCACTTGGATGAAGAAACAAGGAGCTTGAGTCCATTAGTGAGAAGACACGAAGAAGGGAGTTCTTGCGTGAGATCTGCGCTGGGTGGACCTCGGAAGAAGTTTGCTTGTGTTCTTGTGGTTCTAAGTGCTAAGTAAGATCCTTCTTGTGTTTCCAGTACTTTATACTTCATCATCTTGAAACGCTGTGGAGAGGTTACTCCACCGAGAAGGAGGTTGCTCACTATCCTAATTTTCAGGGGCTTGATTTGCTGACGATCAAGGGATCACCCACCTTACAGGCACGCCAAGGAGTAGGGGCAAGTTATCCCCGAACCTTGTAAATCCTCTTGTTAGCGTTCTTGTGCTTGTTCTTAGCTTAGGGTTTCAATTCTGCACACTCTGTTTTTGTTTGCTTCCGCTGTGCTACTAAACCTTAAAGTGCAGAAATTTGCAAAGTGCTAAAGTTTCGATGTCTGGTTACATTCACCCCCCCCCCCCCCTCTCTAGCCATCCAAGGCCCAACAAGTGGTATCAGAGCTTGGGGCTCTGTACAAGCGGATTAACAACCGAGAGCTATCATCAATGGCATTGAGAGAAGGTTTTAGCACCACCCGACCACCCTTCTTCGATGGAGCAGATTTTCAATATTGGAGATCGAAGATGGAGTCCTATCTAAAGATAGATATCAACACTTGGTTCGCTGTGAAGGAGGGTTTTACCCCTCCAAAGGATGATGAAAGCAAAGAATTAGAATCATGGCGGTGGTTAGCTGAACAAACCCGAAAGAGTGAAGCCGACGCGAAGGCGGTGGTGACCCTACAATGCGGCATGAACAAAGACCAACTAATCAAGGTTGGTCCATTTACAAGTGCAAAAGATTTGTGGAACAAGCTTATCGAACTCCACGAGGGTACCCGAGACTCAAGAATCGCCAAGAGGGACTTGTTCCTCAACCAACATCAAAATCTCTCCATGAAGGAGAGTGAAACCGTAAGTGAGCTCCACAGCAGATTCAAAGAGGTATTGAATGGTCTCCACTCTATTGATGAAAAGGTCGAAAACCGCGACCTTGTGAGGTATGTGTTAAAAGCATTTCCAAGGAATGCTTTGTGTTCATCTATGGTGGATGCCTACAAAGTTTCTAAGGGCTTATCAATTGTAAAGTTAGATGATTTTTTTGTGAGATGGAACTTCATGAAATGGCTAACAAAGGCCCCAAGGAGAAGGGGATTGCTTTAGTTGCAGGAGAAAAGAACAAGAAGAAGAAGGAGAAGGAAGTCTCTTCATCTTCATCCTCATCCGAGTCCGTGTCAGAATCCGAGGAGGATGGCAGCGGCTCTTCTTCCTCTGAGATGGCCAATTTCGTTAGAAAAATGTTGAGGAGGAGTCGACGCTTCAAGGGTAAAGGTAACCCTAGTGAAATTAAGATTGATAAATCTAATGTCACTTGTTATGAATGTAGCAAGAAAGGGCACTTCAAGAGTGAATGCCCAAAGCTAAAGAAGAAGGAGGAAAAATCCAAGAAAAAGGAGGAGAAATCCAAGAAGAAGAAGAAGGCCTTGAAGGCCACTTGTGATGAATCCTTCTCAAGTTCATCCGAAGAGGAGAAGGATGAAAAGAGTACACGACATGTGGCACTCATGGCCCTAGAAGATCAAGAGAGCAGTGATGAATCAAGTGACTCATCAAACGCGGCTTCATCATCTTCGGATGATGAAGAGTTAATCACTCCCGAACTAGATAAATGCTATAGGACCATTGCATGTTTAACCGATTTGTTGAAAAAGTCAAAAAATAAGGTTAAATCATTGAAAATTGAAGTTGAACAGTTGAAATCCTCTAAGGATGAGGACGTTGATGATTTACATTTAGAAATGCTAGAAGATGAGAACAAATCATTGAAGAGTGAAGTTGAGAGACTCAAGAGTGTTCTTGAGAAATTCTCAACAAGCTCAAAGACCTTAGACATGATTTTGAATGCATAAGGTTTCAAAACCCTTCATGATTAATTCGAATTGTTGGGAAACGATTGGGTAAATTGAGGACATCTCACACAAACTATAAGGTTTACCAAAATGTTTTTGTTTGCTAGAAATGAGGTGAGATGATAGGATCAACTTAATTTCTCAAAATGTCAATGCATCCCTTGAGAAATTAGGTTGACGAGATAAAAATCACTTCGATGACCAAGTATGGGAAAAACCAATGCATAACATATGTGTACTTGTCTCCATGATCATACTTGGACATTCCAATCAAGGAAACTTGATTGGAGACTTAAATTTGGGACAAACATGCTTGAAATTGCTTGAATATTTATTGTTTGAGTTTACTCCACTTGGGTGGAGCAAAGTGATTTGTCAAAACCATAAGGACCTTTGATCCTTCTTCAGGGATCAATCTTAGTCAAGGGATCACTTCTAAGATCGATAACTTTCATCAGATCTTATCAGAAATCGTTTGGAAGACTGAAACTGAATGTTTCAGATCATATTAGGAAAAATCAGGAAGCCTGATCGGTCACCGGACTGATCAGGAGTAGGACTGATCGGTCCAACAGACCTATCAAGCTGTTTCACGATTAACCACAGAAATTTCTCTGTGTTGGTCTGGATCGGTCTCCGGACTGATCTGGACCTTCCCGTGGTGATCGATCCAGAGACCGATCAGAGGGGTCGCAAAACACTTCGCGCAAAATTGACCAAACATTCTGTGTTGGCCTGGATCGGTCCCCGGACCGATCTGGCACCCTATGGTGATCGGTCCACAGACCGATCAGGGGGCTCACGGAAAAACCTCCAAACCTACTGTTCACTTCCTGATCGATTAGCCGATCGATCAGGGTCTTGCCTGATCGGTCAACCGATCGATCAGGACCAGGCCAGTCCGATCAGGCCGGATCCTGATCGGTCTGGGCACTCCCAGATCGAACGGTGATCCGTTCAATCACATTAAATTGCGGTTGGTGGACCGATCCACCAACCGATTTATTCCTCCTAAACCCCTCATCTCCCAAGCCCTAGCGCCGAAACTCACTTCTTGCGCATCCTCATCCTGTGCGAGAGCTCTTCCTGCGTCTCCTTCTTCCTTGTGCGTGAGTTCCACTTCTCCCCATGCGTGAGAGTTCTTCTTCTTGCTGTTGGTGTTCTCAGCAACTCCTAGCGGCAAGCTTGTCTCCGGCGTGGCGATTCTCTCTTGTGCAAGTTTCAGAGTGTGTTTTCTCCAACCAACTCGACAATGACACCTAAGTAAGGGTTTCCTTCCTTCATCTTGTTGCTTCCTTCAAATATCATAATATGTGGTGAACTAACCGTAATGTTTGTTCTTGGGGTTTTCCTTTGGGTGTGTGTCGTGTGTGTCTTCCCGTAATCAAATCTTGGTTCTTTGATTAAACCTATGTTCATATCAAATCTTGGTTCTTTGATTAAACCCACGTTCAGATGATCAATTCCATCGTGTGTCATATTTCATTCTTGTGTCATGATCATGTTCACTTGTTTCACTTTATTTGATTCAAATTGTCGCCATGATCTATTCAAACCCTTTTATTGATCTTGTGATCCTTTAATTTGTGGCTTGATTATCAACTTGTAACATGATCTTATCCATGTTCGATTTACTTATCTTGATCAAATCTGTTGCCGTGACTTATTCCACCCTTTAGAAAGTCATCTAAGGGCAAAGAACAGGTGGAGGGAAGCTCAAAGGGCAAAGGCCCTTCTTCTTCTGTGCCCTCCCAAAGGCCTCAACCTTCGATGAGTTCCAGGTTCCCTAATGCTGCCTGTGAGCAGGCTTTTCAATCTCGAACTTTCAAGTTACTTTCTTGCCGATCCATTGATGGGCCCTTCCTGGCTGAGCACTATGCCTCCATTGTGGAGATAATCACCTTCTACAACCTGGGCTTTCTCCTTTCCCTCGAAAGGACTATAAACTATGACCTTGTCTCGGAATTCTTCAATAACCTTCAACAAGGGCCTCAAGGGAGCTTTGAATTCACTACCCGTGTAGTCAAGAGAAATCTTGATTTCTCTTATGAGATCCTGGCAGAGTATCTGGGCGGTCTTTGATCACCTAACTTGTATTCTATCTATCCTGAGCTCCCTGGCCCTTTGTTGGCTCCTTTTGCAGACGTCACCCCCGACACTATATATCAGCACTTCTTTGATGATCCTCGACCAGCCGGGCTTGATGAGTTGGGGCCTGACTTTCTGACTTTTGCAGCGCTCCGTCTCTCCCCTGTTGATTACATTCTGTTCAAGATAATCACAAACTGCATCCTGCCGATCACTTCCAAACCCTTGACTGAGATCCGACCTTGTCATTGCCTGATACTCTATGGTATGCACCGCCGCATGGACTTTGACATCATGGAGAGCATTTTTCAGTCCATCCTATCCTATAGAGAGCCGAGCCGACGCACTGTCTATATACCATTTGGTCACATCATCACTGACTGGCTTATGTTAGTAGGTGTTGATGTAACCAAGGGCAGGATAGTGCTCATGGTTAAAAAGGATTGCAGACTTGGCAAGCGGGCGTTTGCCAAGTCTGGTATCATCATCCGGGATCACGATCGGGCTCTGGTTTGGAAGGACGGGAGGGGTCTTGGCGAGCTACCTGGGGGAGTCACACACTTTCCGGCACCAGCAGATGCTGCTGCACATCATGAGGCTCCCGCTGCTGCTGCTGACTATGATGATGAGCCAGAGCCAGACCTGCGCTGAAAGATTTCAGAGCTTGATCGGACCATCCAGCACGATCTTCATTTGCGAGAGCTCTATCACAAGGAGACCCGCTCGGAGTTCTGATCATTCGATCGCAGACTGACCACGGTCGAGTCTGATGTCTCGGGGGTCCGTTCTCTGCAGCAGACATGGTATGACGAGTGGTGTCGGCACACGTTTCCTGGAGATGAGCCATCTGGTAGTGCTGCACCGGGCCTTTTGTTCCTGATGATGCCACGATGGATGACCCTATGCATGATGACCCCCCCCCCCCCCCCGCCGATGGTTGATGTATTCTGCTTCTACCCGTGACTATTTGACTACTGGATTGTATGACTCTATGGCTAGATGCCTATAACTTGACTCTGATGGTTTTTGTACTGCCTTTATTTTGACTTTGATGCAATGTGATGCATTTGCTATTATGCATGCTTTCCATATTTGACATACTATAATATGCTTATATGATTGTTCGTAAAATTGCTATCGTTATGTATGCCTCATTATGCGTTGCTATGATTATGCTTATGATTCCATGGTAATATGATACATATGATTGTCTTGCCATGTCTTATATTTATCATATGTTTTCGCATGCTTTCAAAATCATATCAAATCTTTTGTTGTTTTGGGATACCCCTAGGGTTGAGGGGGAGTATGTTTAAACTTAACAACCAGTGTACACCCTTTTCGGTGTTTGACAAAGGGGGAGAGTGACGTTGGTTAAGTTTAGGACGATTATGAGTTTAATGGTTGTAGGGGGAGGATTCTAATTCTCCTACAATTCTGAGATTTGAGACTATTGGATTCAAATCCCTAAACTTAAAATCGGGTTGTCAAACAACAAAAAGGGGAAGATTGTTGATGCAGTCTGGCCCTGATTGTTGTTTTGGTGTTGACACCGATTTTAGTTTAGGTTGATGATTATGATTGGGATTAAGTCCTGGTCGTGGACTAGGCATACCTTATGGGAAAATCCTAACCTAGAGGGTTAGGTGTCAAAAAGTCTTAGCTTGGAGGGCTAGGTGTTGAAAAGTCCTAACCTGGAGGGTTAGGTGTGAAAAGGCCTAGCTTGGAGGGTTAGGTGTTGAAAAGTCCTAACCTGGAGGGTTAGGTGTGAAAAAGCCTAGCTTGGAGGGTTAGGTGTTGAAAAGTCCTAACCTGGAGGGTTAGGTGTGAAAAGTCTTGACTTGGAGGGTCAGGTCTTAGCCTGGTG
>JAGFNQ010005169.1:0-80765 GCA_024364735.1 Boesenbergia rotunda | reverse complement strand
ACTTCGATCCTCAAACATAAAACGTCAAATCCATGGATATCACCCAAGTATTCCCAAGTCAATAACATCCTCCAAACATCACAAGGCATATATATTTATATATATCATTCAATAAACCGTCAGAAGATAACATATAATTTAAAGATTGTTCCAACATATCGTACCATATGCTGCTATCAATAACAGACTTCCTAAATAATCGACCACCCAAAAGATCATTTATCCACCCGATGATCCATCAAAAAGCTACAAATCTGATAGGTTCATGTCCACTAATAGAATCCTCAAAATACAACATATCATGGAGATTCGTCAATCTCAGTCCACCTTTCAACCACAACGAGAAAGTCCATGGTGATAACAACCTCATGATCCCGTGAACTAATAGATCCACGATGGGGGTATAATAATCAAAAACCAGTGGACATCTTTGACCTCCTAATTAATGTCCAATATCTCACCGGAATGTAAGGATACATCTAGCTCCACATCCTTCGCACCCAAGCGGGTCGTACATCCCGATACACCATCGAGATTATCCAACCATATACACCCAATCTATGAGTCAAAATCCCTCATAGAATAGCGTAACAACTAACAAGTTACACCGATCGTCGCCTCGTAATTCAACACAGTCCAATTCCTCCACTCCATGGTCAAAACCCTATAAGGTCCTACTTCATAACAAGGAGATAGAGACATGCTATCTCTCGGGAGTATCTAAACATACTCATGAAACAATTCCTTTATTTCCCCACGGGTTGTTCTCGATAACCAAATGTGGTCTAGTTTTATAAGTGATTTGCCTCCACGCAATCATAAGTCCGTAAGTACCTTTTTAGTTATTCAGACCAAGTAAAAGTAGTCTTTCATAAATGTCAAGCAACTAGCTTCACACTTTTCTATATTAGCCCAATCATCTATAAACTTGTACCTTCTAGGTCAACTACCAAGTACAAGTGATCCATGGTCCAAGTCTCCAAGGAACAGATTATATCAATCCTCTACTAATCATAATAATATGTAGCTACTGCTACCCTATTGCATCAATGCAGATCATGTACTCAAAATAAGACATCTAGCTTATCTGTCCAGATATACCCAACCTAAGAAAAACATGTAGCTCCATGAGCTACTATGAATTGATCCAATAACATGAGAGAATTTCTAACTATACATAAATATATAGGAATAAAAACCTGATCCAATGACATGAAAAAAAAATTCCTAACCATACCTAAATATACAGGAATGGTAGCATGATCCGATAACACGAGATAATTTCTAAATCATACCTAGATATACAGTTATAGTAACATGATCCAATAACATGTGAGAATTTCTAAATCATACCTAAATATACAGGTATAGTAACATGATCCAATAACATGTGAGAATTTCTAAATCATACCTAAATATACAAGAGGGGTAACATGATCCAATGACTTATGAGAATTTTCTAACCAATACCTATATAGGATAAGGGATCCAAAAGATCAGGAGAATTACCTGTCGCCTGAAGAAGTCCCATCGCCAAGTCCCAAACAACCACATCGAGAAAACTACTCCGAACAAATCCGAAAAGACTCGTAAAACTATTAGACACCGTAATCCATAAGTCCCGAAGGTATCCGAAAACCTGAGCTCTGATACCAAATTAAATTGTCACGCCCCGAGACCCAGGAGCCGCTGTTCCAATATAAAATTGGACAGCACCTCCCCTGTCCGGCGGACAATTTACACATACACACCACAATATAACAATACCACGCAGTTATATTTGGCCTCAGGCCTCAAAATATATATAGACACGACACAAATGCACAAGACAACTAAGTAAATCATACCTGACTGCGGACCGGTCCGACTTACGACGAAACAACCAATACAAAAAAACCCTTAGGGCACACGACAACACTCCCAAGACATATACAAATCCAATAAGTAAATATACAAATAGGCACTACTAAGTACAAAACGAAACTATGCCGTCGCGATGGGTAGGGACTGGCTGCTGGGCTCTTCTGGCGACTTCAAATATCTCAACCTGAAATAAAAATATATGGCAACGGGGTGAGTCCATAACTCAGCGAATACCCAGCAGATATGCATAGTATGTTATATTAACAATAAGCATCTACGTTAATACAGTCTCATATCAACAATATGGAAAAACTAGTACTGGAAATACTGAGGTAGATACATACCAGAATCCAGCTAACCTGAAAAGAGGATAATAAGTACCAAGGGAATATCATTAGACATATAATCTCAAATAACAAGTCTCCAGAATATGCATGTCAAACAAGTGCAAGAATCAAGTGTAGCAAACAATGCACGATGCAATGTATGCACATGTTGCAATGACATGTGTCACCCCTAGTCCCAGTCAGGATATCGTCCACGACGTCCGCGTGGGTAGAGTTGTGACAAACTGTAGGCACCCTGCCATCACTGCTCCTGAGTGACCGGGTGGACAGGATGCTGGCGGAGGACCACCCCCCTACCCCATGTATATATGAGGGAGCTCCGCTCTCATCTCCTCGTGGCTCAGTACGAGAAGGGACCCCTGGCTGCTACCACGCCCGCGCTCACCCTCCTCATAGTGGCCGAACGGAGAAATACAGGGCAAATGCACACATCTCCGGTATCCACAAACCCATGAGTGGTCGTGCGTGCATATCATGTACCGGAAGATGATTAGGCTCAACCACAAGGGAGTCGCTGATCGCCGGCATGCAACAGTGCAAGGATGGTGTATGATAGATACACATACCTGAGACTGTAAGGAACTAGCAGCATAATAACTCAGGGATAACTAACAAGTATCCAGAATAGGCATAATAACTCAGGGATAACTAACAAGTATCCAGAACAGGTATAATAACTCAGGGATAACTAACAAGTATCCAAAACATGCATAATAACTCAGGGATAACTAACAAGTATCCAGAACAGGTATAATAACTCAGGGATAACTAACGAGTATCCAGAACAGCATAATAACTCAGGGATAACTAACAAGTATCCAGAACAGGTATAATAACTCAGGGATAACTAACAAGTATCCAAAACAGGTATAATAACTCAGGGATAACTAACGAGTATCCAGAACAGGCATAATAACTCAGGGATAACTAACAAGTATCCAGAACATGTATAATAACTCAGGGATAACTAACAAGTATCCAAAACATGCATAATAACTCAGGGATAACTAACAAGTATCCAGGACAGGCATAATAAACAAGGCTAGCGTATAATCTTACTGCTATCTATAACCAACCATGCATAGCAATATGACAATATCTAAAAGATAAGTCAAAGGGTACCCGCCTCCAAATGGAGTCCGTATCGAGGGAGAACCTCCCGTCCAAAAATCAGACCGAGAAATCCAAATCAATGCCCTGTATCAAAGGACATAATTTTAGCTATCTTAACAATTATCAAGTAGCTAAACAGATCCCTAAACCATATCAGGGTTAACCTAATTATCGAAATCATTTAATTATCCCAAATTAGATGATTAGCATAAGTTTTCGCGATTGGGTTCAAACTTAGATTTAGTCCAACCCTAAACAAGATCCAATCCAACTCAACATTAGAACCAAACCAAAATCACAATACCATAGCCTATAGCTAAGAGATATATCAGGATCAACAATTAACCCCAACTCAAAGCAAAACTCAATCCCAAACAAAATCCATATCATTTCATCATCCCTGTACCACTCAGCACAACCACAAACAAGAAAATCTTAATCCAATTAACCTATTACCTATTCAAGCTCACGGCACAATTGAAAACCAAGGAGATTAGGCTGTTCATTCAAACTCCAAGATCCTAGAACTGAATTAATCTCCTAATTGCAGCTCATGGTTGAAACAATTGGTAAAACTATTCCAATTATCAATCATTGATCCATTACCTAATCCTTTTAATTTATCATTCCTTGTTATAATCCAAACCACCAGGTATTACCAGACAAGAAAACACCACTTGATCAATATACAGAAACTGGATTACAACCAAAAACCCACGCATGGCAGTGGCTTGAATCCCATAACAACACAATTCCAAATCCAACACAGCAAGGAAACCCAAAGGAAACCCAATCTGAAGAACTAAATAAACCATCACATTTATTATGAGCAAAACAATTTGATTTCAAATTTACTGCCATCACAACCCCTCACGAACACCAACTCCTCTCCAATGGCGCGAGCACTGAATCACCACAGGGAAAGAAAAATCAGCACCTCTAAACCAAAACCGATGGTGAGATCTCACAGCCTTGGCAGAAATTGGAACCAAGGAGACAAGAACGATATCTAGGAGCCGAGAGTTTACCTAGATGAAGGTTTACCGACATCCAACTCTAGCTATTCCCAAACGCCAACCCCTGCTCTGCTGCCTTGCATTCATTGCCCGCTTGAGATGGGGAGTTGATAAGAAGCGATGGCACCGGCGATCGACGGCAGTAGAAGAAGAGGGAGAGGGGGTCCGTCGGTCTCTTGGGGCGGCTAGGGTTCGCGCGAGGAAGAAATCGGCCGGCGCTTGGCTGCGATCTCGCGAGGGGAGGAAGAAGACAACGAAAGGCGGCTGCGGCTAGGGCTCACCAGGGATGTAGACGACGACGAAGGCGATGGTGGCCTTGGCCAGAGATGTTCGCCGGAGAAGAAGACAGTAGAGAAGAGAGATGTGGCGGAAGGGATGGCTCGGGCGGAAGAGAAGGGAAGCAATCAGATTTTTGGGCTGCGGCTAGGGCACGAAAAGGTTTATAAAGATGGGTCTTTTACACTTTAGCCCTTCCAAATCTGTTAATTCGCTCTATGCCCTTAAATTTAAGTTTCAAGGTAAATTATTCCTCTAACCTCAGTTTAGGATCTTGGAAATCCTGAATCTTATCCTGAAAAATTCTCCGAGGCAGGATAAAAATGTTGGATTTAACACTATATATGTAGACTGTGAAAGACCAAGTAACCGTTTTGATCTATCTCTATAGATTCTAATCCCAAGGATATAGGTTGCTTCTCCCAGGTCTTTCATAGAGAAAGTTTTGGACAACCAAATTTTAACCGACTGTATGACTGATATATCGTTTCCTATAAGTAATATGTCATCGACATATAATACTAGGAATACGACTGCACTCCCACTAACCTTCTTGTACACACAAGGTTCATCAGGATTTTGTGAGAAATCAAACTCTTTGATTGTCTCATCAAAACGGATGTTCCAGCTCCTAGATGCTTGCTTCAGTCCATATATGGATCGTCGAAGATTGCATATTTTGGTTTTATCAACCGATGTGAAACCTTCAGGTTGTATCATGTATACATCCTCAAGCAAGTTTCCATTAAGGAAAGCTGTTTTGACATCCATTTGCCATATCTTATAATCATAATGAGCTGCTATGGCTAGGAGCATCCGAATGGATTTAAGCATAGCAACTGGCGAATAGGTTTCGTCATAATCAATTCCTTATTTCTGACGATATCCTTTTGCCACTAATCTAGCCTTAAAGGTAACAACATTTCCATGTCGGTTTTCTTCTTGAAAACCCACTTGCACCCTATGGGCTTAATCCCTTCAGGTGGGTTAACCAAGTCCCATACTTGATTTTCGTACATGGAATCCATTTCCGACTTCATGACTTCAAGCCATTTGTCCCTTTCTGAACTTTTCAGAACATCTTCATAACTGATAGGTTCATCATTGCTAATGAGTAACACGTCGTTCGATTCACTTACGAGAAATCCGTATCTCTCTGGAATATTGCGTGTCCTATCAGATCTACGAAGTAGTGGTGTTGTTTTAGGTTCAACTGATAGCTCATCATTATGAGTTATTGGTTGTGGGTCTAGACTAGGTGTCTCTGTAATGTCTATTAGAGTTTCTTGAACTTCTTCAAGTTCAATATTACTCCCACTATTTTCTTGTAAAAGAAATTCTTTTTCTAGAAATACAGCATCCCTTAAAACAAACACCTTTTGTTCCAAGGGATGATAGAATTGGTAACCCTTCGTTTCCTTAGGGTATCCAATAAATAGACATTTATCAGACTTAGCATCCAATTTGTTTGATACAGTCCGCTTCACATAAGTAGGACAACCCCATATCTTTAGGTGAGATAAATGAGGTTTCTTACTATTCCACGTCTCATATGGAGTAGTAGAGACTACCTTGGTCGGGACTCTGTTTAGCAAGTAAACAGCTGTCTTAAGCGCATAGCCCCAAAAGGATTTTGAAAAAGTTGCATGATTCATCATAGATCTAACCATGTCCATCAAGGTTCGGTTACGCCTCTCAGATACACCATTATGCTCTGGTGTATTCGGCGGAGTCCATTGAGACAATATCCCATTGTCCCTAAGATAATCTTGAAACTCTTGACTCAAGTATTCACCACCCCGATCGGATCGAAGTATCTTAATACTTTTGCCAAGCTGTTTCTCTACTTCACTTCTGAATTCTTTGAATTTCTCAAAAGCTTCAGATTTGTGTTTCATTAAGAACACATACCCGAATCGTGAGTGATCATCGATAAAGGTAATGAAGTAGCTATAGCCTCCTTGTGCAAGAGTTGACATCGGTCCTCATACATCAGTATGTATTAGACCAAGCAATTCTCCCACTGGATTACCTTTTTCGGAAAAGGGTAATTTGGTCATCTTACCTTTTAAGCATGATTCGCATGTATCAAATGAACCGGGTTCAAATGATTCCAGAATTCCACATCGGTGTAATTTGGTCATGCGTTTCTTACTTATATGGCCAAGACGACAATGCCACGTATAGGAGTCTATTTGATTATCTATTCGAGCACGTTTGTTGCTAACTTCGATATTGAAAATGTCATCGGATAAATCTAACGTGTAGATACCATTGCACAAAGTTCCGGTCCCATAAAGAACACCATTTAAAGTTATGTAACAACAATTGTTACTAAAAGTTAAATGGTAACCCTTTTCATTCAAGCATGAAATAGATACAATGTTCTTTATTAACGAAGGAACAAAATAACAATTATCCAACACTAAGACAAGTCCAGCAGGGAGCTTTAGCAAATATATTCCGATGGAAACAACAGCAATCATTGCTCCATTTCCTACTCGCAAATTCGCTTCTCCCTTGACGAGACTTCTTCTATTCCTTAGCCCCTTTATGTCATTACATATTTGTGAGCTACACCCAGTATCCAGTACCCAGGTGTACGAGGAAATAGAGTGACATTCAATAACGAAGATACCTGAAGAGGATGGGGCATCGGATGCCTTCCTCTTTAAGGACTCAAGATAAACCTTGCAGTTTCTTCGCCAGTGGCCCTCCTTGTCACAGTGATGGCAAGTGCCTTTTGGTGCCTTTTCAGTCTTTTTGGCCTTTTTCTCCCTTCCCTTATTTTGTTCTTTGGGCTTCCTCTTAGAACCTTTCTTTGAGGAACCAACTAACAGTATCGTCTTCTGATCCTGCTTTACAGAAGGCTCTACAGTCTTCAGCAGGTTGAGCAACTCAGGAAACTGGTCTAGAGTTGCATCTTCAGGAGGACGGTTGGGGAGTTGTTCTTCAAGGACATAAGCAAGCTTTTCTGCCTTGAGGACTATCCTTAGGTTTCTAAGCCAGTCTGTGGAGGTCCTGCAGCTGAGCTCTGAGATATGGCTGGGGTATAATTGGCCACGTGTCATAGCATACCGTAGGCAGGTGCTGGTGGGGTAGCATACGGCGGGCGGAATGAAGGCTGAGTCCTCTGTCCGCCTCTAGGAGCTCCTGACTGTCCTGAATGTCCAGTCTGGCTAGTGGCTCCCGTCCCCTCATTCTGTGCCTTCAAGGCACAGTCCCTACTCAAATGTCCTGGTAGTCTGCAGTAGTAGCATACGGCCTGCTCCAGGCGACAGTTTGCTACTTCGTGCTCTCGGGATCCGCAACGGGTACAGTAAGATGGCTGTGCAGTCTTCTTCCGGTCCTACTGAGAAGACTGGAAGGATCCGGTGGAAGAATGTCTCGACTTCTGGGTCCCAGAGGATGCCCCAGAAGTGCCAGAAGCTGCCGGAGTGTGGCGGCCGCGCTTCTGTCCAGTAGTCTGCGGTTGCTGTGTCTGAGCTGAGTCTGTCGCAGTCTACTTCCCCTTCTTCTTACCCCCAAACAATCTGTGCTGTGTCATCTCAATAACGAGCGCTCGCTCTAATGCCACTCTATAGGAGGTCGGGACAAAACCTGACATCCGAGTCTGAATATATGCCGCTAGGCCCTGATGAAACTGAGTCATCCTCTCCATGTCGTTTGCCACTAGGTGAGGGCAATACTCTGATAGGCGGGTAAACTCCGCCTCATACTCCAGTACGGATAAGTCTCCCTGCTTGAGAAGTACGAAATCCTGTCGTCTAGCCATGCGGAACGATACTGGAAGGTATCTCACCTCAAATGCCTCCCGGAATGTGTCCCAGGTGACATACTCCTCGCCAATAACGGTCTGCTGCGTAGTCCACCAGGCATATGCCTGATCTCGCAGGTGATAAATGGCCAGCTCAGCTTTCTCCCATTCTGAACACATCAGGTAACGGAAGGTACTCTCAAGTGTCCTGATCCACTCTTGGGCCACAGCTGGATCTGGTCCTCCCTGGAATAGAGTGAATCGACCCTTTACGGACGCCGCCAATATCGGAATCCGGGCTCGATCTCGAATGCCGTCGGTAAGAGCAAGTGCTGCAGGGGGCACGGTGGAACATCCTGGGGCAGGAATCATAGAAGGAGCCGCAGGCATAGCCGGGGTGGACACCACAGGTGGTACCATAGGTATAGTAGGAAATATAGGGGCAACAAATATCGGTGGAACTGAAGGGAGCACCGGGGCCTGCACCGTAGACTGAGTAGTGGGATATGCTGCAGTAGTCATAGTCGGGGGTGCAGTAGCATAAGATGGTGCCGGTACTACTGATGGCGTAGTCTGATAATATAGGCCCGGTGCTGCTGGTGGAACTGTATAATGCATCGGGGCAAGTACAGGCGCCTCCGATGGAACAGGGGAAATAGCTGGGGCAGGTACCACCGTGGTAACTGCGGGATGCGTCAGAATGGGTGTCTCTGATGGAACTGCAGGGAACATCGATGTAGATCCTACCGGTACTGAGTGGGTCGGCAGTGGTACGGCTGCTGACATGGTAAATACTACCGGAGTAGACACTGCAGGGGGGGCAGTAGGAACTGTAGATGGAAAAGGAGTAGGGACCCTCTGAGTCGGGGAACCCTGACCTCTCTGGATGTCCTGCGAAGTCTGACCTCGGCTATCAGACTCTCTCTCTGCTGGCTCTACAGCCGAAGGCTCTAAAGTCTCCTTACGTGGCCGTCCCCGACCACGTCTCAGTACAGGAATATGAGCATCTCGCGTCATACCTGTTAAATTATTAACGAGTATTAAAACCCAAAACCAAGAGGCTAACCTTAATTTACCTATTTGCTGCCTGGAGAAGTCCTGTCGCTGCCAAGTCCCCAAATTGCCATCGCATCGTAACCACGGTTTTTAAAAAAAATCCGTAATGTACTCGGATGAATAACATCAGACCCGAGCTCCGACATCTACCAGTTCAATGTCAGATTTAAATTTCGAGAAATCCATGAATCGATGGTATCCCGCATCCTGGGCTTGATACCAAAAATAAATTGGTACCAGATAAACACCATAAATCCCGTAAAACACGTAGGCATCGAAACCTACGCTCTGATACCAAAAATAAATTGTCACGCCCCGATGTTGGATCGAGAACACCGATAGAGGGGGGGGGGTGAATATCGAAATTCGTTCTTTTTCAGAAAATTAAGAGAAAATGCACAGCGGAAATAAAAATAACACAGAGACGCAGTCGTTTTTACTTGGTTCGGAGCCTGTGTCGACTCCTACTCCAAGGCCCACGGTCGTTGACCGTTTACTTTGGGCAATTCTATATAGGCGCAAAGAAAGTTTACAAATATTGATTTACAAATACGGTATAGTAAACTTTAATGAAAAGAAAGCTCTTCTTTTTATCGACATCCGATGAAGGTTGACTTTTTCGGAGCAGCGGGACGTCGTCGGCTCGAGTTGGGAGGTTTCCGGAGCAAGGCGCGAGAGCGGAAGAGCGTAGAAGCGTTGTGTCGAAGTGATTGTTCAAGCTTGGGGTCGAGGGGTGCTATTTATAGCACCAAGGGTGCCCTGGTCATCGGGGGTGCCCTGCCACGTGTCAGCCGATCCGTACTTCGCTCGGTCAAGCTTTATCTTACCTGAATAGGGATGAGGTTTGACCTCTGGGGCACCCTGGTCGCTGAGGGCGCCTTGGTTGACGCGGTCTTCTCGGCTGGATAGAGTTGATCGGCCTCACTGGCATAGGCGCGAAGCGCCTTGGCACCTGAGGGCGCCCTGGGCGCTCAGGGCACCCTGGCTGCTGAGGGCGCCCTGGATGCAGAGGGCACCTCGGCCAGTGGTTAGCCGAACTCCTTTTTCCCTTACTTATTTCTTGTTCACCTTGGAGGCGCCCTAGACACTCAGGGCGCCCTACTCAGCTGCTACCTCACTCTTTTGAGGCTCTCTGAGGTGCAGACACACGTTCCTTTGGTCCTGCATCCAGGGTTAGTTCGAAAACAAAATAAAGCATTAGTTTGTACAGCCTTAGCTGTCTTGGTTCTGACTTTGGTCTCCAAAATGGAGCCCTAGGTCGAACCGACGCCTACTGTTCCCTCGACGGGGAACGCGCCCTCACCTACTCCTCTCGGGAGAATTTACCTGATGCCAACCGTTCCTCTGGTTAGACTTTTTCCTGACGGTCCTTTGTCAGGTCTTGGATGCCGAGCAGCCCTTCGCTCGGTGCCTAGCATTCCTTCGCTAGGGCTTTAGTCTCAAGCTGTCCTTCGCCTGGCGCCTAGCAGTCCTTCGCTAGGTCTTGGATACTGGCAGTCCTCGCCAGTTGCCTAGCAGTCCTTCGCTAGGGCTTGGATACTGGCAGTCCTTCGCCAGTTGCCTAGCAGTCCTTCGCTAGGGCTTGGATACTGGCAGTCCTTCGCCAATTGCCTAGCAGTCCTTCGCTAGGGCTTGGATACTGGCAGTCCTTCGCCAGTTGCCTAGCAGTCCTTCGCTAGGGCTTTATCTCTGCACACTTAGTGAATATTGTTAGATCACAAACAAACTTAACATTGAATCCTTTGCCAATATCAAAACAAGGTTCGATATGGTGCTTCATGCACCAACAATCTCCCCCTTTTTGATTAATGGCAACACAATTCAAGGTTAAGTAAAAAACATATAACAGTTAAGCAAGAGGGTTAAGACCAATAAAACATAGACAGTTCTGAACAGTCTAAAACCAAAAAAAAATTTCTCATAGTCCCCCTGAATAATTGTGTTATAAAATACTTAACTTAACTTTGACCTTTCCTCCCCCTTTGACATATATCAAAAACAAACATAGGTGGACAAGGTAACATTTTGAAGGGTTTTGCAAACCTAAATTTTGTTAAAAAAAACTTTTACTTACAAGACTTTACAAAAAAAATTTACTTAGGCAAATTTTCCATTCATGAAGCCAAATTTAAAAAAAAGTTCAACTTTTAGAGTTTGGAAAAAATTTGTTTACTAAAGAAAATTTTGCACATTTAGACGAATTTACTTGGAAATATTTTGTGCATTTTGAAAAACATAATTCTTAAGAAATTTTTAGGCAAGTTTTTCCCCAAAGAAGACTTTACTTAGATATATTTGCTAAAATTTTAAAAAGGTTTTGCTCAGACAAATCTTGTTTACCAAGGAAAATTTCACTTAAAAAATTTGAAATACTTAGATACTTAGAGAATTTTGTTTTACAAAAAAAACATCCTTTTTCTCTTTCTTTCTCTTCCCCTTGGCCATATATCAATAAAGAAATATATAAGAGAAAGTTTGTGTATCAGAGCCTATGGGTTTTGAAAACAACAAAAATATACTTAGTATAATCCTTGAAAAAAGCTTAAATTGCACTTTTGAGACCGAAAAAAAAATTCGTACTTTGTAACCATTAGTGCCTTTGAAAGTATTAGTACTTTTGAAAAATAGTAGTACTTTTGAAAGATGTTATGTATATTTTGAAAATTATGCATTTTTGAAAAATATAAGTACTTTTGAAACATATTATGCATTTTTGAAAAATATAAGTACCTTTGAAACATATTATGCATTTTTGAAAAGTACTTTTGAAAAGTTTTAATATTATTTTCAAAAGTATTCTAAAGTCAAGTAAAATTTTGAAAGTGATAGTATATATAAGCAGAATGATTTAAAAGAGTAGTATTTGAAAGACATATTATTTATGTTTTCAACAGGATTTTAAAATTGCAGTGCATGAAAACATATAATTTTTAAAAAAATATTTAATAATTCTTTTAATTTAATCTCCCCCTGAGCTTAACCCAGTCCTAGGAAGCTTGTTGACTACAAGCGATCTTCCTCTGAGTCTTAAGGTTTGATTCAAACTATAAGAATTATCTAATAATTTTGAAAAATGATTGTCAGAAATAATTTCTTTTGACTCAAACTCCTCCTAAATTTGACACAACCCAGGAGTCCTTATAGATCATCAAGTGGACCTTCCTCTGTGTCTTTAGAGTTTATTAAAATCAAAAGAATAATTTTGACCAACCTTCTGAGTATGATAACTTTCAAGGAGATACATTTTTGAAAACATGACTTGAAATGATAATACAGTTTTCGAAAAAATATGATGATAATTTTTCAAACACATAGTAGTATACGAAGATTTTTGAATCAATTTTTGAAAACCTTATCGAGATGATAGTAAGATTTAGTGCATAAGGGTTTTTTTTAAATATAAATTTTTCGAAAAGTATTAAAAGAAACTCCCCCTGTATCCGACACAGTCTGTCTTTTATCTAAGTTCCTTAAGGGACTTTAGTGTTGACCAGGTTTACTAGGGTTTGACTATGCTAACCAAGGTTAACTCAGTTTATTAAGTTTGACCGATTAATAACTAAATCAAACAAACCTTAGATTCTATCTAAAATGTGTCTATTGTGAATAACTTTTGCACACCTGTTTATTTAAAAGGATAGTGAATTATGCTTTTAGGTCCTAGATGTCTCACCCGGTTCTACGTTGTCAAACATGTTAACCTTATGGGTTGTGTGAGACAAATATTTAATTTTGAAAGAATGGTTAATTAAACCTTAGTTTAAAATGTTAAATTTGATTTTTAAGAAAATTAAAATTTAGAGGGTTAAGTTTGTTCAGTTAAATTAAATTTGAATTTTAAATTTGATTTAATTTAATTAATTTGAATTTGATTTAATTGAGTTAATTAAGATTTAATTGATTTTAATTGATTTAATTGAGATTTAATTGATTTTAATTGGTTTAATTAAGATTTGATTAATTTTAATTGGTTTAATTAAGATTTGATTAATATGAAAGATTTAATTAAGATTTGATTAATTCGATTTAGTTGGTCGAGTTAGACTCAACTTTTAGGTCCTAAGCATCTCACCCATTTCTAAGTTACAAAACAGGATATCCTTAACTGTTTTGTGAGATGCATATTTTAATAGAAGGATTTATTTTGAAAATACTATGATTAATTTTGAAAAGTTAAATTAATTTTTTAAACCCGATCTAAATTTGTTTTGAAAAGAGATATTTGAATCTAAAATTAACTAAAAATTTGTGTTAGATTCGAATTTAACAAAGAGTAAATTGAATTTGAATTTCAAAAATTGACTTCCAGGTCTTGGCGAGGCACAAGGCCTTCTTTGGCCGTAGCCTTATTGGATCATCAACCCTTTCCTAGACAAAGCCTTTTAGTGAAATTTCATCTTCAAAATTACTTTTTGGTAAATTCTGGTCTAACTAGTTTGGGTCTTGGATCGGTAGCTTCGGCTAGTTTCACCAGTCTAAAGAGACCAAGTAGACTTGATCTTATTAGAATTGGTTTCCCTAACGTACTATCATCTCACCGCCACCCAATACTATGATGTCAAATTTCAGTTAAGTTGGTTCAGTTCTTAAACTAATCAATCCTAATTCTAAGCAAAGAAAACAAAAATAAAAAGAAACACGTAACACAAACAATTGTCTAAGTAAGGTCACAATTTGAGTAATACTCCGAATTTTCGAAATCAGCAAGATTATGAATTAAATTTTCTAACTTATTGACCTTATGTTTTAGGGTTTCATTTTCTTGTTTCAATTTTTTGAAATTTGATTTAATTAAGTTACATGAATCAGTCACATTATTCAAGGTAAATAACGTATTTTCAAATACTGTAAATTTAACTTTGTTGATTGTTTGTCCGGCATTCTTGGTAGCTCTTTTATCTGTGCATTCACTTTTGTAATGCCCGAACTCCTGGCACTTGAAGCATTGAATGCGTCTTTTGTCCTTTCGTGCTTTTGGAACTGATTCCTTTGTCGCCGTCGGTGGCGTCGTTCGAATCTTACGAGTAGGACACACACTTTGGTAGTGCCCTCTCTCCCTGCATCTGTAACAAATTACATGATTAAAATTTGAATTTACACTTTTACCTTTTGGTTCTTTATTGGGAATCTCCCCCTTGATTCTTGCCGCCTCGGATCTAGGCTCATCTTTTGATTCTGTGTCTGAATCGGACTCGGGTACTGGTTGAAGCTCCTTCTCTGGTGGTTCTTTAGGAGTTTTCCCTGCACTAAAATTTACACCTTCCTCGACCATTATTGTATCTGATTGATTATTTAATCTAATTTAGAAAAGAATTCGAAATCAGTTACCGTCTCAGTCAATTCATCGTCTAATTCTGGTTCGATTTTGGATTCGGGTTCAGACTCTGACTCGGCTATTTGTGCTTGGACTGAAAGGGCAAGATAATTTACTTCTTCATCTGAGATCTCTTGATGAAGGTTAACCAATTTTTCCCAGATTTCTCTAGCACATTTGCATGGGCCTACTAGCTCGAGTTGCTCCTTGGTTAAGCCACATTGTAGGATTGCAGTTGCCCTTGCATCAATCTCTATTTGGTTGAGGGTGTGTTCATCGAGTTTGTCCCACTCGATTGATGACTCATCTTCTATGGGAAAAGAAAATCCCATTTGGATGATCCGCCATAAGTCCATGTGGGCCTTCAGAAGGGACTCCATTTGACATCTCCAAAACGTGAAGTTCTCGCCGGAGAATAGTGGTGGACGTGCACTGTTCCACTCTTGGTTGGCCATTTAAAATGATCTCTTACACACAAAAGAAACAACAAAAATGTACCAAGACTTGGTCTTGGATTAGTAGTGCAGGAGAAGAAAAAAAATAGCCCAAAAAAAATTACACGAATTTCGAGGCGAAATAATAATAAAATAATAAAAATAATTTATGATAAATTTTTGAAAATGATAATTTTGTCAATTCTGATTAATAATGAAAGAGTAAGATTTTAATGTTTGGGAAAAATTTTGCTCAAATTAAAGAAGCACGAATTTCAAGAAAAATATTAAAATAATAATAAAAAAAATTATGACAAATTTTCAAAAATTGTTAGTTTTATCAATTCAGACTTATGGTGAAAATATAAAAATTCAAAATTGAAAAAGGCGTACAAATATTGACTCCTACTCCAAGGCCCACGGTCGTTGACCGTTTACTTTGGGCAATTCTATATAGGCGCAAAGAAAGTTTACAAATATTGATTTACAAATACGGTATAGTAAACTTTAATGAAAAGAAAGCTCTTCTTTTTACCGACGTCCGATGAAGGTTGACTTTTTCGGAGCAGCGGGACGTCGTCGGCTCGAGTTGGGAGGTTTCCGGAGCAAGGCGCGAGAGCGGAAGAGCGTAGAAGCGTTGTGTCGAAGTGATTGTTCATGCTTGGGGTCGAGGGGTGCTATTTATAGCATCTAGGGCGCCCTGGTCGTCGGGGGCGCCCTGCCACGTGTCAGCCGATCCGTACTTCGCTCGATCATGCTTTATCCCACCTGAATAGGGATGAGGTTTGACCTCTGGGGCGCCCTGGTCGCTGAGGGCGCCTTGGTTGACGCGGTCTTCTCGGCTGGATAGAGTTGATTGGCCTCGCTGGCATAGGCGCAAAGCGCCTTGGCACCTGAGGGCACCTTGGGCGCTCAGGGCGCCCTGGCTGCTGAGGGTGCCCTGGATGCAGAGGGCGCCTCGGCCAGTGGTTAGCCGAACTTTTTTTTTGCCTTACTTGTTTCTTGTTCACCTTGGAGGCGCCCTAGACACTCAGGGCGCCCTACTCAGCTGCTGCCTCACTCCTTTGAGGCTCTCTGAGCTACAGACACACGTTCCTTTGGTCCTGCATCCAGGGATAGTCCGAAAACAAAATAAAGCATTAGTTTGTACAGCCTTAGCTGTCTTGGTTCTGACTTTGGTCTCCAAAATGGAGCCCTATGTCGAACCGACGCCTACTGTTCCCTCGACGGGGAATGCGTCCTCACCTACTCCTCTCGGGAGAATTTACCTGATGCTAACCGTTCCTCTGGTTGGACTTTTGCCTGACGGTCCTTTGTCAGGTCTTGGATGCCGAGCAGCCCTTCGCTCGGTGCCTAGCATTCCTTCGCTAGGGCTTTAGTCCCAAGCTGTCCTTCGCCTGGCGCCTAGCAGTCCTTCGGTAGGTCTTGGATACTGGCAGTCCTTCGCCAGTTGCCTAGCAGTCCTTCGCCAGTTGCCTAGCAGTCCTTCGCTAGGGCTTGGATACTGGCAGTCCTTCGCCAGTTGCCTAGCAGTCCTTCGCTAGGGCTTTGTCTCTGCACACTTAGTGAATATTGTTAGATCACAAACAAACTTAACTTTTAATCCTTTGCCAATATCAAAACAAGGTTCGACATGGTGCTTCATTCACCAACAACCGAGACCCAGGAGCCGTTGATCCAATAGAGAATCGGACAGCACCTCCCCTGTCTGGCGGACAATTTACACATACACACAACCTGTATACAATATATATAGCACAACCACGCAGTTTAAAGGGCCTCAGGCCGCCAATCCACACATATATAACTGCATAAATGACTATACGTCGTAAAATCAAAATCCGAACTCACCTGAGCTGCCGGGGGCAGGAACAAAACCAAAACCAAGCGAAGTCCAACATAGGACTCAAAAGTACAATACCATCGAATAAAACGTGAGTACATATTCGAAACATAACAACGGAAGCATAGTAAATACTACAGGGTCCATAAACGAAACAACGGAAAGCAAAACCAAAAAGAGCTCCTCTGGAGCTGGGGGACTGGCGGCTCGGGATCTCCTCGCAGACATCAACCTGAAATAAACATGTATGGCAACGGGGTGAGTCCATAGCTCAGCGAATACCCAACAGATTGTTAGTAATATGAGAGAAATGTCCTAAGGCAATCGCCTTATGATTGTAAATATTTATTTTAATAAATGAATATTCACTATTTGAGTATACATGTGTATGTATTTGATTGGGATCTTAATCTCATTTACTGAATGTCCACAATACAATTCACAGCATGAGAGAATTTGTGATGAATTCACAACTAGTGATTATCTCTACATGTGCAATTGTGAAGTATTGAAATTGTCCCTAGTCGATGAATTGATATATAAGGACACTATCAATTCTGTTGAGACTAGCATGGGTTATTCTCTAATCAGCTAATTCTCACTGGCTGGTCACATTGGGATGTCCGGAGATAAACATGAATGCTAGTTAAGGGAACTAGTTCATTGGAGTGACTGGCTATAAAACTTCACATGGTAGTCTACATATAGACATGTCAGTGAAGTTCTTACTGCAGCTTAAGTGTGATGTTCCTTTAACTTGCGGTATTCAAGTCATCTTGGTCATGGAGACTTATACTTTAACATCTTAAGCAAGCATCTCCAAGGAGGTGTGGACCCAGGATGGTTGGGTATAAGCCGAAGTGCCCGAAGATGTTTGAACAGACTACAAAGGATTCACCACTCCTTGCGAGGAGATGTATACCCAGGCCTATCGTCAGATTGTTACTCAAAGCCTCTGGCCAGAGCATATCATGTTTAGAGTATGAGTCTCTTAAATACATGAGAGTAATTAGAAATCCAAAGGACGAGAAAGACACTACTTGGGCTAGGTGTGACGTAGTCAGCCTAGTGGGGACTGACACACACAGACCATGTCCTGAACCAAGTGGGTATAAGATGGTGAAGGGAATGAGGCACGATTTATTAGAGCTCCTGAAGGGTTTCAGAATTACTTCTGAGGTCAACCGTTGATCTTTCGATTAATTGAGGGTGATGATGTACTACTAGGTGCCACTCATGATCGTTCTATAATTGGTTGATTATAGACGGCCAACATAAATCGAAAGCCTATTTAGTCACACGCACTACGAGTAATCCGAGGGATTTAAAACGAGTTGAAAATTAGATTTTCCGATCAAGAGAAATAAGTCGAATCTGAGTTAATCAGAGGCACAATGGAAGCTTAAAATGGTTAAGTCTTTTGAAGGCTTATCGGGCAAATTAAATGAGTTTAATTCGCGATGGGTTCGGCTTGGTTTGGCCGGCCAAAGAGGGTGCCAACCCTCTTTGTTTTGGCCGGCCACAACAATGGGGAGAAACCAATTTATTTGGTTTAAATTATAAAATAAATCAAGCGCGATTTGTTTTATAAAAATTATAGATAAATAAATTTATTTTCATGGAAATTAAAATAAACTTTAAATGGTTTATTTTTATTTTTATTTTATAAAATCAATTATGAATTAATTTTTCCATGATAAGAAAAAATTATATAATAAATTTATTCTTTTTATGGAAATTAAAATGAACCATGGATTGGTTTATTTTATTTTATAAAATCAATTATGAATTGATTTTTCCATGATAAAGAAAAATTTATATAATAAATTTATTCCTTATGGAGATTAAAATAAACTCTAAATGGTTTATTTTTATTTTATAAAATCAATTATGAATTGATTTTTTCATGATGAGAAAATTTATATAATAAATTTTATGAAAATTTATTTCATAATTAAAAAGAGAGATGTATTTGTTTTATTATAAAATTAGTTATAGTAAAACTTGGCATAACGGAATAATTAATAAGAAAATTTATAAGATAAATTTCTTATGAAAATTTATTCCGTTAGTTCCGTTAAAGGGGAGACATGGCAAGGGAGAGGCTACTATATAAAGGAACCAAGCTAGGCTTGAATTCCTCAATTGAGTTATCAAGAGATTAGTTGCTCCCTCTCTCTCTCTCTAACTCTCTCTCTCTCTCTAGGGCCGGCCCCCCTCTCTCTCTCTAGGGCCGGCTCTCTCTCCTCCCCTAGGGCCGGCGCACATCCCAAGGGTGGCTGAGAGCTTCATCCGCCAAGAAGGTGTCGAAGAAGAAGAAATGGATCGCGACTCCTTCTTTCCTTTCCCGGAATTTTGATTCCGTTACTTGGTGGTTAGTTTCCTTTCTTTTCTCTTGATCTTCTAGTTGTGCCTTTAGAGAATCTAGTAGTTTTCGTCGGCACAAAACTCGTGACTTTGCGAAGTCATCCCGAAGAGAACTCGGCGTGGACGCGAATAGAGGCGGAGCTTCCAAGGGATGCTACGGTTGGATCTCCTCCCTTTCTTCGAGTTACGCGAGGTACAAAGTAAATTAGTTTACTTTTCCGAAAAATTTTAATTTATGATCATGTCCACACATCATAAGGTCGCATGCTAGATACGTGGTTAAAAATAATTTGAGAAATTATTTATGCTAATTCTTCCGCTGCACGTAAATATTTTAAAATTTACGATCCCGTATCCTTGTGAACATGCACCCGGTCCCAACACAGATATGCATAGAAAGTTATACTAACAACAAGAGTTCCGCCAATACAGTCTCATATCAACAATAGGAAAAGACAAGTACTGAAGATACTGAGTAGATACATACTTGAATCCATCTAACCTGGAAAGAGGGTAATAAATACCAACCGAAGACAAATAGGTATATGGTCTCAGATAACAAGTCTCCAGTATATGCGATGTCAAACAAGTGCAGCAAACAATGCACGATGCATAGTATGCACATGGTGCAATGACATGTGTCACCCCTGACACCAGACAGATCATCGTACACCTGTCATAGGGACGTCTGAACGGGTAGGGCTATGACAACTGTACGCACTCTGCCATCACTGCTCCCGAGTGACCGAGTGGACAGGATGCTGGTGGAGACTCCGCTCCGACCCCAAGCAATGGGGGAGACAAGCTCTCATCTCCTCGTGGCTCAGTACGAGAAGGGATCCCTGGTTGCTACCATGCCCGCGCTCACCCTCCTCATAGTGGCCGAACGGAGCAATACAGGGCAAATGCACACATCTACGGTATCCACTAACCCATGAGTGGCCGTGTGTGCATATCATGTACCGGAAGACGATTAGGCTCAACCACAAGGGAGTCGCTGATTGCCGGCATGCAACAATGCAAGGATGGTGTATGATAGATACACATACCTCCCTCCCAAGTCCTCAGTATACTAAGTCTCAGTCTGAAATCCTATAACAGGAAATACAGGTAACCTACAAGGTATACTGACCGGAAAACTACCAATCCCTCAAGGTCAAATGCAGGAGACAATACCACAATCTCTAGCATACAAATAGATATGACAATACCTGAGACTGTATGGAACTAACAGCATAATAACACAGGGATAAACAGCAAGTATCCAGAACAGGCATAATAAACAGGGATAGCGTAAAATCTTACTGCTATCTATAACAGTCTATGCATAATCACATGACAATATCAAAAGAGATAAGTCAAAGGGTACCCGCCTCCTAGAGTGAAGTCCGTATCGATCGAGACAGAACCACCCGTCAAAATAAGTAACAATAAATCCGATCTAGCTCCTGTATCAAGGATGTAATTAATTAGCTATTATACAAATGATAATTAGCTAATTAATCCCTAAACCAGACTAGGGTTAACTTATTTGTCCCTTTTTTTATTTAATTACGTCTAATTAAATGGAAAGGTTTCTAATTACCCATCGTAACTAGAATTGGGTTCAAACTTATAACAGGGTTAACCATTCATACTAACCTACTGATCAAGAACTATACAACATAGCTCAGAATTGCAGTTACCACAGTTACACATCTACAAGTTCCACTTGCGGATCATCAACCTGGCAGCTATGATCCAATTACATTTAAGTTACTAATTAACCCCATAACCCCACAAATCCAATCCCACACATGGAGTCCACGGTACAGACATAAGAATAGTAGTCCAAGATTAGCAACTTATCATACTAGGATCCATCCAAATCAAGACTGCAATAACCCAATCCTTACCTGGTTTTGTGTTGCCGGCAACCCCTTTGCTCCAATCCAGCAGACCAATCCAGAGGAGGAAGACCCGTGAATCTAATCTGGGATTGGCACAAACAGGATCCCTCACCAATTAAAATTTCCAATTCAGAGGCAACCTAAGGAGCTAGAACAAATCAGCTCATCTCTTACCTCAAATCCAACTGCCGAAACACACAATTGGTAGCAGATAAGGGAAATGAAACCCGATTTCCAATTCCCAGGTGTCGAAATCAAATCTGCCAACACACAAGGATTCAGTTTCGCAATCCACTCCCCAACTCCATCCCTACAACTCTAAATCTAAAGCAAATATCAGGCGTACCTCAGATTCTTGGGCGCCCCATTCAATTCCAAACATCCGGTGATCCTTGGCGAGAAGCTAATCTCACTGGCCGGCGGAGAAGATTCTCAAGTGCCGGCTCCGGCGATGATGTAGAGCTCCCGTGGAACCGCCGACTGCGTCTGGATCGACCCAAGGTCAAGGGATCCTAAGGCGCGTGCGATGTGGTGTCGGGCGGTTGAAATCAAGAGAAGGGGTTCGTCGCCGGTGCCGATCGAGCAGGTGGCAGACGAAGGAAATCAGGCGACGGGGAGCAGTGGCGGCTTGGCTTCGATCGGGTAGGGAAGAGAGGTGGCTGCGGCACAAACCGAGCCGTAACCGGCCTTTATATGGGCCTTTTGCACTTTAGTCCAAACAAGTTCTGCCTAATCACAAAACCACCCCTAGGTTCTTAATTCCTTATACATTACACCCTTAAAATTAGTCCCAGAGCCCGAAAAAATTCTAGGAACTTTCCAAAAAAATTTCCGGAGTAGAACAAACGTGCCGGATTCAACATCAATTATAACGGTTCTCCATCAACTTGAACCTTTCTTTGAGGAACCAACTAACAGTATCGTCTTCTGATCCTGCTTTACAGAAGGCTCTACAGTCTTCAGCAGGTTGAGCAACTCAGGAAACTGGTCTAGAGTTGCATCTTCAGGAGGACGGTTGGGGAGTTGTTCTTCAAGGACATAAGCAAGCTTTTCTGCCTTGAGGACTATCATTAGGTTTCTAAGCCAGTCCATGAAGTTTGGCCCAGTCAGCTTATTGGTGTCCAAAATAGAACGCAAATTCAGAGAAGACATGATCAAGTGATTATCCTAGAAATACAAATTGAGCTTATGTGAGAAGAATGATAAAGAATGCATCAACATACATTAATTAAATCCTATTTATTTTTCGAATTGAATAACCCTTTTTATCAATTCGGGAGATCGTAGGAACATCTCTAAATAGGTTGATATCCAACCATAGATAAGAACAACCATGGCTGTGGCCATCAAGTTATTCATAGCTATGAAGGTAGGTAATTATACCGATTACATATCATATATATGTAACTATCACTTAATGCTATCAACTAATTGAATGTTTGCATAAATCATTGGGTTGTTAACTCATTAACAAGTATGCAACATTATACATAGCACCCAACTGCACCTCTCTTTACATCGACCTTGGCTGTGGCACAACAAATCGATGCTCCAAGCTTAAGGTTGACCCATTAATCAAGAAATAGTTTTAATATGGTTGGAGATCATTCAACTGTTTAGTCAGGCTTGGATGTGTCCAACAATCAAAACTAAGGATTGACCTCTGACTCCAACTATATTATTCATAAACTAATCCCATGGTTTGAACATGTTGAGGTTCAAGCCGGGCATGGATGTGTCCATCAACCCAAACGAGAAACAAAACTCGGGTTCTAACCATATTAATGGAAGGTGTTGGCCTTAATATTTTGTAAGGGGTTTTGGGTCTCATCCTTTCTTTTCATAGCACATTCATGACATATAATTATGTCATGTACTAACGATTTCCTTAATAAAGTATGTATGTGACTTAATTTATCAAGTCTCATTAATTGAATTAGGAACCGGATTTCCTAATTCTAATTTCATACTTTATTCAAGGAATTATTTTGGGAAACAATTTTCTAAATTGTCATAATCAATTTCGGAAATAATATGTTTAAGACTTTGATTTCTCTAAATCAAATCTTATTAAATTAAGAGACAGATTCCCTTAATTCAACTACATATTATTTTCATGAAAATCTTATTTAAGAAAACTCTATAGGAAACCATTTTCCTAATTAATTTTGGAGACAACAATATGTAAGAGCATCACCTCTTAAATCAAATAATGAAATTATCGTTTGAGAATCACCTCAAAATTTCCAAGATTTGATTACATATTTTATTTATGGATTTATTAATTTCAACAAATTATTTTCTTTGGGTGGCTCCCTGAGGCTCAAATACCCAAAAAAAAGGAATTTGTTGTAAATCTAATTTGGTCCGCTCCCCGAGGCGTAACCAAATTAAACATGACAATTTTATTCAAAATAAGAAATTACAACAACTAACTTTAAATTGGACGGCTCCCTGAGGCTCAATCCAAAATAAAGAATTTTGTTAATAATTTAAAACCAATTTGAATTTAATTGTCAATTAATAATCCATAAATTTGTCTAGACTTTCTTGAAAGAAAGTGCCCAAAATTGCGAGATTTCATAATAGGTTTTCAGAATAATTGTAAGTTTCTGGTACAAAGAAAACTTACATATTTCTAAAATTGGAAAATTTCTAAAATAGGAAATTTCCAAAATTGGAAAGTTTCCAAAAATGGGAAGTTTTCGTAATTATAAAAAAATTTCAGAAACTAGGATATTTCAAACGTTTGCGAAATTTCATGAGGATTTCCAAACTTTGAAATTCCTAAATCTAAAATTTATTATAATTGGAAAGTTTCCATAATTGGAAAATTTTTCCAAAATTGATATCATGACAAAGTTTTCCGCAAAACAATTATATGATTATGTCGAACACTAACCGGCTCTGATACCACTGTTGGGACCGGGTGCATGTTGACATGGATACGAGTTTGTAATTTTTAAAATTTAATTACGTGCAGCTGAAGATTTAGCATAAATAATTTCTCAAATTATTTTAACCACATATCTAGCATGCAACCTTATGTTGTGGAGACATGATCATATATTTAAAATTTTGTAAAAAGTAAACTAATAACTTAATACCTCGCGTAACTCGTAGAAAGGGACGAGATCCAACCGTAGCGTCCCTTGGAAGCTCCACCTCTATTCGCGTCCACGTCGAGTTCTCTTCGGGATGACTTCGCAGAGCCACGAGTTTCGTGCCGACAAGGACTACTAGATTCTCCAAAGGCACGACTAGAATATCAAGAGAGAGAGATGGAAAACTAACCACCAAACGTAAAATGGAATCAAGATTCCGGGAGGAAGGAAGGAGTCGCGACCCGCTTCTTCTTCTTCTTCGGCACCTTCTTGGTGGAGGTGGCTCACGGCAACCCTAGGGGAGCCCTCTTGGGCCGGCGCCTACTAGAGGAGGGAGAGGGAGAGAAGGTGAGGAAGAGAGGCTAGGCAAGAATCAATGATCTCTTGAATTAATTTCCAAGCCTTGCCTTTGCACCTTTATATAGTAGCCTCTTTATCGCCAAGTCTCCTTTTAACGGAATAAATTTTTCATAAGAAATTTATCTTATAAATTTTTTTATGAATTATTCCGTTATGCCAAGTTTTTATTATAACTTAATTTATAATAAAAACAATCATGTCTCCCCTTTTATTATGGAATAAAATTTTACAAGAAATTTGTTATATAAATTTTTCTTATCTTGGAAAAATCAATTCATAATTGATTTTATAAAATAAAATAAACCAATCCATGGTTCATTTTAATTTCCATAAAAAAGAATAAATTTCTATAAATTTCTTTATATAAATTTCTTTATATAAATTTCTTTATCCATAATTTTATAAAACAAATCACGCTCGATTTATTTTATAATTTAAACCAAACAATTTAGTTTCCCTTTTATTGTGGCTGGGCAAACCAAAGAGGGTGGGGACCCTCTTTGGCCGGCCAAATCCAAGCCGTTACCTTACGAATTAAACTCATTTAATTCGTCTAATAAGCCTTCAAAAGACATAGCCATTTTAAGCATCCGATGCGTCTTTGATAAATTCAGATTCGACTTATCTCTCTTGATCGGAAAATCCAATTTTCAACTCATTTTAAATCCCTCGGATTACTCGTAGTACGTGTGACTAAATAGGCTTTCGATTTATGTTGGCCGTCTATAATCAACCAATTATAGAACGATCATGAGTGGCACCTAGTAGTACATCATGACCCCCAATTAATCGAAAGATCAACGGTTGACCTTAGAAATAATTCTGAAACCCTTCAGCAGCTATAATGAGTCGTGCCTCATTCCCTTCACCATCTTATACCCACTTGGTTCAGGACATGGTCTGTTTGTGTCAGTCCCCACTAGGCTGACTACGTCACACCTAGCCCAAGTAATGTCTTTCTCGTCCAACGGATTCTAGTTACTCTCATGTTTCTGAGAGATTCATACTCGGAACATGTGATGCTCTGGCCAGAGGCTTCGAGTAACAATCCGACGATAGGCCTTGGGTATACATCTCCTCGAAAGGAATGGTGAATCCTTTGTAGGCTGTTCAAACATCTTAGGGCACTTCGGCTTATACCCAATCATCCTGGGTCCACACCTCCTTGGAGATACTTGCTTAAGATGTTAAAGTATAAGTCTTTATGACCAAGATGACTTGAACACCGCAAGTCAAAGGAACATCGCACTTAAGCTGCAGTAAGAACTTCATTGACATATCTATTATGTAGATTACCATATGAAGTTTTACAACTAGTCACTCCAATGAACTAGTTCCCTTAACTACCATTCATGTTTATCTCCGGACATCCCAATGTCACCAGCCAGTGAGAATCAGCTGATTAGAGAATAACCCATGCTAGTCTCAACAGAATTGATGGTGTCCGTATTTATCAATTCATCGACTAGGGACAATTTCAATACTTCACAATTGCACATGTAGAGATAATCACTACTTGTGAATTCATCACAAATTCTCTCATGCTGTGAATTGTATTGCGAAGATTCAGTAAATGAGTTTAAGATCTCAATCAAATACCCGTACATGTATACTCAAATAGCGAATATTCATTTATTAAAGTAAATGAGTACAATCATAAGGCGATTGCCTTAGGACACTTCTCTCATATTACTAACATTATGACCCTGTATGCTTAGGTTATAGGTCATGTTTTAAATAAGCTCTATGAATGATATGTATGGATGCCATGCTTAATGAATGATATGTATGTATGTCATGCTTAATGAATGATATGTATGTATGCCAAGCTTTACGAATGATATGTATGGATGTCATGCTTAATGAATGTTATGTATGTATGCCATGCTTTACGAATGATATGTATGGATGCCATGCTTTATGAATGATATGTAGTTATGCCATGCTTAATGAATGATATGTATGTATGTCATGCTTAATGAATGATATGTATGTATGCCCTGCTTTACGAATGATATGTATGTATGCCATGTTTTATGAATGATATGTACGTATGCCATGTTTAAGAATGAGGATGATGAATGAAAATGATAATCATGGCTCTAAGATAAAATGATGTATGCATGACATACCTTGTGAATGAAGATAATGAATGATGATGAATGTTCATGCCTTTACGGCATCATGATGTTAAGTATGAATGATGAAATGTTATGTATGTCTATGAATGATGAAGCATGCAAAGTTATCTTACTTTATGAATGGGCTTGTACTGGACTGAAGTAAGGGTCCAAGGGATGGGCACCATAAGAACGCCCCGATTTTGGACTACCGACTATGCTGTCCACGGTTCTGGCACTACCGAAGCTGTGCAACAGGGATGGGCACCTTAAGAATGCCCCGGTTCTGGGACTACCGACTATGCTGTCCTTACCCTAGTAGGTCGAGACTAGCTACCTCGTGTTTACTTAGGGATGCGCGCACATGATGTATGTATGTGGTACAAGCCGAGGACCCCAATGATGTTATGATCATGTTTAAGTATTTATAAGTATGATTCTCAAATAAGCATTCTTATGATATATGCATTAACTCATGCATCCATTCATGATATGCATTTGCATTAAGAACCATGCTATGCTTATGTTATGATAAGAACCATGCTATGCTTATGTTATGATAAGAACCATGCTATGCTTATGTTATGATAAGAACCATGCTATGCTTATGTTATGTTAAGAACCATGCTATGCTTATGTTATGTGAAGAACCATGCTATGCTTATGTTATGTTAAGAACCATGCTATGCTTATGTTATGATAAGAACCATGCTATGCTCATGTTATGTTAAGAACCATGTTATATGCTTATGATATGTTAAGAACCGTGCCATGTTATATGCTTATGTTATGTTAAAGAATGTCATGTTATATGCTTACGTTCATGTTAAGAATTATTCAATGATAATTATGTTATGCTATGTTGAATGTTTCATATGTTCATGTATGATATGACGTATGGTTTTTGTAAGTAGGAAAGGGTCTTACTAAGCCAATGTGCTTATAGTCTTATGTTCTTATACCGCAGATCAAGTATAAGGTATTCAGCTAAGGGAAGCAGCAGGAGGGGCAAGTGTGTGTGTGTGGCAATGACTTGGCAAAAGAAAAGAAAAGATCCTATGTCTTTCTCTCTTTACATGATGACCATGCAAACATGTTTAAGAATGATGCTATATGATTATGAATGATGCTAAGTTTACCATGTCACTATGATTAAGAATGATAGCTAAGAATGTGTCAACATGATTTAAGTTATAAGTGCATGGTTTAAACGCATGTGGATAAAGTTTAAAATTATTCCGATGCATTAAGAAGTCCACATGCGTATATGTATGTCACGTAGCGCCGTCGTAAGGCTGTAGAAATGGGTGGGCGTTACAGGTTGGTATCAGAGCAGTTGCCATCTCACTACACAGACATCAGACCTTCTTCCTGCAGCTTCCAAGTAAGTACCTCTATGTATACCTTATGTTCTTTTATGATGTTCTTTTATGATTCAAGAATATGTAAGTATGGATGATATTTTAGGATTCTAGAAAATGCAAGTATGGATGATACCTTATGATTTTAGAATATGCAAGTATGGATGATACCTTATGATTTTAGAATATGCAAGTATGGATGATATCTTATGATTCAAGAATATGTAAGTATGGATGATATTTTATGATTCTAGAATATGCAAGTATGAAGGATATATTTTAGGATAGCAAGAACTTTTAGGATATGCAAGGTGAACTCTACTTTACCTCATTTTTAGGAAATTCAAATGCTTTAGAATTGGATATACGGGTAGGAATAACAAAACTTATATTAGCCTTACGGGTCTTTTATATGTGAGTGATAGTGAGCGAGAGTGATTCGTGGAGATTTAACTTAAGTAGCTGTAGTCATGTAGAATAAATATAGTAAATGATTGAGTGGTGGTGAAACGGATTAAATTGGAAAAGAAGAGCAAGTAGAGGTGTAACAACCCGGAAAATTCTCTTAATAATTCCTTAAAATATTGAGCATGTCTAGATAATTTTTCGAAGAACCTAGAAATATTAATGGGAACTTTGGTTTAGAAAATCCATGTTTTCTCATTTAAATTGGGAAAAAGGGCACAAATGGGCCTTATATGGACTTTTTAGTACCAAAATTATTGGTGAATTTTAGGTGGAAAATTATAGAAATATGAAGGGATTTTAATAAGAAATATTAACATAATTATGGGGGAATTTTTAAGGGATTTTCGAAAATACTAGGAAAATAAAATAAAATAAGTGGGAAAAAAATTGTGGATCTACCAAGGATTGAACCTTGGACCTCTTGTACAACCATATATGCTTTAACCAACTCATCTAGCAAGGGAATGTTATGAGGGAATGAAGTGGATATTGGTTATGTAGCGACCCGCCTTCTCTGCCTTAGACAGATCGTTACTTTATCTACTTCTCGACTCTAATGCATGACTAAAAATGCGGAAATCTTTTTTTTTCTCAATTTAAATCTATCTATGATATACTAACTCTAATAGTCATGCATGATACCATGTCACACTTTCTTTCTCAAAAACTCGTAAGAAAATACCTATTGAAACTTGCCTCGCCCAACTCAGCTTACGGGTATCAGTCGACTGATACTGTACCAGTCGACTGATAAGCCTGAGATCTGAAATTTCAGGTTTCGAAACTTGTTTCAAAAGCCCACCAAACATATAGTTTCGAGCCATATAAAATCATGACACCATTTCTACACTCTATACCAGTTTTCTAAACAATTTAGCCAATCAAGACGGATCCATAAACTTGAAATTAGAACTCTTGTGGAAGTAAATAAGCTATTCAAGTTTATATGAACTTTAACCTTAGAGTTTGTACCAATCTTGACTCCTATGCATTCATAACACCAAATATATATTCTATAACCTTGCTAAAGCATTATGAAATGTGAATGCAACTTTTCTAAACATATTGAAGCAATAAAAACTTGATTCAAAGAGAAATTAATACTATCTTGGCACATGCATCTATTTCTCTAACAAAGTATCAATATTTCAAACTACTCACACTTCTACTCATCCAATGCAATCATAAGGATATGTAAGCTAAATGAAATGACATGGAATCTTTATTCTAAGAAATTGAGCATGCGAGACTGTCCAAAGCTTAAATGTTCGCTAAACTCCATAAAGCAAGAGCTCGAAATTTGAATAAACTAAAACATTGTAATTCAAATAACTAAATTGTCTCGTCTCAAGGATCTCTCCAAAATCAGCCACCACACACACTTTACTCAGCACCGCCTCGTCGCCTTCCTTCAGAATTGCTTGCCTTTACCTTTATCTGCAGTAAGAGGAAATGCAACTAGTAAGCAAAAAGCTTAGTAAGTACTATCTAGCTCACAAAATCTTGAAATGTACAAACATGCTTCTTGATCAATCTGAAAATCATATGAGATACTTATATGCTTGAAAGAAAACTAAAGACATGTATAACTCAAAACATGCATACTCAAGCATTAATAAACCTCACTTTACTTTTCTTGGCTCAACTTGAAGCTTTAGCTATTCTTTAACTTTTTGAAAACTCTTTAAACTTTAGAAAACTTTGCTAAAGCATATACTTGAAAATAATAATCACTTGGATCCACTGAAGACGTAAGTACCATCTCATATGCGCGTTCCCTAAAAGGTTGGGGTAGCGAGCCACCAATCCTAATAGAGCAGACCTTGGTCTACCAGGGCCAAGACCTTGGAATTGGACACCTGGATTTCTTTAACGACGCCCTTGGACGCCGGGTACTGGCCTTAGAAAATAAAATAGCTTTTCTTTCTTTTCTTTCTTATCTGTAAATGCCTTGGCATTTTCTCGAGCACCTTGCGTGCTAAAATCCCTAAGTCTTGACTTTTGGGGATTTCTTAAGGCCTTGGCCTTTTCTTTTCTTATCTTTATCTTCTCTTTTCTTTTCTCATAGCTTTTCTTGGACCCTAAACTCACATAGGGTACTTAATCAAACATATATAAGCATATAATGAACTAAGATCACATGCGAAAACTCAAACAAAAAGGAAATATCTCTTTTAAAAACTTTTAAGAGAAATTCTTGCGGAAAAACCGCCTCTTACTATAGGTGAGCAGTACTTACATTGATATCTTGGACTTACAACCAAGATTGACGTCTAGGGCTCAGGAGAAACTTGGGATCTCGGAGAATTCTTCGCGCATACGCGTTCCTCTCGTCGCGGGGATTCCGAATATAGGAAAATCTCTTGGAGAAGAGCCTTGGCCAGCCCTCTAGGCCTTGGTGTGGTGTCGCCCAAGAGAGGAGAGGGGAAAGGAGTCGGCGCAAGGTGTTGGGCGAGGGAGAGAAAGGGTTTAGGTTGAGAGAAAATAAAATTTCTCTCTTTAATTATCTATTTATACTTATGGGGCGAATTACCTAACTATACCTTATCTATTGTTTCGCCCAATTTATTTCAACAAAACTAACCAGCCCAGTTGGTCGCGCTCGCGCCTGGTCTCCTGGTGGTCGCGGGTTCGATCCCCCTGCTGCCCTTTAACATTTTTCCTTTTTTAAAAATACTAAACGAACTCGGAAAATTCCATAAAAATATTCTAAAAATTCCTAAAAATATCTAGAATATTTCTAAACCATTTTTAAATAATTCTAAGGACTTTAAGAACTAAAAATGGAAATTTCGGGGCGTTACAATCCCCATACCTTATAAAAAGTTCGTCCTCGATCTTAGAATAATTCTGGATATCTCTCTCTCATGCTGTCCTCACATTCCCAAGTAGCCTCTTCATGCTTTTGATTCTGCCAGATGACCTTCACTAGTGGCACTTCTTTGTTTCTTAATCTTTTAACTGCTTTGTCCACTATCTGTGTCGGTCTGCTCTCATAACTAAGATCTTCTTGGATCTGTACTGACTGAGGCTGAATCACTTGGCTAGGGTCGTGAATACACTTCTTTAGCATGGAGACATGGAATGTACTGTGGATAGCTGACATATCCTCTGGTAAGTCCAACTCATATGCTACCTTACCAACCCTCTTTATGATCTTGTAGGGTCCTACGTAGCGAGGACTTAGCTTGCCCTTTTTGCCAAATCTCATCACTCCCTTCATAGGAGCGACCTTGAGAAATACTGAATCTCCAACTTGGAATTCAAGTGGCCTACGACGTGTGTCAGCATAACTCTTCTGTCTACTTTGGGGCAGTCTCAATCCTCTGGCGGATCGTCTGGATAGCCTGAGTGGCCTCATCTACAAGCTCAGTCTGGCTGTCTAGTCCTGACTCCATCTCTTTCTTCTCACCAGCTTCTTGCCAACATATGGGTGATCTACATTTCCTGCCATATAATGCCTCATAAGGTGCCATCCTGATGGTGGCCTGATAGCTATTGTTGTAGGCGAACTCAGCTAAGCACAGAAATTTGCACCAACTGCCTTTAAAGTCCAACGCACAAGCCCTGAGCATGTCTTCTAAAATCTGATTTACTCTCTCTGTTTGTCCATCTGTCTGGGGATGGAAAGCTGTGCTGAACTGAAGTCTGGTGCCTAGGGCGTCCTGAACACACCCCCAAAAATGGGAGATGAACCGCCCATCTCTGTCAGAAACGATCGACTTCGGAACTCCGTGAAGCCTGATTACTTCCTTCATGTACAGCTGTGCTAACTGCTCTACCGAATGCGATAACTTGATGGCTAGGAAGTGGGCAGACTTGGTCAATCTATCCACTATCACCCAAATTGCATCGTGTCCATGGGTGGTTCTTGGAAGACCTGTGATAAAGTCCATGGATATTTCTTCCCACTTCCACTCTGGAATGGGATGTGGCTGTAGAACTCCTCCTGGTCTCTGGTGTTCTGCTTTGACCCTCTGGCAGGTCAAGCAGGTACTGATATATCTGGCCACGTCTCGCTTGAGTCCAGACCACCAGAATCTTTTCTTTAAATCTTGATACATCTTGGTAGAACCAGGATGCATAGAGTATGGGGTACTGTGGGCCTCTTCTAGAATATTCTTTCTTAGTTCCTCATCATTGGGGACGCAAAGGCGGTCTCCAAAATAGAGGATGCCACTGTCTGATACTCGAAACTCTGAATTTTCTGCCTCTTGGATCCCCTGCTTGATCTTCTGGATCTCTGGGTCTTGATCTTGCTTTTCTTGTATATCTTTAAGCAGGGTTGACTCTAGAGTCAATGCAGAAAGTTGCCCAATTATTACCTCGACTCCAAAATCCTTTATTTCTTTCTGAAGTGGTAGAGACAGTGATGATAGGGACATCAGTGCTGCACAGGATTTTCTGCTCAGTGCATCTGCCACTTTATTAGCTTTACCTGGGTGGTAGAGGATTTCACAGTCATAATCTTTGACCAACTCTAGCCACCTGCGCTGCCTCATATTCAGATCCTTCTGAGTGAAGAAGTACTTCAAACTCTGATGGTCTGTGAAGATTCTGCACTGCACTCCATACAGGTAGTGTCTCCAGAGCTTCAGTGAAAACCACAGCTGCTAGCTCAAGGTCGTGGTAGGGTAATTCTTCTCATAGTCCTTGAGCTGTCTGGAGGCATATGCTATTACTTTACCGTCTTGCATGAGGACAGCTCCAAGGCCCATCTTGGATGCATCACTGTAGATGTCAAAGGCCTTGTCACTCTCTGGAACAGTCAGGATGGGAGCACTGGTCAGTCTCTTCTTCAGCTCTAGAAAACTGTGCTCGCATTTATCTGACCATTCAAACTTCTTGTTCTTTCTGGTCAAGGCTGTGAGTGGAGAGGCTATCTGGAAAAGTCCTCCACAAATTTTCTGTAATATCCTGCCAGGCCTAAGAAGCTTCTGATTTCACTNTCCCTACATAAGGAGTTACGTACTTTGGCTTCGTCAAACGTCACCCGTAACTGGGTGGACTATAAAGGCGATTACTGGGTTTGTAATAAATTATGCGGAGGGATGTGAGTAACGTAGATGAGATCTATCCCTCATATATGACGGGAGTGATATCTTCGTTCTTGATAGAGTAAGACCACTAAGTGCATGGTCATGCCCAAATAAGGCAATATTAGATATTGAGCTTATTTGATTATAGTGAGTCTACTTGGAGATCAAGACATATAGATTGATTTGAGGATGACACGGTCTATGCCTCATGAAAGATCAATCTAGATATCGAGGATAGAAGGACGTTGTCACATATTGTGATGGTCACAATTATTAGTCACAATGGTGATGTTGGATCTCGACATTCTTGTAACTTGGGTAGCAATGATGTGTTGCTAGATACCTCTCATTGCTTATGTCCTTAAATAGGTTTAAGGGCATTTCCAATGTTACAAGAACCTATAGGGTCACACACATAGAGCAATAGATGGAGAATAAGTCCATATGATGGACCGAGAGTAATGAAGTCAAAGTTTAACTTTGGCTAAATATGGAAAGTCCATAAAAGGCAAGTTTGACTTGACTCAAATTAGACAACTTGAGTTGGACTCGAGTTTGATCCAAGTGTTGGATGAATCTAATCATGGGAGAATAATGAAGTCAAAGTTTGACTTTGGCTAAATATGGAAAGTCCATAAGAGGCAAGTTTGACTTGACTCAAGCCACATCACCTTGACTTGACCAAGTGATGACTTGGCATCATCATCAAGGCTAAGTAACCTCCCCATTTGAATTTTGAATTCAAATAGGGGGTTACCCAAGGTGGTGGCCGGCCACTTAATGGCCAATAATGGCCATTAAGTGGCCGCCACTAAACACACAAAAGGAGTTTTTTGTGTGTGTGTGATTCATTCTTCTCCTCACTTGGTTTTGTTTTGTTTTGCTCTCCCTCTCCTTTCATCTTGCCAAGACCCCAAGTAGTGCTAGCACACTTTTGGGCTCTCCTCTCCACTCTCTTACTTGTGTGGATACTTCTAGAGGGTTGCTACTTTGCATCCTTGAGATCCGACACCAACCGAAGAGCGAGCGGGAATTGCGGGGCACGAATAGAAGGTAGTTTTCTCTTCTCTAATAGATCTAGGTTGTAGATCGGTTTTGAAGCATGTAAACGAGCACTCGTAAAATTTTGAAATGGTTTTCTTCGCTCGGATCCTTTCTATTGGGGCTTTCGGGGTTTCCGCGACGCGAAAAAGCGGTTTTCGCTGCCCGAAAAACCCTACATATTTGACCTCATTAGAATTGGCTTCCCTAACGTACTATCATCTCACCGCCGTCCAATACTATGTTGTTCAAATTTCAGTTAAGTTGGTTCAGTCCTTAAACTAATCATTCCTAAGTCTAAGCATGGTAAATTGCAGGAATTAAATAGACAATCAATCATGCAGTTTGCAAACAAAAATTTAATTTTATCTAACAATAAATATTGTTTTTAATTTGGCTCCCCCTGGACTAAAGCCACGATAATGGTTAGGCAAGATGTAAATCTTGTCCTTGGGGATCCAATACTGATTTGATCCAGTTTGTTTGTTCAGGCACAGTTTGGGTACCCATGCCTGAACTTTGGGTCTGGACTGGTTCAGTACATCATAGTAGGATCTTTGTCTAGATTTGGTTCTATAGCCTAGTCCGGATCGATTTAGAACCGACTTCTGTTTTCCAAGAATCATGTCAAGACCCTTGGAACCAGAAGTGAATCGTTCTAAGGCTGATCTAAGGTCCTTGACTTGAGTTTTCAAGGAGGAGTTCTCTTTCTCATGTTTTTCAACTTGAGTAGAGGTTCCTTCCTGAACCTTCTCAGTTAAGGATCTAGAATCAGCTCTCTCTTTCAGGAGTTTTACTTCCTGTCGGAGAGATTCGACTCGGAGTTTAGCTTTCGCCAAATCTCGAGAAAGATAGGAAATAAATTCATTTAATAGATTCTTTGAAAAACCACTTACAGTTATTTCACCGTCCTCTGAGAATGTAAGTTTGCCGTCGTCCGACTCCGATTCTGACTCTGTTTCGATTTCTTCTGAGGCGGTTAGTGCGAGCAGGTTCGACTGTGGGACCTCTTCTTCTTCTTCGGAGGTGGACTCATCCCACGTTGCCTGAAGTGCCTTCTTCTTTCTTGTCTTCTTGGTCTCCTTTAGGTTAGGACACTCCATCTTGTAGTGACCCTTCTTTTTACACTCGTAGCAGGTCACGTTTGGTTTGTTCTTGTCATTTGAGGGTTCAGCTGGTTCTTCCTTTCTTCGGCTGGCTTTCCTTCTGTTGGATTGATTCTTCACTTCCTTGTAGTAGTTTCGGGCCAGTCGGACCAGCTTAGGTCGGTCTCCTTCGTTGTCTTCTGAGTCTGAGTCTAAATCAGACTCGGGTGCATGTTGAATTTTCTTCTTGGATGTTTTTCTAGCTTTACCTGCAACAAAGGCAATGCCTTTCTCGACCAGATTGCAGTTAGTCTGTTCATGTAATTCGAGTTCAGAAAAAAGTTCATCTAACTTGATTTTGGAAAGATCCCTAGAAACTTTATAAGCATCTACCATAGATGCCCACAAGGTGTTTCTTGGGAAAGCGTTAAGGGTGTACCTTATTAGGTCATGGTTTTCTACCTTATGACCAATTGTGTGTAGACCGTTCATCAGCTCCTGAATTCTGGCGTGGAGCTGAGCTGCTGATTCACCTTCGTTCATCTTGATGGTGTACAGTTTGTTCAGCAGAAGGTCCCTCTTGCTGATTCGGGTGTTGGAGGTTCCTTCGTGTAGTTCGATTAGCTTACCCCAAAGTTCTTTGGCGATGTTGAATGGACCCACCCGGTTCAGCTCCTCTTTTGTTAGGCCGCATTGGAGTGTTTGGGTCGCTTTGGCATCAGCTTCAATTTTCTTTTTGAGTGCAGCGTCCCATTCAGTGTAAAATTGTTGTACTCCATCAGCATTCCTTGGTATTTCCAGTCCGGACTGGATGATTATCCACATGTCCACCTGAGTTTTCAGGTGGACCTCCATTCTGCTCTTCCAGTAGGAGAAGTCCTCCCCACTGAAGAGCGGTGGTCTTGCTGTGCTGAAGCCTTCTTGCATGGCCATTTAGGATTTTATCTGAAAAAGAGAGAAAAGAAAGGAAAACTCTGTCCCAAGACTTAGTCTTGGATTAGTAGTGCGGGATAAAGAAAAATAATTATCGAGGGGTGTTGTACCGGTCTCGATTAACGATAAAAATTAAAAAAAAAACAATTCGAAGAGAAATCCGAAAAATTCTCAAACTGGTGGTTGCACCAAATTTGAGCTTCCCCGCTCTGATACCACTTGTTGGATCGAGAGAAAATGATAGAGGGGGGTGAATATCGTCAGTCGTTTCAAATTTGAAAAAGAGAATTCACAGCGAAAAAATTAAAACTAAACAATACACAGAATACCAAGATTTTACTTGGTTCGGAGTCACAGTCAGCTCCTACTCCAAGGCCCACGGTCGTTGACCGTTTACTGCAGGCAATACTATAGTCGTGCAAATACTTACAAGAATATTTACAGTAGTAGTGCAGTAACAGTACAATAAAAAATTAGCTCTTTGTTACCGACGCCCGTTGTAGATCTTTCTTCGGTGCGTAGGGTCGTCGTTGCGCTAGAATCTCGAGATGAAGGGTTTCCGGAGCAGAGCGCTTGAGTAGAAGAGTGTATTGGCGTTGAAAGCGTTGTTCTTCGAAGCCTTAGAGTCGAGGGGCTTTTTATAGCATCCCGGGGCGCCCTGAACGTTGGGGGCGACCCCCCACGTGTCAGCCGATCCGAGCAACTCTCGGTCAGCCCTTATCCCACTCGAATAGGGCTGAGGGTTGACTTTGGGGGTGCCCGGGACGCTGGGGGCGCCCGGGTTGACTCAATCCGCGGGCTTCTCGCTGGTTTGACTCTATCCGCTTCGTTGGCTTGATCACGGGGCGCCCGAGGGATCCGGGGCGCCCGAGAGCACGGGGGCGCCCGGGAGCACGGGGGCGCCTGGGAGCATGGGGGCGCCCCGCCCAGTGAGCTTTCGAAGTGTGCTTTTGCTGAACTCATGTTTGGCTTGTACTTAGGGCGCCCGGGTCCTTCCGGGCGCCCAACCCAGCTATTGCCTCACTCCTTTGAGGCTCTCTGAGCTTCACACACTCGTTCCTTCAGTCCTGCATCCAAAGTTAGTACCAAACAAGATAGAGCAAATATATTAGTGAGTCTTACAGCCGTAGCTGTCTTGGTTCTGACTTTGGGTCTCCAAAATGGAGCCCTAGGTCGAACCGATGCCTACTGTTCCCTCGACGGGGAACGCGTCCTCACCTACTCCTCTCAGGAGAATTTACCTGATGCCAACCGGCTCCTCCGGTTGGACTTTTGCCTAGTAGTCCTTCACCAGGTGCCTAGCTGCCCTTCGCCAGGTCTTCAGTACCAAGCAGTCCTTCGCTTGGTGCCTATCATTCCTTCGCTAGGTCTTCGACTCCTAGCAGCCCTTCGCTAGGTGCTCAGCAGCCCTTCGCTGGGTCTTCAGTTCCAGGCAGTCCTTCGCCTGGTGCCTAGCAATCCTTCGCTAGGACTTCGTTTCCAGGCAGTCCTTCACCTGGTGCCTAGTAGTCCTTCGCTAGGACTTTCAATCTGCACACTCAAGTAGCATGTTAGAAAAACATAATATCCTAACTTTTGAACCCTTTTGTCATTATCAAAACACAGGTTCGACTTAGGTGCTGTCTGCACCAACACAAACCATGGTACGCGAAATGATAATTTTCAATTCTTACGTATGCCTTTTGGTAAATTACCGTTTATACATTTAACGAAAGGTAATTGACATAACAAAATTTATAATTTTTATTGAAAATACATATATCATCATAAATCCATAATTCAATTTTAAAATTTTTTTCCTTCTCAATCCATGCACCAACTCGAGTTCGTCACTAGTTAACTAGCCTAGACTCACAGCCCACACGAGCTAACCCATTTACCTCATTTTTGAATGAATTGATAAAATTTAAATTTAATTCGATTAAATTATTAGATAGGATATGTCAACTCGAAAGACCCAACTTAAACGGATGATTCTACTTTCGAGCTAATATTATCAATAGGTGAAGTTTTTTGGAAGGGTAATTTCATCATAGGTCACCGTTAATTTTTTTTTAATTTTATAATTTTTGACAAATAAAATAAATAAATACTAGCAAATAATTTTGTTAAAAATACTTGATAATCCAAATAGATTTTTTTCAACTAATTATCTTTCTCGTTGTTTTAAATTCAATAATATTTTGTGGTCCAAAATGACAAAAGATTTCAACCCTCAAAGTATTTTGAAAAAAAAACAATTAGCTTTAACTGATTCAAAATAATTTGTTTTAATTTAAAATATATTTTTTAACCTGATTCTTAAAATATATAATAGTCGATTTATTCAAAATAACAGTTTCAAAAATCTTAAGTAGAGATCACTTTTTGCTATGAACTACCTACCATAGTTGTCTTATTATACAATAAAAAAAATTCACACCTTGTCTGATCCGCCCGGGGTGTCTCCAACCGTATCATGATTAATTACCGTGATTAAATATTTTTTTAAATGATATATTATATAATGGATAAATTTGAAACGGTCCGTTGTAAAAATAAATCGAAAAGTATTCACGGGACGATTCAAAAGTTTAACATATAGTTACAGGTCTTATTTAAAAAAATTATAAAATATATTATAATTAGAGATCAAATCGTAAATATTTAAATGATAATTAATTGTTAGCTCAACTCTATGAGGAGTATTTATGAATATTTTTTGATTTATAAAAATTTTAGAAGGATGAAATTAGCTCAAATAATTTGTTAGCTTGATTGTAAATATATATAGAATCATTATTTGCAGTAAGTTTACTCCTGCATAGAGTTGAGTTAGTTATTGTAGGATAGAATTGTTACTGATTAGGGGTGCATTGAGGGATTGTCACGTGGCAGTCTCACAATAGCCACTACAATAGGAAGAGAGAGCCCAAGGATTGCTGAGTCAGGATTCTCGCTCGTGCGTCACCCAGGCATCCTCAACCACTGGAAACAACCCAATTGGGACAAGCTTGCTCGCGACTCCAAACTATGGACATGTATCCAAACATAAGCGATATCGCCCAATCGGGATAGGCTCGTATGGATGTTGTCCGATTGGGACAGACTCAATGGCTCGGGCGGCGGAATGGTTGTCCTAAGCAGTAATACATAGGAGTGCCCCCTTTAGGGTTAACTGATAAGCACCATTTTATTGATTATTTTCATTGCTAAAATCCATGTTTGACCCATATTTTTATTGCTTAATTCTGATTTTACCCTAGGTTTTGGAACTTTATTTTATTTTGGACTTAATTGCAAAATTACATTAAAATGGATTAATTGGCCACTAAATTTTCTGATATATTTTTGTAGGCATGAAAGGATCCTGGACCTAGGGCATACTGGGCCAAACCTGAGTCGGATGTGAACCGGATCAAATTATCAAGCCTACGATTAATCCGGGCCGTCCGATTCAAGAGCGGTTAGATCTGAGCCATCCGGGACGATCTGAAGCAATCCGAGCTAGGGTTAGGGTTGATCAAGCTCTATGATCAAGATCTGAAGGTTTCATCCCCATCAGAGCAAGATCAGCCGTTGGATCAAGCAAGGAGGGCTCTAGAGCGTCCATTCACAGATAGAGTTGATCTGGACCATCCGTTGCATATCTGGAGGATCCGAGCTACCACAAGGCAGATCCTGACCCCAGATCATCATCATAAAAGTTTGGCTCAAATCAGACCAAGATCTACCGTTGGATCTCCTCCGATCGATCTGAGCCGTCCATTGATTCCTATTTAATCAAAAATTGGCAGCAGCTCTCAGCGTCGCGTTTCCTCGCCGCACTGTTCATCTTCTTCAGTTTTTCATCGTTTTTTTTTAGCATTTCTTCTTCCAAGGGGCGCGACCCCTCAAATCCTTCATTAGAACAAGTGTTAGGTCAGTGGGGAGAGCTCACAGAGGAGTTTCCAGATCGGATTTTGCCCAAGATAGAGTTTCGTGAGGTTTCAGTGGCTCTGTCACTTGATTGCATCAATCTCAGTTGTTCATCATCTTCATTGCATCCGAGCTAGCTGGAGGGGTTCCCTGGAAGGCTCGGAGCATCCCCAAACCTTTATCGCAATCCACCACAGCTAGGTTGAAGCAATCGGTTGCTGTTTTCAGTTTGGGCAGAGTTTGAATGGAGTTGAATCGCAGAGCTGTATTTCCACTGATTTGCTGAGCTTACGGGTCCGAGGCTCACTCTTGCTTGACGACCAAGAAGCATTTGAGCTGAGGAAGGGTTGAGGATTAGTTTCAATTGGTTTATTTCAGTCAATTAGCTGTAATTTTCAGTTTCGGCAGTTTCCTACTGTTTCAGAATTTCAGATTAGTTGAGCATTAGTTTCATGATTCGATTCAGTGTTAATTAGGTTTAATTCCTGCAAGTAAACCAGTAGATAGCTTGTTAATGAACAATAGTTTTCAATCATAGTTTATTTCTTGTTCTTTGTCTTGCGTATCATTTTTGTTAGCTGCGTATCAGCCTAGGTTTCTGCAGTATCAGTTTTCAGCCTTGCATTTTATATCAGTAGTCTAGTTTATTTTTAAGTTGCCCTTGATACTAGTTGGTAAATTCGATCTTAGCTGCTTAGTGTGGTTTAGTATCCCATTCGGTTTCTACATCATGAAATTCATGTCTGATTTCTGTTTTCATTCAGATTTCAACTCTGCATTGACAGTTTCTGCTATTGTGTAAATTCTGAACTTCTCGTTTCTGCATTTAAATTCTGAGAATCAGTCTTTTCCTTTCAGCATCTGAACTTGATCCAAGTTGCTTTGAAAATCTTTAAGTTCATTGCTCCCTGAATTCAAATCTGTGTTTCTGCAATTGCTATTCATTTCTGCACAAGAAGGAACCCAGTTCCAAGTCCATTTTCAGTTTCGAATTCTGAGTTATGTTGAGTAATTTCTGGATCTTCTCAGTCCTTTTCGAATGGTAGATGAGGGCATTGATTTCAATTGGTTGGTTTGCTTGTTCGGAATTCAAAGAAGTGCTGAATTTTTGCATCCGTTTCTGCATTTGCATCAATTCTGTATCAATTTCTGCACAGTCAGCAGTTTAGTTGTGTTTCAGCCTCAATTCCTGCATTTACAATCAATTGAACTGAGTTCACAGGAGTCGTATGTGAATACTAGCATGGAGCAATAGATTTCAGTGTTGTTTGGCTTAAGCATCAAATTCAGTTGCTGAAATTTTACATGTTATCCCTGTATTCCTACATTTCTGCATACACCTTCTAATTTGTTGCATTTCATCTCTGCCATTGATTTGTTTTGATTGATCAGTGATTTTATCTAAATTCTTTCAGACCTGCAAGTTAATTCCGAATTGGATATGAGGTTTTAGGGCAACTAACATCAATTCCTCTTGGCAAATCAGATTTTTCAGCCCTTGTATCAAGTTAAATCAATTTTGGCACTTTGTATCAAAAGGCAGCTTAGGCACTGTTTTGTATCAAGCTCTATGGTATTTTTAGTGTGCTATGGTGTTCAAAATCAGCTAGAATCGGATTCGAGCATTTCTGAATTTTCCTTGCATTATCGGCTTCTAAACATTGTAGCTAGTTCAAGTAGAGTTTGCTTAAGACTTAATCTTCTGAACTTTGTAGCTAGCATTGGTGTTGAGAATGTTTGTTCCAGAAAATTGCTATCAATGATTTATTCCTTTGTTAGAGTTTGTTTACATGTGAAATCAAGTTTGGTCTCCGAAATTGTTTAAGAGCCTTGATGGAGTTATTCATTGGTTAAGTTCATCAATCGCCATATTTCATTTAGTTCGTTTAGTTGAATTCTTACTTTTCATGGCTTTTCCCATTTTTATTTGAACCCAAATACCTGTTTGAAACCCGAAAACACAAACGACACATAAATACAAGTTCGAATCACACAACGTCAACTAGCCCCGAGAAAAATACGACCTGTGGCCCCTATATTACATTTCATTATTTTTGATTGTAAAAGGGTTTCCAGTTATTCATTGATATTTAAATTTGATGAGCCCATACATTTCGTGACAACTTTAAATTAGTATATTTTGGGCGTATCAAATTTTTGGCGCCGGGGACAAGCTTGCTCGCGACTCCAAACTATGGACATGTATCCAAACATAAGCGATATCGCCCAATCGGGATAGGCTCGTATGGATGTTGTCCGATTGGGACAGACTCAATGGCTCGGGCGGCGGAATGGTTGTCCTAAGCAGTAATACATAGGAGTGCCCCCTTTAGGGTTAACACTAAGGGGGTACCAAGCGATGCCCCTTAGAAAAATAATAATTAAGGAACCCTTAAGACGACACCAAAATATAATTTAGGAGTCTTTAAGGCGTCACCTAAATATAAGCAGGTCGCATTAATAAGAAAAGATGAAAATTATACAAATGAATGTCTCAATAATACCTCCAATAATTAGCAATAATGGCGGTCATAAAGGAGATACCATTATTGCCCATTATAGTAGAAAATAGAGAGCTAAGGTTAGGAGCATAAAAGGGGTCCAACAATCCCTGAAAAATGTCTATAATCTTTTAAGCTCTCTCTTTCTTCTATCCATTTATCAATTTTTGACTCTACTTCTGACTTAAGCATCGTAGTGGCATCGTTGGAACCCCTCCCCGCACCATTCAAACATTCCTCTCCCCTTTTCAGGTCACAGCCTCCACGTAGCCGCAAGTTGTATCACCGAATGTCCACGTTCAATGTTGTCGATTTCTGCAACATTTTGGCATCATCTATGAAAAGATTATTTTTTTACTAGAAGCCACAGGATCGATGGTGGACATCGGCAACTTAGCGAATGTGGTTTTGAGCGGCGAGGAGCTGGACCAAATTGTAGCGGCGGTGGTCCGAGAGGCAGTGGAGCAACATCAAATATAGCAAGCAGCCTCCAAAGAGGCTTGTACCTTGGTGGGAAGCTGGTGAGCCTCTCCTTCACCACCTAAGCAAGCCTACAAGAGCATCCCCGGTGCATAATTACAACCTCCCTGCAGTCTCTTAGAATGCTCATTCAGAAGCCTCTAGCACCCCTCCGTGAGACGTCAAAAAGGGAGGGATTGCGTGTATCCCACCCATTGCCAACCATGAGCAGTCACCGTTCACCAAGGATATCATCGACGACTTAATGCCTCGACATTATCAACCTCCCTGAATTTGGGAGTACCTATGAAATTTGGATCCAAATGACCACCTCTGTATGTTTGAAAATGCAGCGTTGTTATATTAGTACACTAACGGGGTAAAGTGTCGGGTATTCCTCAATACCCTCTCGGGAGCAACTCAACAATGGTTCAAGAGATTGCCTAATGTCTCCATTAACTTTTGGGGAGTTCCGAATAGTCATTCTACACAATTTTGCGAGCAGTCAGTGGTACCACAAAAATATTCTCAACATGTTCTCCCTCGAGCAAAAAAGGAAGGAGACTCCTAACGACTACATCCAGTGCTTCAATCTAATTTCTCAGGATGTATCTACAGTCACCTCTGAGATTCTGGTGAGTGCCTTCATGCAAGGGTTGGTAGACGGAAATTTTTCAGATCTTTGGTAAAGAAGCCACTGATTAGCTTCGATGACTTGCTAGGCCAGTCAGTAAGGCACGTTAATTGTGGAGGAGATTCAGTACGCTCAGAGGAAAGACTCAGGAGGGGTGCACCAACATCCAATTATTATTTCAAAAAGAATTGCCCCACCAGTTCTCGCTCAAGCGAAGGAGTCCCATGCAAACCGTAATCAACATTAGGACCATCAAGAAGAGAAGGTTATTTAGACCGTAGTCATAGAGTTGTTAAATCGAGAAAAACGATAGAGGGGGGGGGGGGTGAATATCGTTAAAACTATTCGGATTAAAAAGAGCAGATATGCAGCGGAGATAAATAAATCACACAGGAACACAAGTCAATTATTACTTGGATCGGAGTCGCGGTTGGCTCCTACTCCAAGGCCCACGGTCCTTGACCGATTACTTTGGGCAATACTATAATTGCGCAAAAAGGATTTACAAGTTAAGTTCTATAGTATTTCTGAAAATTGAAATTTCTACACTTTTCGTTACCGACGCCCGATGTGAATCGTATTTCGGTGCAGAGGGACGTGGTCAGCGATGGATCTCGAAGTCATAGTTTGCCGGGGCATAGCGCTTGAACTAAAAGCTTTGGAGCATTGAGAAAATGTGTTGTTGAAGCATTGGGGTCGAGCCCCTTTTATTGTGCTCAAACGGGCGCCTGATCGGTTGGGGGCGCCTGACACGTGCCCGTCGATCCGCGAATCCTTATCCGCGGGCTCGGTCAGCGCTTATCCTCCCCCACTTGGCGCCTGAGCTGATGGGGGCGCCCGTGACCTCACGGGCGCCTGATCCGCCTTGGTTCAGTGGCTTCGCAGCTATGTTTTGGGTTTTTCCTTCACTCTTGGGCGCCTATAACCTTACGGGTGCCTGAGCCCATTCGGGCGCTTGTTTCCATTCGGGCGCCTAGGCCCAGTGAAGCACCTTCACTTGTAGACGATCAGTCCTTCGACCCTGCAACTTAGGTTAGTCCCAAAAACATAATAAGCAATAGTTACAGCCGTAGCTGTCTTGGTTCTGACTTCGGGTCTCCCAAATGAAACCCTAGGTCGAACAGACGCCTAATGTTCCCTCGAGGGGGAACGCGTCCTCACCTACTCCTCTCAGGAGAATTTATCTTTTGCCAACCTGCTCCTCCGGTTGAACTTTTGCCCAGCTTTACTCACCAGGTCTTCGTGCCCAATCCGCGACCAGGTCTTAGTGCCCAACTTTACTCACCAGGCCTTCGGTGCCCAGCCCTCGGCCAGGACTTAGTGCCTAAATCCTCGAACCAGGTCTTCGGTGCCCAGCCCTCGGCCAGGACTTAGTGCCTAAATCCTCGAACCAGGTCTTCGGTGCCCAGCCCTCGGCCAGGACTTAGTGCCCAACCTTACGTCAGGACTTAGTTTCCTAGTGTACCTAGGGGTTTTCCTGCACAACTTGACTAACATCGTTAGATCACAAATAATACTTAACTTTGAACCCTTTGCTAATATCAAAACAAGGTTCGATATGGTGCTTCCGGCACCAACAATCTCCCCCATTTTGATTTATGACAACACAATTCAAATTTAAGGAAAAAATTATAACATTTAAGAAGAGAGTGTAAAAACCAATGAATTTTAGCAGTTTCGAGCAGAGTAGGGTTTAAAACAAATATAGTAAAACCAATGATTTTTAGCATTCTTGAGTAGAGTAAACTTTACAGTTTTGAGCCATAAAAAAATTTATTTCTCATATTTCCCCTGCAACCCTGAATAATTGTGTTATAAAACACTTAACTTTGACCTTTCCTCCCCCTTTGACATATATCAAAAAACAATTTTCATGGACGAACAAAAATATCTAAGAGGGATTTTTGAGGTTTTCCAAAAAAAACTTTTGAAAAACTTCTTTGATTGGTAAAAGTTTTGAAAATGCATGAAGCTCCCTCTTAATTAAACATTCTCCCCCTTAAACATTCAAGGATACGCAGTTTTTGTAAAACTTCTAAGTGCTTTACGTTGTTGACTAAGTGTTTTTCAAAATAGAGCAAAAGCATTGCATGTACAAAAAGAAAAAATTTTCACTTAAGAATTTGCAAGCCCAAATTTTGAAGAAACCTTTATTTATCAAAGGCTTTGTAAAACAAAAATAATTTTTATTTAAAATTTCAACTTGAAGAAAATTTTCAAAGAACATTTTACTTAGCCAAACAACTTTTCCTAAAAAATTTCAACTTTTGAACATTTAGAAATATTTGCTTGGAAAATATTTTGTGCAAATAAAACATGTTAAAAATTTAACAGATTTTTAGACAAGTTTTTCCAAAAAAAAATTGTTCATTAAGAGAAATTTTACTTAGAAACATTTGCCAAAAAAAATCCACCTAATTTTTGCTCAGACAAACTTTGTTTACTAAGGAAAATTCTACTTAGAAATATTTACAAAAAGATGCTCTTAGAGATTTTTGAAAGCACACTTAGAAATTCAACATTGCTTTTTGAATAAGAGAATGCTTTTGAAAAAATTTTGATTTAGAAGAATTTGAGCTATCCTTTCTCTCCTTATGTTTTAGAACATTTTCAATTAAAAAAAACTTGCAAAATTAAGACATTGCACTAAGCTCCCCCATGATATTAAATTTTCCCATTGAAAAAAAAACATGAAAATTAACCTTTTGAAATAATCATAAGTTCAGTTTGACATAATATTTTGAAACAAAATTTTCTGAGTATCACAAACGGCATTCCAAAAAAACTTTAGGTTAAGGTGAAAATATTCTTGAGAGCTTCTAAGATAAACTTTCCATGAAGAAGGGAAAAACGTTTAAGAAAGAATTTAATTGTTAATTTCACTTTTTCTACTCTCCCCCTTGGCCATATATTAATAATGAACTTTTGAATATATTTTGAAAGAAAATGTGTATCAGAGCCTATTAGTTTTACAAAATCATAAGACAATTTTGAAAAGATGTTTACATTTCAAAATTACTAATTTAAGCAAGAATTAATGCCAAAGAACAGTTTGACATTTCTATTGATTAAAAAAAACTTAAAATATTTACTCAATAAATTTAGGATCAGAATATTTAACCACCAAAAAAATTAAAAAATTTCTTAAGTAGAAAGACTTTTGAAAGAGTTTTCTTAAGAGCAGTATCTTTGATGATATTTAAGCACCTGAAAGAAACTAAGTATTCTTTCTCAGAAAATATTTTAAGAAATTCTCAGTACTTGAGAAATATTATTAACTTTTGAAGGATATTTGAAATCATAATATTTTATTTGGCTTAGTTTCCTTTCCAGTCTGACACAATCCTAGAAAATCTTGTTATCTACAAGGACATTTTCCTTTATGTCTTGGAAATTCTTCAGACTCATGTAAATATTATTTTCAACAGTAAAAAAATAGCCAGTTTTTTAAAGTAAAAGTATGATTAAAATGGTAGTAAAAAAAATTATGATTTCAATAGGATTTAAATATATAGTGCATATGAACAGATTATTTTATTATTAAATGATTCTTTTAATTTGACCTCCCGCTAAACTTGATCCAGTCCTAGGAAGCTTGTTGACTACAAGTACTCTTCCTCTGAGTCTTAAGGTTTGATTCAAATTATAAGAACTATCTAGAAATTTAAAAAAACTATTTGTTCGAAATAACTTCTTTTTGGTTTAGACTCCCCCTAAATTTGACACGTCCTAGGAGTCCTTGTGGATCATGAAGTACATCTCCTCTGAGTCATTGAAAAAAAAACTAAGTTTAAAACAACTTTTGAAAACTACTTTGTTTTAATGATTTGAAAAACAAATTCAAATTCTTCTCTATCTCTTTCTTTTTTAAGAAAAAATTAATATAAAAAACTGGAAAGAAGAAATTCTATATTTAAAATAATTTCTAAGAGAAAAATAGAAGGTTTTTTTCTGCAAAAAACTTATGTTGAAAAAAAAATATACATATCAGAGCCCGGACTGCAGACATTTTTCTTAAAAATATCCTAAGTAATCCCCAAGGATACTTTTTGCCATGCTTATTTTTCAAGAATAAATTGACTGTCTGAAAGAAATGTTTGCATAATGGCAGAGGAAAAAAATAAATGTTAAGAAATAAATTTCAGGTAAGTGACCTAAAGAGACCTAATTTTAAGTACAATGATTTGAAACATTAACTCTTAGTTTAAAAGTTAAATATGATTTTTGAGGATTTTAAAATTAATTTAGAGGGTTAAATTTGAGTTTTGAAGTTGTTCAGTTGAGTTAAATTTGAGTTTTGAAGTTGTTCAGTTGAGTTAAATTTGAATTTTGAAAGTTGTTCAGTTGAATTAAATTTAAATTTTGAAAGTGTAGGACCGGTGCCGTCGATAGAGGGGGGGTGAATATCGACCGTGAAAATTACTCGCAGAAACTTCGTAGAAAACTTTAGTTCGTTCTGGACTCAGAGTTAGTAGTAGCGGAAAACAAACAGAACGAAGAAAACAATAATACAAAGACACAGCGGGATTATTTACTTGGTTCCCAACCCCCCAGGGTCAGTACGTCCAAGGCCTATGTACTCGGCGTGAGTCCACTATTGGTCTACTTTCCGGAATTTCCGGAGGCGGAGAAAACCCGTCTTACAGTGTACAATTACAAGCAACAATAATTTGAAAGTTAAATACGGAATAACTAAAAGCAAACCGAACAAGAATCTGAAACTTGGCCGATCTGGACCTCCGAAGTGCCGCGCACTTCCTCCTGGAGCCTCCCGGTCGTAAAGCCTCATCTCTAGCGCGTTGTCGTAGGTCGGAATGATCAGAATGGCTCTGGAATGTTCTTTCTGAAGCAGAGGGGTCGAAGCCCCTTATATAGGCCTGCGTCTACCTCGCCGCAGCTGATAACAGCTTTGACCAGGGTGCCCCGGATCTTTCGGGCGCCCATCTTGAACCCAGTCAGCGCTTATCCACTGCTTCATACTCGCAGCAGCAAAACAATGTTGACCAGGGCGCCCTGGTGCATGAGGGCGCCCTGCTTAGGGCCTCCAACAAGCTTGCTTTGTCTTCGGTTCTTGGTACCTGCAATATCCACAAACACAAAGCATAGATACATATAATATTGGTCTTAAGGACTTGGTTCAGACTTCGGATTTGCACAAAACCCTAGGTCGAACCGGCATGAGTTCCTATCCCCGAGAACTCGCCCTTCACCTACTCCTTTCAGGAGACGGTTTCCACCCAGCCCTTCGGGTGGACTTTTACTTAGCTTCCGATTACTCCGGATCTCGAGACGCCCAAACCCTGACCCGTCTCTACTCCTGTCCTTAGTCATCGCTCAGCTAAGTTGCTTAGTCCCTTGGACCAAGTCTTCATTTCCTAGCAGTCCTTCGCCAGGTGCCTAACAGCCCTTCGCTAGGTCTTTGTTACCAAGCGGTCCTTCGCCTGGTGCCTAGCAATCCTTCGCTAGGTCTTCTATGCCTAGCAGCCCTTCGCTAGGTCTTCTATGCCTAGTAGTCCTTCACTAGGTGCCTAGCAGCCCTTCGCTAGGTCTTAGGGTTACGATACCTAGCAGCCCTTCGCTAGGTGCCTAACAGCCCTTCGTTAAGTCTTAGGGTTTCGATACCTAGCAGCCCTTCGCTAGGTTCCCAGCATCCCTTCGCTGGGACTTAGGGTTTCGATGCCTAGATTAACTAGGACTCTTCATCAGCTAAGGTTACTTCTCTTTTGCTCCCCTTTGTCTGTTCACTGTATCACTGACTTAAGTGTATTGTCAAACATTAAAACACTTCAAGAGGAATATCATTGATGCAACTTGCACCAACAATCTCTCCCTTTTTGATGTTTGATAATAACTTAAGTTAGATTGGTTTAAGGGGCTAACTCACTATCCTTGGGGTAAAAATGAAAAAAAAATATAGGTTTTGAAACTACATACATTTTTGATCTTCGGAAAAAAAATTTCTAACTTAAGCACACATCTCTCCCCCTTTGTCATACATCAAAAAAATAAAATACTTGCACCAACATTAAAAATCTTTGGTTCTTTTTGAAAATACTTAGTGCAAAATTTTTGAAAGCATTGTATTTTGAATAACATATTGCAAAAATTATGTAATTTTTGAAAAATATAAGTACCTTTGAAAATATATTCAATTTTTGAATAATTAAGTACTTTTGGAAAATGCATAACTTTTGAAAGAATATTATTTTGGAAAATATAAATGTTATGCCTATTTTGCAAGTACTAACTGTGTTTCGAAAATAAGTATTTTATGAAACATAATATTTTTCAAGGTCAAGTAAATATTAATAGAATTTTGAAAAAAACTGATAGTACTTTTGAAAGAATATTTGGCTTTGAAAGACATAAGTACTTTTGAAAACATAATATTTGACTTCACTTGGTTAATTTTCCAGTCTGAGACTATCCTGGGAACCCTTGTTGACTACAAGGACATTTTCCTAAGTATCCTGGAAGTTTTCCATCCCAAGTAAATATTAAAAAAAATTTCGTAAGTCACAGAATAATAGGATGTAAGTTAATTTTGAAAAATGTAAAGATTTTAAAGTGATAATACTTGATTTGGTTTATCTTTCAGTCTGACACAATCATAGGAAACCTTGTTGACTACAAGGACATTTTCCTAAGTGTCCTGGAAGATTTTCCAAATTCAAGATATTATTTCAAATTGAAAAAAAAATCAGATGAATTTTTGAAAATAATAGTATTTTTTTTTTGAAAATTGATACTATTTTGAAAGAATACTTATGTTTTCAACAGGATTTGAAAATACCGCGCATGAAAAATTTTGAAATTTTCAATAATTCTTTTAATTTGAGCTCCCCCTAAATTTGACCCAGTCCTGGGAAGCTTGTTGACCACAAGTACTCTTCCTCTGAGTTTTAAGGTTAGTTCAGATCAAAAGAATAAAATAATTTAAAACTTGTCAGAAAGTTGACTCAGACTCCCCCTAAATCTGACACGTCCTAGGAGTCCTTTTAGATCAAGAAGTGGACCTTCCTCTGTGTCTTTAGGGTTTTATCAAAATCAAACAAGACAAAGCACACTTTTAGAATGTATTTTGAAATTTTGGAACATACTTAGGGTAATTTATCCGACATAGTTTTCGAAAAACATAAGTAATAATGTTTAAAACTCAGTTTTCGAAAAACCGAAAAAAATGAAAAACACTACCCCTGTACCCGATACCGTTTGACTCAATCTAAGTGCCTTAAGGAACTTTAGTGTTGTCCTAAGAGGCTTGTGTCTAATTGAGTGAGTCAAACAAATTTTTGAAAAGATATATTTTTGGAAAATGTATAATATATATAATCAAACAGACAAGCATGAATTCCATAAAAACATTATTATGTTGAAGCACTATTTTGAAAATATATTTTTATGAAAATATTCTAATAATTTTGAAAAACAATTTTGAAAAATATTTTTCAATTCATTAGTCCTTAACATCTCACCCATTTTAGATGTATCAATACAACAAGCATGATTGCCTTATAAGTGTATTGTGAGATGCTTGAATAATTTTTCTTTAATTTATTTTTGATTCTAAGATTTAATTGAAGCTTGTGTTAGATTTGAATTTGACAAGAAGTAGCTTGAATTTGAATTTCAAAAATTGGCTTCCAGGTCTTGGCAGGCACTAGGCCTTCTTTGGCCGTAGCCTTATTGGATCATCAACCCTTTCCTTGACAAAGCCTTTTAATGAAATTTCATTTTCAAAATTACTTTTTGAAAAATTCTGGTCTAACTAGTTTGGATCTTGGATCGGTAGCTTCGGCTAGTTCCGCCAAGATGGCTTCCCTAACGTACTATCATCTCACTTCCACCCAATACTAGGTTGATCAAGTTTCAATCATTCTTTTTCCTATAACCGTTCTAAGTTATGCACAAAAAAAAATATGAATGACATGTCATATATTAAAAAAAATAAATAGTAAATGCATGACATGACAATTATGCATGAGTCAAACAATTTAAATCATTTTATTTAAGTTTCAAAAAATGTATCAAATTCCCGATTTGATACATGTCGAGTGAACCCGCGAATATGTCAACCCACTTTGACATATTTAATGTTATTACTTTTAATTGTTATAGGTAAAATTTTATTTTAGTTTGAGTTTAGGTTATTTAAGATTTTAGTTTGATTCAGGTTAATTAAGACTTAACTTGAATTTAATTAATATTTAATTAAGATTTTATTTGAATTTAATTATGATTTAATTAAGATTAAATTTGAATTTAATTAAGATTTAATTAAGATTTAATTTGAATTTAATTAAGATTTAATTTGAATTTAATTAATATTTAATTAAGATTTAATTTCAATTTAATTAAGATTTAATTTGAATTTAATTAAGATTTAATTAAGATTTAAATTGAATTTAATTAAGATTTAATTTGAATTAATTTGAATTTAATTTGGATTTAATTTTAATTAATTTGAATTAAGGTTATAATGATTAATTAATAATTGTGGGTTTAAATTTATCATTTTCATTATTTCGAAAATTCTTCTTCATCTTTATCTTTCTTTTCAAGTTTTTCTAATAATTTTGATTTATTTGAATTTTTGTAATTTTTATTGATTATAGCCTTTATCTTAGATAGTTCCATATCCTCCTTAGGATTAGATTTTTTAATATCCTTACAGTAGGTGGAGTAATTTGGGCCACTAATTAAGGTTTTGTAATAATCTTCAGTATTATCTATAATTAAATTTTTATCTAGGAGAAAATTATCCTCAGATATTTTTTCAACATTAATCTCTAGATTATGTTTAAGATTTTCAGAATTAATGTCTGAATTAATCTTGAGATTTTCAGGATTAATTTCGGATTTATCCTTAAGATATTCAAATTTGAATTCCGAATTATCTTTAGGATTTAATTTGTCTGAATTAAGATTATCAGAACAAATTTTATCTGAAAAATTGTCAGAATTAATTCTATCAGATAGATTATCAGAATTAATTTTATCAGATAAATTATCAGGATTAATTTTATCAGATAAATTATCAGAATTAATTTTATCAGATAAATTATCAGAATTATCAGAATTAATTTTATCAATTTCTGAGTTGATATTCTGAATTAAACAATTAATTTCTAATATTTTGGTCATATTCACGTTTTGTAATTTAACATGCAAAAAGTTAATTTTACTATGTAGTAAATCTACTTTATCAGAAAAATTAACTACTTTATCACATGGCAGTGCAGGAATTTATAAAATTTTTGGAACATAAATCTTGTGTACCTTCGCCGGACACTTGTTTTTGTAATGTCCGTATTTCTTGCATTTGAAGCATTGCACGTGATCCTTGTTTTTCCGGACTCCTGGCGCTGGTATCTCCTTTGCCGCCGGTGATGAACGATTCTTACGAGTAGGGCACTGATTTTTGTAGTGCCCTCTCTCCCTGCACGTGAAACAAATAATATGCAACTTAAAATTTGACATAAAAAAAATTGTACCTGATTCACCCTTGGGCTCCCCCTCAACTCCTGGCGTATTTGCTCCGTCGGCGGTTAGTCCGGTGAAGAGCGGCTCGACTGTGATACCAATTGTAGGACCGGTGCCATCGATAGAGGGGGGGGGTGAATATCGACCGTGAAAATTACTCGCGGAAACTTCGTAGAAAACTTTAGTTCGTTCTGGACTCAGAGTTAGTAGCTGCGCAAAACAAACAGAACGAAGAAAACAATAATACAAAGACACAGCGGGATTATTTACTTGGTTCCCAACCCCCCAGGGTCAGTACGTCCAAGGCCTATGTGTAAGTACCCCTGGTTGATTTTGATGTGATCAACCGATTTAATTTAGGTCCTGGTATGTTTAATCCCTCTGCTAAGTGTACAGGAGCTTAGGTACGGAGGAAGTCGAGCGTAAGACGTAGCGGACGGGAAGGATTGTGCGAGGAAGTGAGCCGACGGGCTCGGTATAATCCGAGGGACGCGGAAGCTGCGGAAGAGTACGCCGGTGGAGCGAGAAGGACGTGCGCAGTGTCCGAGGGACGAGAAGCCGGGAGGAAGGACGATCGAGGGGCGAAAGGCCGGAGTCGGGTTCGAGTGAGCCTAACTCCGGTTGGCCGGAAATCACCCAGAAGATGAACCAAAAGACTGGTCAGTTTGACCAAGTCAAACCAGGCACCTGAAACAAAAAGAATTTTATTTGTTGCTATGGAGATTCGAAGCAGCAACCTCGCCTACATATATCACCAGTCTTACCGACTGGGATAAAGAAAAGATGTGATTAAAGTTGTTGCGAGCAAATGATAAAGTTATTTATCTGTTGCGAGCAGAAGACAAAGTTATCTCTTAAAGGATAACTTTATCCTTTAATCAGATCTAATGGATGCAGTTTAATCCCATCCAAGATCAACCATCCAGATTACATCCATGGATCAACGGCCAAGAGAAAATTCCTCAACAATCAACAATCCAGATTTATTCTCTTAGGCTATAAATAGGCTTAGAGTTTCAACCTTTTAATTCAATCATTTTTATTCATTTCTTGTAAACTCTTAAAGTCTAGTGTTCTATTTTTGTAAGGCTTCTCCGCCACAAGGAGATTTTTATTGAGCGCCCACTGCCTTGGAAGCAACGTTCTCTGTTGCGACCAAGTTTATTTTTAAAAGACGAGTGCCTCCACTTTTATATGTTTTTAACCGTCTATTCACCCCCCTCTAGTCGGTCCAACCCGATCCAACAAGTGGTATCATAGCCAGGGTCGCCATAGAAGGACTAACCACCGACTGCAGCAATTTCAAGAAAATGGTTGGAGCCGTAATCTATCCGCCGAAGTTTGAGGGGGAGTTCGCGATGTGGAAGCGTCGAATGCAGGTATTTTTTAAAACTGATATTGAATTGCTAATAATTATGAAAAATAGTTTTTCAGTTCCTAAAGGCAATAACGACAAGGATAAAGAAATAGAGTCGTGGACCAAGAAGGAGAAATCAGACTTTGAAGAAAACGGCAAAGCTGAATTTCATCTACTAGCCGTTATTCCAGCGCAAGAAGTTAACCGCATCGAGAATTACAACTCGGCAAAAGAGCTCTGGGAGAAATTCCTAGAATTGCATGAAGAGAAGAATAAGAAATCAGAAATCGCCGCACTGAACACAAAGAAGATCCAACTTGATGATGAGTCCTCGTCAGAAGAGTCGGAAGGTCAAAAATACGCGGGACTTGCGCTGATGGCAAATCATCAAGAAGGGAGCACTGATGAAGGGGGAGAGACGTCAGGAGAAAGCGACGACGAAAGAGGAACCTCGCTTTTCGAAAGCGATCCGGTAAGTGAGGTTTGTTTTCTTCCTTATGATCAATTGTATGCAGGAGTTAAAGCCTTGCTTAAATCTAATTGTAGATTAGAAAAAGAAAATTTGAAATTGAAAAATGAATTGGCACTTACTTTCTCTTCTGAAATTTTAAAAAATGAAAATGGTAATTTGAAAAACTTAGTGCAAAAATTAGAACTTAATATTGCACATTTACGCCAAAAGAAAAATAACTTTCCTGATAATTTAAATTGGTATTTTAAAAATCATAAGGGTCAATTTAAAAATGTACCCAAAAGTTATATTCCGCCTAAGTTTTTAATTAATCCTGTAGACAAGAACTTATTTTGGGTTCCTAAATTTGTATTAAACTGAATTTTTTTTTGTTATTATAAATGTGTGCATTGTGTTTCTCTAACAAAAATTATGTCTTTATTTTTTTATGCACAATTATGTTGTCTATCTACTGGAACTTCTTTCAAAATTTTTTGAATATTTTTTTCTCGAAATTTAAAATTAAGAGTTTAGAGGAAAGACTCATTACAAATTTTTTTCAAATTTTTCGAAGTATTGTTTCCAATTTTTTAAATTTTATTGTTCAAGAACTCTTATGTGTTGGTTTGTCATTTTTGGACTTGACGAACGAATTTAAAACTCAAAATTTTTGTCCAAACTCATATCTTCATCTTCGACGTTAACAAAAAATATTTAGATTTTTTTATTGAAATATGATTTTTTTTATTGAAATTTTTGATCTCCTCATCAACTGTGGATTTCATCAAAAAAAAATAGATTTTTTTAAATCTTTTTTTTTTACAAAAAAAATAGAATTAACTTTGAAAAAAAATATGTCATTTTAAATTTGAAAAATCGGTGTCAACACGTTTTTTTTTCACTTAGAAAATTTTTTATCGCACTCAAAAATTTTTCTTCCCTACTTATATTTCCCAATTTTTTAATGTGATCAAAGGGGAAGGAATAGTACTAAGTTAAGGGGAAGAATTTTAATTTACTTGAAATTTAAGTTTTTTTGAACTTAAACTGTTTACATGTATGTTTTTTTTATTTTGATTACCCTAATTTAACTCGGATTGATACACATCAAAAAGGGGGAGATTGTAAGTACCCCTGGTTGATTTTGATGTGATCAACCGATTTAAGTAAGGTCCTGGTATGTTTAATCCCTCTGCTAAGTGTACAGGAGCTTAGGTACGGAGGAAGTCGAGCGTAAGACGTAGCGGATGAGAAGGATTGTGCGGGGAAGTGAGCCGACGGGCTCGGTACAATTCGAGAGACGCGGAAGCTGCGGAAGAGTACGCCGCTGGAGCTAGAAGGACGTGCGCAGTGTCCGAGGGACGAGAAGCCGAGAGGAAGGACGCTCGAGGGGCGAAAGGCCGGAGTCGGGTTCGGGTGAGCCTAACTCCGGTTGGCCGGAAATCACCCAGAAGATAAACCAAAAGACTGGTCAGTTTGACCAAGTCAAACCAGGCACCTGAAACAAAAAGAATTTTATTTGTTGCTATGGAGATTCGAAGCAGCAACCTCGCCAACATATATCACCAGTCATACCGACTGGGATAAAGAAAAGATGTGATTAAAGTTGTTGCGAGCAAATGATAAAGTTATTTATCTGTTGCGAGCAGAAGACAAAGTTATCTCTTAAAGGATAACTTTATCCTTTAATCAGATCCAATGGATGCAGTTTAATCCCATCCAAGATCAACCATCCAGATTACATCCATGGATCAACGGCCAAGAGAAAATTCTTCAACAATCAACAATCCAGATTTATTCTCTTAGGCTATAAATAGGCTTAGAGTTTCAACCTTTTAATTCAATCATTTTTATTCATTTCTTGTAAACTCTTAAAAGTCTAGTGTGCTATTTTTGTAAGGCTTCTCCGCCACAAGGAGATTTTTATTGAGCGTCCACTGCCTTGGAAGCAACGTTCTCTGTTGCGACCAAGTTTATTTTTAAAAGACGAGTGCCTCCACTTTTATATTTTTTTAACCGTCTATTCACCCCCCTCTAGTCGGTCCAACCCGATCCAACACTATGTACTCGGCGTGAGTCCACTATTGGTCTCCTTTCCGAAATTTCTGGAGGCGAAGAAAACCCGTCTTACAGTTTACAATTACAAGCAACAATAATTTGAAAGTTAAATACGGAATAACTAAAAGCAAACCGAACAAGAATCTGAAACTTGGCCGATCTGGACCTCCGATGTGCTGCGCACTTCCTCCTGGAGCCTCCCGGTCGTAAAGCCTCGTCTCTAGCGCGTTGTCGTCAGTCGGAATGATCAGAATGGCTCTGGAATGTTCTTTCTGAAGCAGAGGGGTCGAAGCCCCTTATATAGGCCTCCTGGGGGCGCCCTGGACGCTGGGGGCACCCCGGATGACTCGGTCAAACTTTATCCCTGAGTCTACCTCGCCGCAGCTGATAACAGCTTTGACCAGGGCACCCCGGATCTTCCAGGTGCCCATCTTGAACCTAGTCAGCGCTTATCCACTGCTTCGTACTCGCAGCAGCAAAACAATGTTGACCAGGGCGCCCTGGTGCATGAGGGCGCCCTGGTGCATGAGGGCGCCCTGCTTAGTGCCTCCAACAAGCTTGCTTTGTCTTCGGTTCTTGGTACCTGCAATATCCACAAACACAAAGCATAGATACATATAATATTGGTCTTAAGGACTTGGTTCGGACTTCGGATTTGCACGAAACCCTAGGTCGAACCGGCACGAGTTCCTATCCCCGAGAACTCGCCCTTCACCTACTCCTTTCAGGAGACGGTTGCCACCCAGCCCTTCGGGGGGACTTTTACTTAGCTTCCGATTACTCCGGATCTCGAGACGCCCAAACCCTAACCCGTCTCTACTCCTGTCCTTAGTCATCGCTCAGCTAAGTTGTTTAGTCCCTCGGACCAAGTCTTCATTTCCTAGCAGTCCTTCGCCAGGTGCCTAACAGCCCTTCGCTAGGTCTTTGTTACCAAGCGGTCCTTCGCCTGGTGCCTAGCAATCCTTCGCTAGGTCTTCTATGCCTAGCAGCCCTTCGCTAGGTGCCTAGCAGCCCTTCGCTATGTCTTCTATGCCTAGTAGTCCTTCACTAGGTGCCTAGCAGCCCTTCGCTAGGTCTTAGGGTTACGATATCTAGCAGCCCTTCGCTAGGTGCCTAACAGCCCTTCGTTAGGTCTTTGGGTTTCGATACCTAGCAGCCCTTCGCTAGGTGCCCAGCATCCCTTCGCTGGGACTTAGGGTTTCGATGCCTAGATTAACTAGGACTCTTCTTCAGCTAAGGTTACTTCTCTTTTGCTCCCCTTTGTCTGTTCACTGTATCACTGACTTAATTGTATTGTCAAACATTAAAACACTTCAAGAGGAATATCATTGATGCAACTTGCACCAACAGAAAGTTGTTCAGTTGAATTAAATTTGATTTTTGAAAGTTGTTCAGTTGAATTAAATTTGAATTTTGAAAGTTGTTCAGTTGAATTAAATTTGATTTTTGAAAGCATTTATTAAAGTTTGAATTCTGAAATTTAAACTCAATTCAGTTTGTAAGGTTGGTTGGGTTGGACTAAACTTTTAGGTCCTAAGCATCTCACCCATTTCTAAGTGACAAAACAGGATATCCTTAACTATTTTGTGAGATGCATTAATTTTATCTTTGATTTTATGTTAACACTATGATTTAATTGAAACTTGTGTTAGATTCAAGTTTAACATATAATAATTTAAAAGTGAGTTTCGATAATTCGCTTCCAGGTCTTGGCGAGGCACAGAGGCCTTCTTTAGTCGTAGCCTTATTGGATTAACAACCCTTTCCTAGACAAAGCCTTTTAAAGAAAGATCAATTTCAAATTATTGTTTGAGACACTCTGGTCTAACTAGCTTAAGATTCGGAGAGGTAGCTTCGGCTAGTTCCACCGGACTAAAAAGATCAAATAGAGTACTCCTTACCCTACTTGATTCCTTAGTCAGGCTTCCCTAACGTACTATTCTCAAACCTTGTCCTAATACTAAGTTGTTCAAGTTTCAATTAATCAGGTCCTTATCTAACTATTTCTAGTCCTATGAATAGCCAAAAAAAACTTCAAGTAAAGTCATAGTGAGGAGAAATTTCTAGATTTTCTAAGTTAGCAAGATTATTAATTAATTTTTCTAGTATATCAAATTTAATTTTCCAAGTCTCATTTTCTTGTTTTAACTTTATGAAATTTGAGTTTACTACTATACATGATTTAATTAAGTTATTTAGGCATGTGTCCATATCTAAATCTGACGAAGAGTGATTAAGTAAACTATCAGCATTCATTATAATGAGTGGATTTTCATATAAACTAAAGTTACCCATCTTGGTAGATTGTCCTGGATCATTGGCTCATGTATCTGTGCATTCATCTTTGTAATGCCCAAACTCCTGGCACTTGAAGCATTGGATGCGACTCTTGTCCTTTCTTGCTTTTGGAACTGGTTCCTTTGTCGCTGTCGGTGGTGTTGATCGAATCTTACGAGTAAGATACTTACTTTTGTAGTGCCCTCTCTCCCTGCATGTGTAACAAATTACATGATTTTTAAAATTTGAATTTACAATTTTACCTTTGGATTCCTTATTGGGAATCTCCCCCTTGATTCTTGCCGCCTCGGATCTAGACTCATCTTCTTGTTTCGATTCGGGTTCGGATTCAGGATCAGACTCTGACTCGGCTGTTTGTTCTTGGATCGAGAGTGCGAGATAACTTAGGTGATCTTCGTCTAATTCGTCCGATGATTCGAACATCACACCTTCAAGGACCTCAATATCGGAGCTCTCTTCGTGTAGGTTGATTAGCTTCTCCCACTCTCTTTAGCACAGTTGAAGGATCCAACCTGCTTTAATTTTTCATTGGTTAGGCAACATTGTAGTATTGCAGTCGCCTTTGCATCTGCCTCGATCTTCCTCAGAGTTGGTTTGTCCAATTTATCCTAGGCGATCGACATTCCATCTTCTGTAGGTACTGTAAACCCCGTTTGGATTATCATCCATAGATCTAGATGGGCCTTTAGGTGGGATTCCATTAGACCCTTTCAGGTTCTGAAGTTCTCGTCAGAGAATAGAGGCGGACGAACACTATTCCATTCTTGATTGGCTATTAAGGATAAATCTTGCACTCAAAAAGAAAAAATAGAAACGTACCAAGACTTAGTCTTGGATTAATAGTGCGGAAGATGGGGAAAAATAGCCCAAAATAAATATTGCATGAATTTCGAGGCGGAATAATAAAATAATAATAATAAAAAAAAAGTTTGTGAAATTTTTTTGGAAAATATTTTTTTTCTTTTTTTTAAAATATGATTAATGGTGAAAAAAATAAGAGTTAAAAAAATGCTTGAATTAAGGTTGCACGAATTTCGAGAAAAAATATTAAAATAATACAAAAATTTATGACAAATTTTTAAAAATTGATCCTTATATCAATTATGACTTATGGTGAAAAAATAAAAATTGAAAATTGAAAAAGGTGTGAATATCGTTAAAACTTTTCGGAATAAAAAGAGCAGATACGCAACGGAATAAATAAATCACACCTTGACCGTTTACTTTGGGCAATACTATAATCGCGCAAAAAGGATTTACAAGTTAAGTTCTATAATATTTCTGGAAATTGAAATTTCTACACATTTCATTACCTACACCCGATGTGGATCATATTTCGGTGTAGAGGGTCGTCGTCGGTGCTGGATCTCGAAGTCGGAGTTTGCCGGGGCGTAGCGCTTGAACGAAAAGCTTTGGAGCGTTGAGAAAATGTGTTGTTGAAGCCTTGGGGTCGAGCCCCTTTTATAGTGCTCAAACGGGCGCCTGATCGGTTGGGGTGCCTGACACGTGCCCTTCGATCCACGAAGCCTTATCCGCGGGATCGGTCAGCGCTTATTCTCCCCCACTTGGACGCCTGAGCTGATGGGGCGCCCGTGACCTCACGGGCGCTTGATCCGCCTTGGTTCAGTGGCTTCGCAGCTATGTTTTGGATTTTGCCTTCACTCTTGGGCGCCTATAACATTACGGGCGCCTGAGCCCATTCGGGCGCCTGAGCCCATTCGGGCGCCTAGACCCAGTGAAGCACCTTCACTTGCAGACGATCAATCCTTCGACCCTGCAATTTAGGTTAGTCCCAAAAACATAATAAGCAATAGTTACAGCCGTAGCTGTCTTGGTTCTGACTTCGGGTCTCCCAAATGGAACCCTAGGTCGAACCGACGCCTAATGTTCCCTCGACGGGGAAAGCGTCCTCACCTACTCCTCTCAGGAGAATTTACCTTTTGCCAACCGGCTCCTTCGATTGGACTTTTGCCCAGCTTTACTCACCAGGTCTTCGTGCACAATCCGCGATCAGGTCTTAGTGCCCAGCTTTACTCACCAGGTCTTCGGTGCCCAGCCCTCGGCCAGGACTTAATGCCCAATTCCTCTAACTAGGTCTTCGGTGCCCAGCCCTCGGCCAGGACTTAGTGCCCAACCTTACGTCAGGACTTAGTTGCCTAGTGTACTTAGGACTTTTCCTGCTCAACTTGAGTAACATCGTTAGATCACAAATAATACTTAACTTTGAACCCTTTGCCAATATCAAAACAAGGTTCGATATGGTGCTTCCGGCACCAACAAGAGTATCCTCCTAAGTTGGGTGCTGTCAAAAATAAGAGGTATTGCACCTACCATCATTCCTCCACTCACTCCATGGAGGAATGTTATGCTCTCCACCATTCTCAAAAGGGCGGCACCCATAAGTCTTGCAAAGCAAGTACTCCTCTAAGCCTCACCACCATTCGCCTTGGGTTAGCCTGTCAGAAGAGAGAGAATCTCATCGAAGATAGACTGGCTCACCATCAGGGCGGAGATCACCTGGACGGAGGATGCCCTGGCCACTATGGGATCCTGTGAAAGGGAAAGCACCCGCTCGAGGCCTACCAAAAGGGATGGTGGGCATGATTTCCTCAAGCCAACAGATGGAGACTCCAATCAGAGAAGAAAGTCTCATGCCCATCAACTAGAGAACTACTCAGTTGGTATTGGTTAGGAGCGGTGAGAGTGTCCTATGATATCATTCGGCCCAAAGGACTTGGAGGGTGTAGAAGCTCGACATGAACACACCCTAGTAATTAAAGCTATGATAGCAAACTATACTATTAAGTGGATTATCATTGACACAGGTAGCTCAGTCAACATCATCTTCAATTGGCGGCGCGAAAATTTTATGTTGATGAAATCAGAACGGATGCTTGCAAGAGTAGGAGGGTACAAAAATCCTTTCAGATCGAGCTAACTGACCCCGTGGCCTCAAATAAAGCAAAGCAGGAGAGGCAGTCGGACATGTTGGATATTGCTTGGCGGGTTTCCTAAGCGAATACTTGGTCGATCCGTGAGACCTCTCCATGTCTACGGATTAAAAATTAATCCGAATGGAGACCCGTCTCCCTACGACCATCTCGTGTCGTATCGATCTATCCAAATCACAACTCAGCCAATTACCAAAATCGGCCTTGTGATTTGCTTGACCGTTCGACCGCGGAAAAGGCGACGAGTTGATCGTCGGGTTTTGTGTTTATGGTCGGGGTCCAGTTAGTAAATTATGTTGGATCGAGAGAACCGATAGAGGGGGTGAATATCGGAAAGCGTTCGGATTTTAGAAAAAGAGAAATTACGCAGCGGAATAAAGCAATCGCAAACACAGGTGTTTTTACTTGGTTCGGAGCCTAGGTCGACTCCTACTCCAAGGCCCACGGTCGTTGACCATTTTCTGCGGGCAATTCTATAAGTGCGCAAAACGTTTACAGAGAGATATTACAAAAGCAGTATAGTAAACTTAAAAGTAACTCTTCTTTTACAGATGTCCGATGTAGATTGAATTTACGGAGCAACGGGACATCGTCGGCGCTTGAGTCTCGAGTCGAGAGGTTTCCGGAGCAGAGCGCGGGAGCAGAAGAGCATGATTGCGTTGAATGAATTGTTGTTCTGAAGCCTTGGTTTGAGGGTCCTTTTATAGCACCTGGGGGTCCCCCCACGTGTCGGTCGATCCACTTCCTTCTCGATCAGCTCTGATCCCTTAAAACTTGGGATCAAGCTTTGACTGGGGCGCCCGGAATGCTGGGGGCGCTCGGATTAGCCGGGTCAGAATCTTATCCTCTTGGCTTCACTGGTTCTGCTTCGATGGCTTGCACAGGGGGCGCCCGGGACGCTGGGGGCGCCCGGGAGCAGCGGGGCAGCCCGGGAGCACGGGGGCGCCCTGGCTATGAGCTGCAGAAGCAGTTCCTTTGCTTTGCATGTTTTGTGTTCACCTTGGGGGCGCCCGGGACACTCCGGGTGCCCTACTCCCGGGCGCCCCTACTCAGCCTTTGCCTCACTCCTTCGAGGCTCTCTGAGCTGCAGACACTCGTTCCTTCAGTCCTGCATCCAGGGTTAGTCCAAAACAACACAGAGCAATATTATATTAATTTTATACAGCCTTAGCTGTCTTGGCTCTGACTTTGGGCCTCCCAAATGGAGCCCTAGGTCAAACCGACGCCTACTGTTCCCTTGACGGGGAACACGTCCTCACCTACTCCTCTCAGGAGAATGTACCTGATGCCAACCGGCTCCTCCGGTTGGAATTTTGCCTAACGGTCCTTTGCCAGGTCTTGGATACCAAGCTGTCCTTCGCCTGGCGCCTAGCAGTCCTTCGCTAGGTCTTCAATACCATGGCATTCCTTCGCCAGTGCTTAGCAGTCCTTCGCTAGGACTTTTTACCCTGGCATTCCTTTACCAGTGCCTAGCAGTCCTTCGCTAGGACTTTGTTTCCTGGCAGCCCTTCGCCAGGTGCCTAGCAGTCCTTCGCTAGGGCTTTGTATCCTGACATTCCTTCGCCAGGTGCCTAGCAGCCCTTCGCTAGGACTTCTTTCTGCACACTCAAGTAACTTTGTTAGATCACCAATAATACTTAACTTTGAACCCTTTGCCAATATCAAAACAAGGTTCGATATGGTGCTTCCTGCACCAACAATCTCCCCCTTTTTGATATATGGCAACACAATTCAAAGTTAAGTAAAAATTACAATAGTTTAAGCAAGACGGTTTAAGACAAATAAAGCATAGCAATTCTGAACAGTATAAAGTCTAAAACCAATGTAAAGTCAACAATTAACTTAACTCTTAACTTTGACCTTTCCTCCCCCTTTGACATATATCAAAAAACATTTATGGGTGAACAAGGTAAAGTTTTAAAAAAGTTTTTGCAAACCTAAATTTTGTTACAAAACTTTTACTTGGCTTTACAAAAAGAATTTTACTTAGGCAAAATTTTGAAGCCAAATTTCCCTAACAAATGGTTCAACTTTGAGAATTGGGAGAAAATTTGTTTTAAAAAACTTTGCTTGGAAATACTTTGTGTATTTTGAAAAACAAAATCTTTAAAAAAAATCTAGACAAGTTTTTCACTAAAACAAACATTTGCCAAAATTTTCAAAAAATCTTTGCTTAGGAAAATTTTGTTTACTAAGGAAAAATCTACTTAGAAATATTTGCAAAAAGATGCTCTTAGAAATTTTTGAAAGCACACTTAGAAATTCAACTTTGCTTTTTGAATAAGAGAAAGCTTTTGAAAAACATTTTGATTTTGAACAATTTGAGCTTTTTCTCTCCTTACCTGTTTATTAATAAAGAAATATATTTTGAAAGAAGTCTTAAGAAAAAAAATTATGTATCAGAGCCTATGAGTTTTGAAAACATAAAAATACTTAGTATAACTCTTGAAAGCCTAGCAAAAAGCTTAAATTGCACCAACAAAGCTCTACTTTGAAAGGTATTGTGCAATTTTGAAAAAAGATTTTGTATTTATAGGCAAATCTTTAGAAAATTCACGTACTTAGAATACTATTGCCTTAGAAAAGTATTATGCATTTTGAAAACATAATATTTTACTTGACTAGGTTTCTTTTCCAGTCTGACACAATCCTAGGAAACCTTATTGACTACAAGGACATTTTCCTAAGTGTCCTGGAAATTTCTCCAAACTCAAGAAAATTTCAAAAAGTATTTCAAAAAGGATTTACTAAGCCACAAAAACATTTTGAGAAATAGAATATTGGTATTTTTAAAGGCAAATTAGTTGTATTTTCAAAAGAACTTAGAAAACTTGTGTATTAACACAACTTATTTTGAAATGTTCAATAGTTCTTTTAATTTACCTCCCCCTAAACTTGACATAGTCCTTGGAAGCTTGTTGACCACAAGTATTCTTCCTCTGAGTCCTTAGGGGTCAGTTTAGATCAAAAGAATTATTTAATAATTTCAAAAATAATTGCCAAAGAAAATACTTGTTAGAAATAATTTCTTTTGGTTTAGACTCCCCCTAAATTTGACACATCCTCGGAGTCCTTGTAGGTCATGAAGTGGACCTTCCTCTGTGTCCTTAGGGTTTGTCAAAATCAAAAGCACAATTCTTAAAATGAATTTTGAAGTATTAACATTTTGAAAAAAAATGATTGTTTAAAAGACATATGATAGCATAGTTTTCGAAAAACATGAGTGATAGTTTGAAAACATAGTAATTTTTTTTTAAAACTTCTTCTTTTAATTTGAACTCCCCCTAAACCTGACACAGTCCTAGGAGGCTTGTTGACCACAAGTTAATCCTCCTCTTAGTCTTAGGGTTTGATTTAAATAAAAAGAGAAGAAAACTAAGTTTAAAAAAGTATTTTGTTTTAATGATCTGAACCATAATTTCATTCTCCTATTTGAGAAAATGAATATAGAAAACTGAAAAGGGGAAATGATTTTAAAAAATAGAAGTTTTTTTTTAAATCCAAAAAAAAATATAAATATCTAAGCCCGGACCGCAGACACAAAAAAAATATCCTAAGTAATCCAAGGTGACTTTTTGCCATACAAGAATAAACTGAATGTCTGAAACAAATGTTTGTATAATGGTAAAGGAATGAAATAAATGTTATGAAATAAATTTCAAGTTATTGAACAAAAGAAACTTAATTTTAATTACAATGATTTGAAACATTAACTCTTAGTAAAAAAGTTAAATTTGAGAAAATTAAAATTTAGAGGGTTATGTTTGTTTAGTTGAATTTAAATTTTAATTTTGAAAGTTGTTCGGTTGAATTAAATTTGAATTTTAAAGGTTGTTGAATTAAATTTGAATTTTAAAAGTCAGATGTATTAAATTTATTAAGATTTAATTTAATTGATTTAATTAAGATGAATTTAATTGATTTAATTAAGATTTGATTTTGATTTAAATAATTTTAGTTTGATTAATTTGAATTAGTTGGTTGGGTTGGACTCAACTTTTAGGTCATAAGCATCTCACCCATTTCTAAGTGACAAAACAGGATATCCTTAACTGTTTTGTGAGATGCATATTTTAATAGAAAGATTTATTTTGAAAAGGCCATAATTAATTTTGAAAACTTAAATTAATTTTTAAACTCAATTTAAATTTATTTTGAAAAGAGATATTTGACTCTAAAATTTATGTTAGATTCGAATTTAACAAAGAGTAAATTGAATTTGAATTTCAAAAATTGGCTTCCAGGTCTTGGCGAGGCACAAGGCCTGCTTTGGCCGTAGCCTTATTGGATCATCAACCCTTTCCTAGACAAAGCCTTTTAGTGAAATTTCATCTTCAAAATTACTTTTTGGTAAATTCTGGTCTAACTAGTCCGGGTCTTGGATCGGTAGCTTCGGCTAGTTTCACCAGTCTAAAGAGACCAAGTAGTGTATACTTGACCTTATTAGAACAGGCTTCCCTAACGTACTATCATCTCACCTCCACCCAATACTATGTTGTTCAAATTTCAGTTAAGTTAGTTCAGTCCTTAAACTAACCAATCCTAATTCAAAGCATAATAAAATAAACAAGCAAGAAAAGCAATCAACTAAGTCACGTCATAATTGTAATGATATTCTGGGTTTTTAGAATTAGCAAGATTGTAAATTAGACTTTCTAGCATTTTGACCTTATGTTTCAATATTTCATCTTCTTGTTCCAATTTACTAATGTTTGCTTTAACTAATTTATAAGGTTTAATCATATTATTCAAGGTAAATAATGGATTTTCAAATACTGTAAATTTACCTTTAGATTTCTTTTTGGAGGTCTCCCCCTTGATTTTAGTCATCTTTCTTTTGCTTGATTGTTTCTTCAGTATTTTGTAGTGGTCACGAGTCAACTGGACCAGTTTGGGTCGATCTCCTCCATTGCCTTCTGATTCCGAGTCTGAGTCGGACTCAGGTACCGGTTGAAGCTTCTTCTTTGGAGTTTTCCCTGCATGTGAAACTATACCTTCCTCGACCATTATAGTATCAGTCAGATTATATAATTGTAATTCTAGAATAAATTCAAAATTGGTTACCATTTTTTGTCACAGTCACTTTGTCTTCTGACTCTAGTTTGGATTCGTGTTCAGACTCTGACTCGGCTATTTGTGCTTGGACCGAGAGTGCAAGACAGCTTACTTGATCTTCTTCTTCTTCTAAGATCTCTTGATGAAGGTTAATCAATTTTCCCCAAATTTCTCTCGCACATCTGAATGGACCTACTAGTTCGAGTTGCTCCTTGGTTAGGCCACATTGTAGGATTGCAGTCGCCTTTGCATCTGTCTCGATCTTCCTCAGAGATGGTTCGTCCATTTTATCCCAGGCGATCGACATTCCATCTTCTGTAGGTACAGTAAACCCCGTTTGGATTATCATCCATAGCTCTAGATGGGCCTTTAGGTGGGATTCCATTATCCACTTCCAGGTTATGAAGTTCTCGCCAGAGAATAGAGGCGGACGAACACTGTTCCATTCTTGATTGGCCATTAAGGATAATTCTTTCACACAAAAAGAGAAAATAGAAATGTACCAAGACTTGGTCTTGGATTAGTAGTGGGGGAGAAGGGAAAAAAATAGCCCAAAATAAATATTGAATGAATTTCGAGGCGAAATAATAATAAAATAATAAAAACAATTTAGGATAAATTTTTGAAAAAGTTGATTTTGTCAATTCTGATTAATGATGAAAAAGTAAGAATTTAATGTTTTAAAAGAAATTGCTTGAATTAGGGTAGCACGAATTTCGAGAGAAAAAATATTTAAAAAAATTTATGACAAATTTTTAAAAATTGATCGTTTTAACCATTCTAACTTATGATGAAAAAATAAGAATTCAAAATTGAAAAAGGCGTAAGAATAATTTAAACACACCTACAGATATTATTTATTTGAAATAAAAAATGAAAAATCCGAAAAAAAAATCTCAAACTGGTGGTTGCACCAAGTTTGAGCTTCCCCGCTCTGATACCACTTGTTGGATCGAGAGAACCGATAGAGGGGTGAATATCGGAAAGCGTTCGGATTTTAGAAAAAGAGAAATTAGGGAGCGGAATAAAGCAATCGCAAACACAGGTGTTTTTAGTTGGTTCGGAGCCTATGTCGACTCCTACTCCAAGGCCCACGGTCGTTGACCGTTTTCTGCGGGCAATTCTATAAGTGCGCAAAATGTTTACAGAGAGATATTACAAAAGCAGTATAGTAAACTTAAAAGTAACTCTTCTTTTACCGACGTCCGATGTAGATTGAATTTACGGAGCAACGGGACATCGTCGGCGCTTGAGTCTCGAGTCGAGAGGTTTCTGGAGCAGAGTGCGGGAGCAGAAGAGCGTGATTGCGTTGAATGAATTGTTGTTCTGAAGCCTTGGTTCGAGGGTCCTTTTATAGCACCTGGGGCCGCCCGCAACGTCGGGGGCGCCCCCCACGTGTCGGTCAATCCACTTCCTTCTCGGTCAACTCTGATCCCTTAAAACTCGGGATCAAGCTTTGACCGGGGCGCCCGGAACGCTGGGGGCGCCCGGATTGACCGGGTCAGAATCTTATCCTCTTGGCTTCGCTGGTTCTGCTTCGATGGCTTGCACAGGGGGCGCCCGGGACGCTGGGGGCGCCCGGGACGCTGCGGGGGCACCTGGCTATGAGCTGCAGAAGCAGTTCCTTTGCTTCGCTTGTTTTGTGTTCACCTTGGGGGCGCCCGGGACACTCCGGGCGCCCTACTCAGCCTTTGCCTCACTCCTTCGAGGCTCTCTGAGCTGCAGACACTCGTTCATTCGGTCCTGCATCCAGGGTTAGTCCAAAACGACATAGAGCAATATTATATTAATTTTATACAGCCTTAGCTGTCTTGGCTCTGACTTTGGGCCTCCCAAATGGAGCCCTAGGTCAAACCGACGCCTACTGTTCCCTCGACGGGGAACACGTCCTCACCTACTCCTCTCGGGAGAATGTACCTGATGTCAACCGACTCCTCCGGTTGGACTTTTGCCTAGCGGTCCTTTGCCAGGTCTTGGATACCAAGCTGTCCTTCGCCTGGCGCCCAGCAGTCCTTCGCTAGGTCTTCAATACCTTGGCATTCCTTCGCCAGTGCCTAGCAGTCCTTCTCTAGGACTTTTTACCCTGGCATTCCTTCGCCAGTGCCTAGCAGTCCTTCGCTAGGACTTTGTTTCCTGGCAGCACTTCGCCAGGTGCCTAACAGTCCTTCTCTAGGGCTTTGTATCCTGACATTCCTTCTCCAGGTGCCTAGCAGCCCTTCGCTAGGACTTCTTTCTGCACACTCAAGTAACTTTGTTAGATCACCAATAATACTTAACTTTGAACCCTTTGCCAATATCAAAACAAGATTCGATATGGTGCTTCCTGCACCAACAAATTATTCATCATGATGCAAAACCAAAATAATAAACTAACTAACATGAAATGACGAGACAAACGAATAAGGCACACAAACAACATAAGGATAATCAAAGGAGCATTGAAAGAGTTATACCTTTCCGATCACCTCACGGTCTTCTACCTTATGTCCCTCCCTTCGCGAACGTCGTGTGGGCGACGATCTACCACTAACCGAGATCACCAAAACCACCAACCGAGCTCTTTTTCTCACCTTGGCCCAAATAGGAAACCCTAGTTCCTAGGGCTTTCCTTGCGTCGGCGCCTTCTTCCTCTTCCTTTACGCCGTCGACCGCCGGAGCTACACCAAGGCCTCCCGACCGACTGCAGTCCTTGAGAGGAAGGAGAAGAAGAAGAAGAAGGAGTTACCCAAACAACCCGCTAATCAACCCCTCCCTTAACCTTGCGGCGCCGCCGCAAGCTGTGGTTGTGCCGCCTCCCACCGGCTGCTGACGCCTTCTTCCCCTTCGGTGAGCACCACACAAGGTAGAGGGCTCGTCTGCCTTGTCTCTATGAGCTATAGCTGAAGTATGGAGGAAGGAGAAAGAAGAACCGAGGAGAAGATCTCCTCTTCTTCATGGAGCCGGACGAACCCTAGGAGAGATAGAAGAGAGAGAGGAAAGAAGGGAGACCTAGGGTGATAACTCTTGGATCAAGCTTTGGTTTCATGATCTCCAGGGGTATATATAGGGCTAAGGTAGGGACCATGAGGGGAGTTGGATCTTGGCCCACGAATGTGTTAGTGATATGAGAGAAGTGTCCTAAGGCAATCGCCTTATGATTGTAATCATTTATTTTAATAAATGAATATTCACTATTTGAGTATACATGTTTGTGTATTTGATTGAGATCTTAATCTCATTTACTGAATGTCCACAATACAATTCACAGCATGAGAGAATTTGTGATGAATTCACAACTAGTGATTATCTCTACATGTGCAATTGTGAAGTATTGAAATTGTCCCTAGTCGATGAATTGATAAATACGGACACTATCAATTCTGTTGAGACTAGCATGGGTTATTCTCTAATCAGCTGATTCTCACTGGCTGGTGACATTGAGATGTTCGGAGATAAACATGAATGGAAGTTAAGGGAACTAGTTCATTGGAGTGACTGACTGTAAAACTTCATATGGTAGTCTACATATAGATATGTCAGTGAAGTTCTTACTGCAGCTTAAGTGCGATGTTCCTTTGACTTGCGGTGTTCAAGTTATCTTGGTCATGGTGTGACGACCCACCTTTCGTTACTTACTTAACTCTAGCTTTATACTAAGCTTTAAGTTACTACTACTTGACTTCCCTTAACTTGCTTTATTTATTTTTTTTTCCTCCTCCTTTTTTTTTCAAAAAAACAAAACAACTTTCATTTTAACTGCTTTGCCAGGATTTGACCCCTAGACCTCTTAGTTGTAACACTAAAGCACTAACCAGCTGCTCTACAGAGCTTCTCTTTGATGGTACCAGTCGACTGCTATATAGCAGTCGACTGGTACCAGGCGACTGACCTTTTGGCAGGCGCCTGGTGCATCGAACAGAAGCTACTGTTCGATAGGGCAGGTGACTGGTCCTGTACCAGTCGACTGGCACGCCTGAAAACCTGCATTTCAGACCTGAAACTCATCTCCATTCATCCACAAAACATATACTTTCAAGCCATACAAAGACATGAAACCATTTCTATACTCTATACTAGTTTTCTAAACATTTTAGCCAATCAAAACAACTTCATAAACTTGAAATTAGGACTTTTGCGGAAGTAAATAAGCTATTAAAATCTATTTGAACTTTAGACTAGAGTTTGTACCAAATTTGTATCTATGCAAGATTTAAACAAAGTCATTCATTCTACCACTTCGAAACACCAAAACACATGTTCTACAAGACTTAGCCCAATGATCTCTTCCACGGTTCCGCCGCCACTGAACATCAATGCAAGTCCCTTCGCCTCCTTAACTTATGCTTTTTCTTTACCTTTATCTGCAATAGAAGGAAAATGCAACTAATAAGCGAATTGCTTAGTAAGTAAATCCTAACTCACAAATCCAACGATAAAGGATAAACATGCTCTTTTCAAGTAATGCTTGCTTCAAAACACATGCACTTGGAAATAATTACACATGAGAACTTTCATACACTTATCATGCTCAATCATGCTTAAAAACATTTACTAGCATCAAAACACTTGCAAACTTAACATGCTCATGATTTCTTTTGCAAACTTACTAATGATACATTTCCACACTTTCAAACACTAACTTTTTGCTCTTTCTCTTTAACATGCTTGTAACATAACCATGTTATCATACATAACAAAACATACACTTAAGGAAATTGAAACACTTTCATATACTTATATACTTCAAAATAATAATCAACTTTCTCAGGCCTTGACAATGTACCTGGTATCAGTGTACCAATGCGCGCATCCCTAATAGGTTTCGGGGTAGCTAGCCACCGCACCCTATTAGAGCTTCTTTCTAACTTTCTGTGGGCCTCTCTTTTGCCCGGTACATGTCCTTTTACAAAAGTAAAATACTTTCTTACTCATAATGCTTGTATTTATCAAGCTAACTTTCTTTTTTCATAAACTTTCCACTATAAACCTTTACCTTTTCTTACTTGGAACTTCCATCGAGCACCTTGCGTGCCCTTAACCAAAAACTCAATTTTGGGACTTTTCAAGAACTTGGTCTCCCATACTTAGATCACATATATAAAAATCTACTACAATTCAAGTTCTATGATTAAAAACATGTATTCTTGAGAAACTTAATCACACAATAAACAATATTCTCCAAGCATGCATATAAATCACAAAATCAAGGTTCTACAACGAGAAAACTACATGCGAAGCTACTCCTATTGCAGGTGAGTGATTTACTTACCCTTTTCTTGAAGAAAACTCACTAAGTATCTCGAAATTCCTAGTGTATGGCTCTTTTCCTCTTCCTTTGCAAGAAATCTCCACTCCTTAGCCCTAGGGAAGAAGCCCTAGGCTCTCCACTCAAGAGGAGGAAGAAGGAGGAAGAAAACCCCTTGTTTTCTCCCTGTTTTCGCAGCTCCCAACCCCTGCTCGCGCGGCCTCCCGAAACCCTAAAAGGGGTCTTAACACAACTTAAGTGGGAGTTTGAATACCTCTTAATGAAACGGCCTAACTACCCTATAACATTATTTCTCTCCACCTTTTTCTGTGCTTGATACCGTAGCCCAGTTGGTTCCTTGGACTCGCTCAGGTAACTGCTTCTCACGTGGTCGCGAGATCGATCCCCACCCGACCCCTTTAATTTTTTTCTTCTTATTTTGATCCGAAAAAATGCTATAATATTCCGAAAAATGCTAGAAAAATTCCTAAAAATCCCTAATAATACCAGGAATTTATTGGGTGTTATAATCCTCCCTACCTTATAAAAAGTTCGTCCTCGAACTTAGAACAGCTCTGGATACCTTTGCCTCATGCTATCTTCTGATTCCCAGGTTACCTCTTCATACTTCTGATTCAGCCATAAGACTTTCACTAGTGGTACCACTTTGTTCCTCAACTTCCTATCTGCTCGATCTATTATCTGAATAGGTCGACTTTCATAACTGAGATCTTCTTGCACTTGTACCACCTGTGGCTCAATCACTTGGTTGACATCCGGGATATGCTTCTTTAGCATAGAGACATGGAACACATTGTGTATTGTTGACATCTCTGAGGGTAGCTCCAACTCATAAGCTACTTTGCCAACTCTTTTCGTCACTGGGTAGGGCCCTATGTATCGAGGACTTAGCTTGCCTTTCTTGCCAAATCTCATCACACCCTTCATAGGAGCTACTTTAAGAAAAACTATATCCCCAACTTCAAACTCTAACGGCCTACGGCGTACATCGGCGTAGCTCTTCTGCCTACTCTGAGCAGTCTCTATCCTCTGGCGGATGCTCTTTATAGCTTCTGTGGTATCATCTATAAGATCAGTCTGTGACCCCATTTCCTTCTTCTCACTACCTTCATACCAACAGAGGGGAGATCTACACTTCCTACCATAAAGAGCTTCATAGGGTGCCATACCAATAGTGGCTTGGTAACTGTTGTTGTAGGCAAACTCAGCTAAACACAAATACTTGCACCAACTGCCCTTGAAGTCTAATGCACAAGCTCTGAACATATCTTCTAAAACCTGATTTACTCTCTCTGTCTGTCCATCAGTCTGGGGATGGAAAGCTGTGCTGAATTTCAGTTTGGTGCCTAACGCTGTCTGTACGCACTCCCAAAAGTGTGAAGTGAAACGACCATCCCTATCAGAGATAATGGTCTTCGGGACTCCGTGTAGTCGGATCACTTCCTGCACATATAATTGAGCTAACTTTTCAATTTAGTAAGACACTCTGATTGCCAAAAAGTGGGCAGACTTGGTCAATCTGTCTACTATCACCCAAATAGCATCATAGCCATTAGTTGTCTTTGGTAAACCAACTATGAAATCCATGGCTATGTCTTCCCATTTCCACTCTGGAATCTGAATGGGCTGTAGAACACCTCCTGGTCTCTGGTGTTCTGCTTTAACTCTCTGACATGTCAGGCAGGTGCTGACATACTTAGCTATGTCTCTCTTCATCCCTGACCACCAAAATCCTCTTTTCAAATCCTGGTACATCTTAGTGGAACCAGGATGCATTGAGTAGGGAGTTACATGGGCTTCTTCAAAAATCTTCTTCCTCAGCTCTTCATGATTGGGGGCACATAAACGGTCACCATAGTAGAGTATCCCACTGTCAGATACTCTAAACTCTTTACTCTCTCCTTCTTGCTTCTCCTGCTTGATCCTTTGGAGATCAGAATCCTCAGCTTGCTCTTTCTGTATCTCTTCAAGCAAAGTCGACTCTAGTGTCAATAGAGCTAGCTGCCCATCAATAATCTCCACTCCATAATCTACTATCTCCTTCTGTAATGGTGGTGCCAATGATGATAAGGACATCAAAGTGGCACAAGTCTTTCTACTCAGTGCATCTGCTACTCTATTTGCCTTAGCAGGGTGGTAAAGAATCTCACAGTCATAGTCCTTCACTAACTCGAGCCACCTTCGCTGTCTCATATTGAGGTCTTTCTGAGGGAAGAAATATTTCAAACTCTGGTGATCTGTATAAATCTTACACTGCACTCCATACAAGTAATGCCTCCATATCTTTAGAGCAAAGACTACAGCTGTCAATTCCAGATCATGAGTGGGGTAATTCTTTTCATAGTCCTTGAGTTGCCTGGAAGCATAAGCTATGACTTTGCCTTCTTGCATAAGGACTGCTCCTAGTCCTAGCTTTGATGCATCACTGTATATATCAAAGCTCTTATCACCTTCGGGTACTGTAAGGATAGGAGCGCTGGTCAGTCTCTTCTTCAATTGAAGAAAACTCTGCTCACAGTCTTTAGTCCACTCATACTTCTTATTCTTTCTGGTAAGGGTTGTAAGTGGAGAAGCTATCTTTGAAAAGTCCTCTACAAACCTTCTGTAATACCCTGCCAAACCCAGAAAACTTCTGATCTCACTGGCATTCTTTGGTTGACTCCAGTTACTAACTGCTTCAATCTTGGCTAGGTCTACCATAATACCTTCCTTGGAAATAATGTGGCCTAGAAAGGCCACCTGATCAAGCCAAAACTCACACTTTGAGAATTTGGCATACAACTCCTTCTGATGTAAGGTTTGCAACACTATCTTCAGGTGTTCTTCATGTTCTTCCTGAGTCTTTGAATACACTAGGATATCATCAATGAAGACAATGGCGAACTTGTCAAGAAAGTCCTTGAACACTCTATTCATTAGATCCATAAACGTCGCAGGGGTGTTTGTCACTCCAAAGGGCATGACCACAAACTCATAGTGCCCATATCTTGTACTGAAAGCAGTCCTTGGCACATCACTCTCCTTCACTCTGAGCAGATGGTAACCTGATCGCAGATCTGTCTTGGAGAACACTGTGGCTCCCTTCAGCTGATCAAATAAATCATCTATCCTTGGCAAAGGATATCTGTTCTTGATGGTTACCTTATTCAAAGCTCGATAATCTATGCACATTCGCATAGATCCATCTTTCTTCTTGACGAACAGTACAGGAGCTCCCCAAGGTGAATGACTAGGGCGGATGAAACCCTTGTCAAGCAGCTCTTGCAATTGTTCTTGTAATTCTTTCAGTTCTGCTGGCGCCATGCGATAAGGTGCCTTCGAAATTGGGTTGGTTCCTAGGGCCAACTCAATTTCAAACTCAATCTCCCGATTGGGAGGGAGTCCTGGTAACTCTTCAGGAAACACTTCAGGATAGTCACAAACTACCCTCACTTCTTCTCTTCTCGACCCTTCTCCTTGACTTGCATCCACTATATGAGCTAGAAAACCAGAGCACCCCTTCTCTAACATTCTCTGAGCTTGTAAGGTAGATAGGAACCTCTTTGACTTTCTCTTTGGGTCTCCAAAAAACTCAAATGGAAGTTCTACTTCTGGTGTGAACTTTACTCTTCTTTTACGGCATTCAATAGCGGCACTATACTTGCTCAAGAAATCCATCCCTAAGATGATATCAAAATCCTTCATGTCAAGGACTACTAAATCACCATAGAGTTCTCGGTTGGAAATCTAAATTGGCACAACTCTCCGCTGCTAAGTAGATGCCATGACCTCTCCCGAAGGTAAGGTTGTTAAGAACTTCATCGTTCAACATTTCTGGTGGCCTTTATAATATTTAAATAGTGCTCAGTGATCAAAGCACTACTTATCAGTTCTTCAGAGGTTTGCGGCCTTTTAACACCGCTGGCCACATTTAACGCTATCTCAGGCCTTAACATCTTGAGCATTAGCCTGACTCTCTCTTTTTCTGTGCTAACTAGCTCTGGGCACAGACGAGCTAACCGATTAAACTTCTTCACTGCTTCATCCACAGATAGTTCTCCTTGTCTGAACTCCATGAATTTATCATAATGCTTGTTGGTTACTTGCATGTGAAAGTACTCTTCCAGAAATTCTGCTTCAAAGTCAGCCCAGGTCATCTGATTCACATTCCTCTTAGCTTTCACTCTTTCCCACCACATCCTAGCATCTCCAGTAAGGCAGAAGGATGTGCACTTTATCTTCTCCACCTCGGGCCAGTCCAGTAACTCCATTATACTTTCCACCGTTTTGAACCATGCCTGAGCATCCCAAGGTTCACTTGTGCCAGAAAAATTCTCGGGCTTCAGTCTCTGCCACTGGATCAGATATGCTTCCTGTCTTACTTCTCTTGTCAGAGGTACTGGGGGAGTCTCTGTCACCGCTGGTGCCACTACTTGTGCCACTGGCGCCACTGGCGTGGCAACAGGGGTGGCTTGCTGATTAGCCATCAAGGCAGCAATGACTTGCTGCTGCTCAGCAAGTTGCCTCTGAAGCTGGGCCACCACTCCTTGAAGATCTGTGAGTGGTACTGACTCAGTTGACTCCTGTTCTCTAGGAGCTTGCTCCTCGTTGCGGACAATTTGGGACGTCCTCTTGCCATCTCTCTTGCTCTATGGTGTACAGAAAATAAATAAGAAATAAATGCTCATTATCTCTTACTAACTTACTTCACTATCTCTATGCACATATTAGTATATAATAATACTAACATACTTCCTTATCATCTTTCACTTTCTGATACTAGCAGTCAATAATGAAAAGTATACAAAACTACAACATATGAACTTCTTCATCATGCACATACTGATACTAGCAGTCAATAATGAAAAGCATGCAAAACTATAACATATGAACTTCTTCATCATGCACTTACTGATACTAGCAGTCAATAATGAAAAGCATGCAAAACTATAACATATGAACTTCTTACTTGGCAGGCGGCAGGATTGATGCTTGATGTCAGTGTGGCGGAAGGATGGAACTTTCCTCTGATACCACTCTGTGACGACCCACCTTTCGTTACTTACTTAACTCTAGCTTTATACTAAGCTTTAAGTTACTACTACTTGACTTCCCTTAACTTGCATTATTTATTATTTTTTTTCCTCCTTCTCCTTTTTTTTTCAAAAAAACAAAACAACTTTCATTTTAACTGCTTTACCAGGATTTGACCCCTAGACCTCTTAGTTGTAACACTAAAGCACTAACCAGCTGCTCTACAAAGCTTCTCTTTGATGGTACCAGTCGACTGCTATATAGCAGTCGATTGGTACCAGGCGACTGACCTTTTGGCAGGCGCCTGGTGCATCGAACAGAAGCTACTGTTCGATAGGGTAGGTGACTGGTCCTGTACCAGTCGACTGGCACGCCTGAAAACCTGCATTTCAGACCTGAAACTCATCTCCATTCATCCACAAAACATATACTTTCAAGCCATACAAAGACATGACACCATTTCTATACTCTATACTAGTTTTCTAAACATTTTAGCCAATCAAAACAACTTCATAAACTTGAAATTAGGACTTTTGCGGAAGTAAATAAGCTATTAAAATCTATTTGAACTTTAGACTAGAGTTTGTACCAAATTTTGTATCTATGCAAGATTTAAACAAAGTCATTCATTCTACCACTTCGAAACACCAAAACACATGTTCTACAAGACTTAGCCCAATGATCTCTTCCACGGTTCCGCCGCCACTGAACATCAATGCAAGTCCCTTCGCCTCCTTAACTTATGCTTTTTCTTTACCTTTATCTGCAATAGAAGGAAAATGCAACTAATAAGCGAATTGCTTAGTAAGTAAATCCTAACTCACAAATCCAACAATAAAGGATAAACATGTTCTTTTCTAGTAATGCTTGCTTCAAAACACATGCACTTGGAAATAATTACACATGAGAACTTTCATACACTTATCATGCTCAATCATGCTTAAAAACATTTACTAGCATCAAAACACTTGCAAACTTAACATGCTCATGATTTCTTTTGCAAACTTACTAATGATACATTTCCACACTTTCAAACACTAACTTCTTTGCTCTTTCTCTTTAACATGCTTGTAACATAACCATGTTATCATACATAACAAAACATACACTTAAGGAAATTGAAACACTTTCATATACTTATATACTTCAAAATAATAATCAACTTTCTCAGGCCTTGACAATGTACCTGGTATCAGTGTACCAATGCGCGCATCCCTAATAGGTTTCGGGGTAGCTAGCCACCGCATCCTATTAGAGCTTCTTTCTAACTTTCTGTGGGCCTCTCTTTCGCCCGGTACATGTCCTTTTACAAAAGTAAAATACTTTCTTACTCATAATGCTTGTATTTATCAAGCTAACTTTCTTTTTTCATAAACTTTCCACTATAAACCTTTACCTTTTCTTACTTGGAACTTCCATCGAGCACCTTGCGTGCCCTTAACCAAAAACTCAATTTTGGGACTTTTCAAGAACTTGGTCTCCCATACTTAGATCACATATATAAAAATCTACTACAATTCAAGTTCTATGATTAAAAACATGTATTCTTGAGAAACTTAATCACACAATAAACAATATTCTCCAAGCATGCATATAAATCACAAAATCAAGGTTCTACAATGAGAAAACTACATGCGAAGCTACTCCTATTGCAGGTGAGTGATTTACTTACCCTTTTCTTGAAGAAAACTCACTAAGTATCTCGAAATTCCTAGTGTATGGCTCTTTTCCTCTTCCTTTGCAAGAAATCTCCACTCCTTAGCCCTAGGGAAGAAGCCCTAGGCTCTCCACTCAAGAGGAGGAAGAAGGAGGAAGAAAACCCCTTGTTTTCTCCCTGTTTTCGCAGCTCCCAACCCCTGCTCGCGCGGCCTCCCGAAACCCTAAAAGGGGTCTTAACACAACTTAAGTGGGAGTTTGAATACCTCTTAATGAAACGTCCTAACTACCCTATAACATTATTTCTCTCCACCTTTTTCTGTGCTTGATACCGTAGCCCAGTTGGTTCCTTGGACTCGCTCAGGTAACTGCTTCTCGCGTGGTCGCGAGATCGATCCCCACCCGACCCCTTTAATTTTTTCTTCTTATTTTGATCCGAAAAATGCTATAATATTCCGAAAAATACTAGAAAAATTCCTAAAAATCCCTAATAATACCAGGAATTTATTGGGTGTTACACATGGAGACTTATACTTTGACATCTTAAGCAAGCATCTCCAAGGAGGTGTGGACCCAGGATGATTGGGTATAAGCCGAAGTGCCCGAAGATGTTTGAACAGCCTACAAAGGATTCACCACTCCATGCGAGGAGATGTATACCCGAGGCCTATCGTCGGATTGTTACTCGAAGCCTCTGGCCAGAGCATGACATGTTCAGAGTATGAATCTCTTAAATACATGAGAGTCATTTGAATCCGTAGGACGATAAAACGTTACTTGGGCTAGGTGTGACGAAGTCAGCCTAGTGGGGACTGACACACATAGACCATGTTCTGAACCAAGTGGGTATAAGATGGTGAAGGGAATAGGGCATGATTCATTATAGCTACTGAAGGGTTTCAGAATTATTTCTGAGGTCAA
>JAGFNQ010005168.1:34439-110114 GCA_024364735.1 Boesenbergia rotunda | reverse complement strand
AAATAATCCAATTTAATGCAAATTTGTAATTAAGTCCAAAATAAGAGTAAGTTCTAAAACCTAGGGCAATTTCACAATTAAACAATAAAAACATAGGTCAAACATGGATTTTAGCAATTAAAATAATCAATAAAATGGTACTTATCATTAATCTAAGTTGTTTTACTTCTAGCTTCGAATCTGAGTTCTTGTTCAGCTTAGTAATTCGGTTTTTTAGCCCTTTGTTTTGTGTATCAATGTGTTTCCTGCGCAACTATTATTTACAGCAATTCCCAGCTTAGCAATTATGAATTCGTGCCAAGATATCATTGGATTTTCTTCAGTTTTTTTTGAACTGTAGAGTAGTGCATAGATCTCAGTTTGTGGTCTGTTTGCTCTGCGTTTAGATTGTTTCTGAAACTCTGCAAAACTGCAACTCCATTTCTGCAATTTTAGAGTCCAATTCTGAAATTCTTAGCTGATGGTTTCTGAATCGTGTCTGAACACTGGCTTGGGGAAATTGATCTCAGCTATATGTTAGTTTTTGCATTCAATTGGCTGCTGAAATCTGTGCATTCGTGTCCCTGAAAGCCTGCATTTAATTTCTGCCTTTAAGTTGCTGCACATCATGTTTAATTACTGTATTTTGTTTCACCAGAGTTTGTTTCTACATGAATTGGTTGATGAATTCTGCACCCGATTTATTTACATCACATTCAATGGCTTCACATCAGTAGCTTGTTTAACCTTGCATCCAAGAGGAATGTAAGCTGCTATTTCTGCACACCTGTCTTCAAGTTCTGCAATTCTGCCGCAGGTTTATGCATCATCTGTCTTGGAATTCTTCATTCCAATCAGTGTTGCATTTCTTCATTCGAGTTTTTGAAGAGTTTCTGAATTGATCATCCTGTTTTCTGAGTATGAGTTAGAGTAATCTGAATTTCTTTTCGAGCATTGGTTTAAGCATTTAATCTCAGCTTGTGCGTATCAATTCGGTTCTGCGTGCCAATTTCAGCTTAAGTTCTACAAATTTCTTTAGTCATCTTTGCATTTCTCTTCACTGGCAGCTTGGCCTTCAAAGCTGAATTGATCAGCTACGAATTCCTGCATTTAATATCAATTTTTGGCACATCAGCTCTTCTCATTGTGGTATCAAGTTGTTGTTTGTATTTAGAGTCAAGTTAGGTTTCGGCAATGACTTGTAGTGATTTGTTTTAGATTGCTTAACATTGTTTGGATTCATTTACTCTGCATTTGGCTTGCACTTAATATCAGATTATTTTTCCAGATTGTTTTCCATTACGTTTTCATTTCTGAATTGCAACCCAAACCCAAATTTTATTTAAAACCCAAAATTTACAAACGACACATAAATACAAGCGCGAATCACACAACATCAACTACTCCCGAGGAAAAATACGACCTGTGGCCCCTTTACTACGTTTTCATATTTTGATTGCAAAAAGGGTTTCCAACATTTTATTCATAAATATCTAAATTTGAGACCCACTTTCGTGACAGTCTATTTTGGGTCCGTCAGCGGTTTTAGTGTTTGGCTACATTCACCCCCCTCTCTCTAGCCATCCAAGCACCAACAGTTTGGACTTCTTCGGTTCTCTCATGTGATGGCTATAAATATTATGTTATATTTGTTGATCATCACTGTAAATATATTTGGATATATCCCTTAAAACGCAAAGTTGGTGTCATTTCTGTATTCTAATCATTTAAGTCTCTTGTCAAGAAACGGGTTAATCGTTCTATCCTCACCCTATATAGTGACAATGGTGGTAAATTTTGTGCACTAAAAGAATTTCTTAATTTGCATGAAATTTCTCATCTGACCACTCCCCTCATACTCCTGAACTTAACGGTTTCTCTGAACGTCGCCATCGCTATATTGTTGAAACCGGTCTTGCACTTCTTCATCATGCGTCTGTTCCTACTCAATTCAGGCCCTTTGCCTTTGCCACTACCACCCTTCGCCCCTATGCTTCTCACAAACTTGCACACAGATCTTCACCCTGTGTCTTCCTTGGTTACTATCTTACGTAGAGTGCCTATATGTGCTATGAGTCCTCTTCTAGTAAAATCTTTATCTCTTGTCATGTTATTTTTATTGAGTCTGAGTTTCCTTTTGCTAGTTGTGGTTCTAGTGCTAGACCCTCTCCTTGAACACTGCCTAGTATGCCTCTGGAGGATTCCTGTGTTGCTGATTCTTTACCTATTTTCTCCTTTAACCAATGCTCCGTACCACCAATTATTCATCAACCAACCCCTGTTGAGCCTCCACATGCTGAACCTTCTCCTGTCGAGCCTTCGCTTGTAGTTCCAGCCCCAACAGTAGATCCACCCTCGCTTGCTTCTCCGGTTCAACCTACATCTGGCACCAACATCCATCCTATGATGACTTGCTCCAAAAATAGTGTCTACTGGCCTAATCCTCACTTTGGTCTCACCGCTATCATTGACACTGCTCCGTCTAAACTACAACACATATTGTGGCTCTCAAGGATCCCCACTGGCATGCAGCCATGTCTGAGGAGTTTGATGCTCTCCTCCGTAATGGCACTTGGACTCTTGTCCCGTTTGATACCGCTCAGAATGTTGTTGGTTGCAAATGGTTGTTTCGACTTAAGCGAAAGACCGATGGCTCTGTTAATCGCTTCAAGGCTCATTTGGTTGCCATGGGATTTCATCAGCATCCATGTCTTGACTACACTAACACTTTCAGTCTTGTGGAAAACCTACTACTGTTCGCCTTCTCTTCTCTCTTGCTGTTTCCAAAGGGTGGTCTCTTCATCAAATGGATGTGAATGCATTTCTTCAGGGTCAGTTGTATGATTGTGTTTATATGGCTCAGTCGTTCGGGTTTGTTAACTCTGATTTTCCATCTTATGTCTGCAAGTTAAACAAAGTTATTTATGGTCTCAAGCAGGATCCACACGCATGGTACACTGCGCTTCATCGTTTTTTAATCAGTGTTAGCTTCACGGATTCTCTTGTTGATACTGTTGGTGATTGGATGGCTATAGAGGAAGGGGGTGAATGTAGTCAGACACAAACTTTTGCTCTTTAAAATCTTCTGCACTTAGGCTAGCAGCAGCGGAAACAAAACATATACAGAAAGACAAAACTTCACAGAAATGCAGAAACGAAGAATACAAACCAAAGACGCTAACACGAGTATGTACAAGGTTCGGGGATAACTTTCCCCTACTCCTTGGCGTGCCCGTAAGGTGGGTGATCCCTTGATCGTCGGCAGAGAAACCCCGATGAACCCAGATATAACAGCGCCTCCTTCTCGGTGGAGAAACCTCTCCACAAGCGGTCTCAAGAAGATACAAGTTAAGCTCACAAGACACTAGAAGAGGAACGCTCACAAGAATATAGCAGAAACACTTAAGCACGAAGCAACAGAGAGCGCACAAATAACCCAGCCAAACTCCTCAAGTTTTTTTGTCTATTCTTTACTATCGCTCCTCTGCTTCCAGTTTCGTCTTAAGCTTCTGCTCCCATCACCAGGTTCTCCATCAGCATCCACTGAGCCACAGCCTGACCCCTAACTCCCTGAGCACTCAGTCCATTGAAGATCTCTCCAGCTGAGTCTCCGTCAGTCGCCAGCCGCGCGCTAGAAGCCGTTGAGACCTGAAACCAGTAAATAGACAAACCTGCACTAAGGAAAGTCCCCAGTTGACTCTCCTCCATGGTTTGAATCCTCCCTATATTACCTGCACACTCATCAGAAGCTTAGCAAAGCGTATCACAAAGAAATCGACAGTGTATCAGAGAAAACGCAGAGAAAACAAACGCGATCAGAGCGTATGACATCGATTTCAAATTAAAGTTCAGGCACTGATCGGTCACCAGACCGATCAGTGATGACCCTGATCGTTCACCAGACCGAACAGGGTAGGCTCTGAACGATCAGGCTCCAGCCTGATCGGTCCTTGGTGAGGAAACAGGGATCGTGACTTCTTGTGATCGGTCACACTGACCGATCACAGATCGGGGATCGGTCACCAAACTGATCCTTAGTTTACTGGGTTTCCTCGAGCTTCCACCAGCCACAAGGCCCTGATCGGTCACCTGACCGATCAGGGTGTTCCCTGATCGGTCACGGTGATCGATCAGGTTACACTTGGACCGATCAGGACCCAGCCTGATTGGTCCAGAGTGCCTTTGATCGGTAGTGGAGACCGATCAAGGGTTTCTCAGTAAACTTACTTTCCTTCTCTGATCGTTCATAAGACCGATCAGAGACCAAGCCAAAACCTTCTGTCCTCTCCCTGATCGGTCACCAGACCGATCAGACTTCTCTGGATCGGTCACCAGACTGACCCACAACAGGGAGTTCGTGCCAACTCCCTGATCGGTCACCAGACCGATCCAGCCTCAACCAATTCAACTCTAAGTCAAGAGAACGGGCTCCCTAGCCTTCTCTGACTCATGCTCAGTCCCCCGGACCAAGACTCCGTGCCCAGCTTCACTCACCGGGACTTCATTCAACCTAGCTTCACTCGCTAGGACCTGGCTGTTGGATCGAGAATAACGATAGAGGGGGGGGGGGTTAATATCGTAAAACATTTCGAATTGTTAGATAGAGAATGCACAGCGAAAATTAAAATTAAACAATACGCAAACACCAAGATTTTTACTTGGTTCGGAGTCGCGGTCGGCTCCTACTCCAAGGCCCACGGTCGTTGACCGTTTACTGCGGGCAATATTATAATCGCACAAAAATAGTTTACAAAATGTATTACAAGAATAGTATAGTAAACTTAAAAGCAGCTCTTCGTTTCCGACGTCCGGTGTAGATTGTATTTTCGGAGCAGAGGGACATCGTCGGCGCTTGTATCTCGAGTCGGGAGGTTTCTGAAGCAGAGAGCGGGAGTAGAAGAGCGTGAGTGCGTTGGAAGAAATTGATTTTTAGAAGACTTGGTGTTGGGTGCTATTTATAGCACTTCGGGGCGCCCTGAACGTTGGGGGCGCCCCCCCCCCCCCCCCACGTGTCAGCCGATCCGGAATTACCTCGGTCAGCCCTTATCCCACTCGAATAGGGCTGAGGATTGACTCTGGGGGCGCCCGGGACGCTGGGGGCACCCTGGTTGACCTTTTCAGCGAGCTTCTCGGCTGGATCAGAGTTATCCGCTTCGGTGGCTTGGGTGCGGGGTGCCCTGGGCACTGGGGGAGCCCCACCCATGTGTTGTCGAAACGTATATTTGCTCTACTTCTTTTTGTATTCACCTTGGGGGCATCCGGGGCACTCCGGGCGCCCTACTCAGCTTCTGCCTCACTCCTTTGAGGCTTTCTGAGCTGCAGACACTCGTTCCTTCGGTCCTGCATCCAGGGTTAGTCTAAAATAACACAGAGCAATAATATGTTAGTTTTATACAGCCTTAGCTATCTTGGTTCTGACTTTGGGTCTCCAAAATAGAACCCTAGGTCGAACCGACGCCTACTGTTCCCTCGACGGGGAACGTGTCCTCACCTACTCTTCTCGGGAGAATTTACCTGATGCCAACCGGCTCCTCCGGTTGGACTTTTGCCCAGCAGTCCTTCGCTAGGTCTTCAGTACCAAGCTGTCCTTCGCCTGGTGCCTAGCAGTCCTTCGCTAGGTCTTCGTCTCCTAGCAGCCCTTCTCTAGGTGCCCAACGGTCCTTCACTAGGTCTTTGTATCCTGGCATTCCTTCGCCAGGTGCCTAGCAGTCCTTCGCTAGGGCTTTGTCTCCTAGCAGCCCTTCGCTAGGTGCCTAGCAGTCCTTCGCTAGGACTTTGTTTCCTGGCAGTCCTTCGCCAGGTGCCTAGCAGCCCTTCGCTAGGACTTCTTTCTGCACACTCAAGTAACTTTATCAGATCATAAATAAACTTAACTTTGAATCCTTTGCCAATATCAAAACAAGGTTCGATATGGTGCTTCCTGCACAAACAATCTCCCCCTTTTTGATTTATGACAACACAATTCAAAGTTAAGTTAAAAACTTATAATAGTTAAGAACATAAGGTAAACAATGAAGTATAACTATTTATGAACTGAATAAATGTAGAGTTGAAAAAAATTCTTTATTTCTCATACTCCCCCTAAAACCCTGAATACTTGTGTTATAAAACACTTAAAACACTTTAACTTTGACCTTTCCTCCCCCTTTGACATATATCAAAAACATACATGGGCGAACAAGGTTTCTAATAGGGAGTTTTACTAAAATAAATTCAAGTCATGGATTTAACAATTTCCCAAAAACATAGTTGTCAAGAAAACCTTTAATTAATGTATTTCATAAATTTTTTTTTTATTTAAATGATGTTCAAAGTAATGGATGTTTTGAACATGCATGGAGCTCCCCCTTAACGTGACAACTCTTCTCTTTATATTTTAGGATATTTTAAAACAACTTCAAAAATATAATTTTCAAAAAAAACTTAACAGTAGCTTACTTAGCCAACATTTTGAAAACAACTTTCCTTAAAAAATTTCAACTTTTGCACTTATAGAAAAATTTCTTTGGAACATATTTTGTGCATTTAAAACTATTTTAAAAAAACTTTAAATGGACAAGTTTTTGCCAAAACAAAGATTGGTTTAAGAGAACTTTACTTAGAAATATTTTCCCAAAAATTTCCAAAGGTTTTGCTCAGACAAACTTTGTTTACTAAGGAATATTTTACTTAGAAAAAAACCTACACTTAAAAAATTTTGAAACACTTAGAAATACTTAGAAATTTTGAAGCACTTTTTGAAAAAGAGATAAAAATTTAAAAAAATTTCCTTTCTCTCCCCCTTAATGTGAAATTCTTCTCCTTGAAAAAGTTTAAGGAAGAGTTTGATTTTTACTTTTTCTACTCTCCCCCTTGGCCATATATATCAATAAAGAACTTTTGAAAAATATTTTGAAAGAAATTTTAAAATTTGTGTATCAGAGCTTAAGAGTCTTGAAAATATAAAAATACTTAGCATAATTCTTGAAAGCATAGCAAAAAGCTTTAAATTGCAGAACTCCACTTTGAAAGGTAAAAAAAATTGTATTTGTAGGCAAGTCTTTTAGAAAATTCACGCACTTAGAACACTATTGCCTTGAAAAATATTAGTACTTTTGAAAACATTATATTTTGAAAAATAGAAGTACCTTTGAAAGATATTGTGCATTTTTGAAGATATAAGTACTTTTGAAGATTATATATTTTTGAAAAATATAAGTACTTTTTTGAAAGATTAAAATTTTTTTTAACATAATACTTGACTTGGTTTCTTTTCCAGTCTGACACAATCCTAGGAAACCTTGTTGACTACAAGGATATTTTCCTAAGTGTCCTGGAAATTCTTCAAACTCAAGTAAATATTATTTTCCATAAGTATTTATAAAAAAATGAAAGTATTTAAACAAACTCCCTTATGTTTTCAGACGGATTTAAATAATGTAGTACATGAAAACATATTATTTTGAAATTAGCAAATCCTTCAGTTTGACCTCCACTTAAACTTGACCCAGTCCTAGGAAGCTTGTTGACCACAAGTACTCTTCCTCTGAGTCTTTAGGGTTGATTCAAACCACAAGAATTATTTAATAATTCAAAACAAATAATTGTAAAAAATAATCTTGTTAGAAAATCTTCTTTTGATTTAGACTTCCCCTAAATTTGACACATCCTAGGAGTCCTTATAGATCATGAAGTGGACCTTCCTCTGTGTCTTTAGGGTTTATTAAAATCAAAAGAATAGTTTTGAATAACAGTATGGTAATATAATTTTAGAAAATTTAATTTGAGGTGAAGATAATTTTCAAGCATAAGCCCCGTTTTCGAAAAACATTTTGAAATGATAATGATTTTTGTAAAGCACAATTTTTGAAAAATATAGTGATTATTTGAAGGCATAGTATTTTTAAACTTTTTCTTTTAATTTGAACTCCCCCTAAATCTGACACAGTCCTAGGAGGCTTGTTGACCACAAGTTAATCCTCCTCTTAGTCTTAGGGTTTGTCAAAATTAAAGGAACAATTTTGAACATGCCTTTTGAGTATGATAATTTTCAAGGAGATAGATTTTTGAAAACACAATTTGGTATGATAGCACAGTTTTCGAAAATCATTTTGAAATGATAATAATTTTTCAAAGATATTTTGAAAGAAAATTAAAAAGAATAAACCACTCCCCCTGTACCGTTTAACTCAATCTAATGTCCTAGGGAACTTCAGTGTTATCCATGTTTGACTATGTTGACTAGGGTTGACTATGTTGACCAAGTTTGACTCAGTTGACTATGTTTGACCAATCAGATAACTAAATCAAACAAACCCTAAATTCTATTTAAAACGAGTCTATTGTGATATTTAACATGAAATTCAATATTAAAAAAATGTTAGAGATGAAAAAGTAGGGTATAGTAACCTGAATTAATTTGAAAAATAGAAATAATTTTGAATAACTTTTGAAAGCACTTTGAGTTTTATTTAAAAGGATAGTGACATATATTCTTAGGTCCTAGATATCTCACCCAGTTCTACGTGATCAAACATGTTAGCCTTATGGGTTTTGTGAGATAAATACTTTAATTTAAAAAAATGATTAAGTTTATTAATTTTAAAATATTTGTTATGAATCTAAGATTTACTTAAAATTTGTGTTAGATTCAAATCTGACAATAGTAAAGTGAATTTGATTTTCTATAATTGGCTTCCAAGTCTTGGCGTGGCACTAGGCCTTCTTTGGCCGTAGCCCTATTGGATCATCAACCCTTTCCTTGATAAAGCCTTTTATAGAAAATTCATCTTCAAGTCACTCCGTGAAAGATTTTGGTCTAACTAGTTTGGGTCTTGGATCGGTAGCTTCGGCTAGTTCCACCAGACTAAACAGACCAAGTAGTGTATACTTGACCTTACTAGAAGGGCTTCCCTAACGTACTATCATCTCACCTCCTCCCAATACTAGGTTTTCAAGTTTTAAGTAACTCTCTAGTCCTTAAACTAATAAATCCTAATTCTAAGCAAAAAAAAAACACGCAAACATGAAAAAAATGATCTAAGTTATATCATAATTGAAATAATACTCTGGGGTTTTAAAATCAGCAAGGTTGTGACTTAAGTTTTCTAACATATTAACCTTAACTAATTTATATGAATTAATCATGTTATTTGAGATAAGTATTGGATTTTCAAATATTGAAAACTTACCTTTCTCGATCGTTTGTCCAGTACTCTTGTAATGATCACGAGCTAATCGGACCAGTTTGGGTCGATCTCCCTCATTGTCTTCTGATTCAGAGTCTGAGTCGGACTCGGGTACAGGTTAAAGCTTCTTCTTTGGAGTTTTCCCTACACTTGAAATTATACCTTCCTCGACCATTATATTACCAGTCTGATTATTTAATTGTAATTCTAGAAAAAATTCAAAATTGATTACCATTTTTGTCTCAGTCACTTTGTCTTCTGACTCTGGCTCGAATTCACAGTCAAGTATGGATTCTATCTCATCTTCTGATCCGGAGTCAATTTTGGAGTCGGGTGCTGACTCTTCTAAGATCTCAATATCGGAGCTCTCTTCGTGTAGATTGATTAGCTTTTCTCACATCTCCTTGGCACAGTTGAAGGATCCGACCCGCTTCAATTCTTCATTGGTTAGGCCACATTGTAGGATTGCAGTCGCCCTTGCATCTGTCTCGATCTTCCTCAGGGTTGGTTCATCCAGTTGGTCCCACGTAATTGATAGTCCATCTTCTGTAGGGAGGGAGAACCCTATTTGAATAATCATCCATATGTCCATATGGGCCTTCAGATGGAACTCCATTTGACTTCTCCAATAATTGAAGTTCTCGCCGGAGAATAGCGGTGGACGGGCACTGTTCCACTCTTGGTTGACCATTTAGTTTAACCTTGTATAGAAAAAGAAGTAACAAAAATGTACCAAGACTTGGTCTTGGATTAGTAGTGCGGGAGAAGAAAAAAAATAGCCCAAAAATTATTGCACAAATTTCGAGAAAAAATAATAATAAAATAATAATAAAACGTTTGAGATAAATTTTTAGAAAATGAATAAATTTTTAATTGTGATTAATGGTGAAAAAATAAAAGTTAAAAAAAATTGCTCGAACTAAGGTAGCACAAATTTCGAGAAAAAAAATTAAAAAGATTTCGTAAAATCCGAAAAAAATTCTCAAATTGGTGGTTGCACCAAATTTGAGCTTCCCCGCTCTGATACCACTTGTTGGATCGAGAATAACGATAGAGGGGGGGTGAATATTGTAAAATGTTTTGGATTGTTAGATAGAGAATGCACAGCGGAAATTAAAATTAAACAATACGCAAACACCAAGATTTTTACTTGGTTCGGAGTCGCGGTCGGCTCCTACTACAAGGCCCACGGTTGTTGACCGTTTACTGCGGGCAATATTATAATCGCGCAAAAATAGTTTACAAAATGTATTACAAGAATAGTACAGTAAACTTAAAAGCAGCTCTTCATTACCGACGTCCGGTGTAGATTGTATTTTCGAAGCAGAGGGACGTCGTCGGCGCTTGTATCTCGAGTCGGGAGGTTTCCGGAGCAGAGCGCGGGAGTAGAAGAGCGTGAGTGCGTTGGAAGAAATTGATTTTTAGAAACCTTGGTGTTGGGTGCTATTTATAGCACTTCGGGGCGCCCTGAACGTTGGGGGTGCCCCCCCACGTGTCAGCCGATCCGGAATTACCTCGATCAGCCCTTATCCCACTCGAATAGGGCTGAGGATTGACTCTGGGGGCACCCGGGACGCTGGGGGCGCCCTAGTTAACCTTTTCAGCAAGCTTCTCGGTTGGATCAGAGTTATCCGCTTCGGTGGCTTGGGTGCGGGGCGCCCTGGGCACTGGGGGCGCCCGGGAGCACGGGGGCACCCCGCCCATGAGCTGTCGAAGCATATATTTGCTCTACTTCTTTTTGTATTCACCTTGGGGGCGCCCGGGACACTCTGGGCGCCCTACTCAGCTTCTGCCTCACTCCTTTGAGGCTCTCTGAGCTGCAGACACTCGTTCCTTCGGTCCTGCATCCAAGGTTAGTCCAAAATAACACAGAGCAATAATATGTTAGTTTTATACAGCCTTAGCTGTCTTGGTTCTGACTTTGGGTCTCCAAAATGGAGCCCTAGGTCGAACCGACGCCTACTGTTCCCTCGACGGGGAACGCGTCCTCACCTACTCCTCTCGGGAGAATTTACCTGATGCCAACCGGCTCCTCCGGTTGGACTTTTGCCCAGCAGTCCTTCGCCAGGTACCTAGCTGTCCTTCTCCAGGTCTTCAGTACCAAGCTGTCCTTCGCCTGGTGCCTAGCAGTCCTTCGCTAGGTCTTCGTCTCCTAGCAGCCCTTCTCTAGGTGCCCAGCGGTCCTTCGCTAGGTCTTTGTATGCTGGCATTCCTTCGCCAGGTGCCTAGCAGTCCTTCGCTATGGCTTTGTCTCCTAGCAGCCCTTCGCTAGGTGCCTAGCAGTCCTTCGCTAGGACTTTGTTTCCTGGCAGCCCTTCGCCAGGTGCCTAACAGCCCTTCGCTAGGACTTCTTTCTGCACACTCAAGTAACTTTATCAGATCACAATTAAACTTAACTTTGAATCCTTTGCCAATATCAAAACAAGGTTCGATATGGTGCTTCCTGCACCAACACTGGCTTCACTCACCAAGGTTTCAGTCACCCGACTTCACTCACCGGGACCCGGCTTCACTCACCGGGATTTCATTCAACCTAGCTTCACTCGCTAGGACCTGGCTTCACTCACCAGTGTTTCGGTCACCCGGCTTCACTCACCGGGACCCGGATTCACTCGCCGGGGTTTCGGTCACCCGACTTCACTCACCGGAATTTCATTCAACCTAGCTTCACTTGCTAGGACCTGGCTTCACTCACCAGCGTTTCGGTCACCTGGCTTCACTCACCAAGACCCGGCTTCACTCACCGGGATTTCAATCACTTGGCTTCACTCACCAGGACCCGGCTTCACTCACCGAGATTTCCGTCACCTGGCTTCACTCGCCAGGGTTTTGTGCCCAGTCCCCGACCAAGACTTAATCCAAATTCACTCAACCAAACTTAAATCGTCGTCAATCACCAAAACAACAATCGGGCCAGACTGCATCAACAATCTCCCCCTTTTTGTTGTTTGACAATCCCGATTTAAGTTTAGGTATTAGATCAAATGAAGTCAATTTAATTATTGTAAGGGAATCAAAATCCTCCCCCTACAATAATTAACCCTAAACTTAATCAACCATTCTCTCCCCCTTTGTCAAACATCGAAAAGGGTATGGTTATTAAGTTTAAACACACCTCCCCCTTAATCAAGGGTCTCTCCCCAAACCCAAAATAATCAAAGGTAATTTTTGAATTGCATATGAAAACATATACAGAATTGTATCATGGTAAAAACATGTATATGCTTCATACAACAATAAGTAGCGCAGCTTCATCAGACTGATGATTGATACAGAAAAATATCTAATTTATCTATGGACGATCAGTTTTCAGAAAAATTTCTGTAACTCTGATTCGTTCAAGATCAGACTGCATTAACAATTGAAACTTTAGGAACATGTTTGTTCAAACCAAACCTCATCCGACCACACGGGTGTAGACAATAGGTATTTCAGAAAAATTTCTGAAACACGACATGAGTTTCTTGACTAACAGTTACTCCTCATCAAGGAACAAGAGATCAAGGAACCAGAGACATGATTCAACCAACCCGTTCATATGAATTTCAAAAATTCCAACACGGGTTTGTATTGAATCAGTATTAAGCTTTGTTCCAAGTATGATTAGTATGTTCCAATTGTAACTGGTTTGTATCATATTTGTTTGTAGTATGATTATTAAACTGATACAATTCGATGCAAGGGGATCGGACTGAGGAGTTTTGACCCAATCAGGGAATTCCCTGATCTGATCGGTCACCTGACCGATCAGAAGAACCCTTGATCGGTCACCAGACCGATCAGAGTAAGTCCTGATCGGTCGGTGGACCGATCAGGTTTGATACAGGAAGTTGTTTGTTTCAGAAACTTGTTTGTTTCAATCAGATTTCAGAAATGAAATTTCAGAAATTTGATATGTTTCAGAAACTTGTTTGTTTCACCTCTTAATCACTCCTAAACCCTAATTTAATTAGATTTAATCCATTTGATCCTAATCATGGGGTCCCTTAACCAAAATTTATATTTTCATATCAAAGAAAATCATTTCCAATATAACTTGAGAGTAAAGCACATACATACAAAGTTTTAAAGCATGATTTCGAAAACCATGGTAAGCTTGAATGTGATGAGCTAGATGTTGGGGATACATGTATATATATCCTAAGTCCTAGAACCTTAATTTAGTTTGATACAAAGGAGGCACTAAATCATAGAACTTAAGTAGTGAATGTTAAAGCTCATGTTCTTTGTTTGGTGATGCTTTGTTAGTACAAACTATGTGTTAATACTTGTTCTTTAGCATGCATTCATACAGTAAAATTATGACATACTCAACTAGGCTCAACTCCAAAAATATTGAGGAAAACTTAAGCCTAAGATATATCATAAGATATAAAAAAAACTGTTATTCTAACTTAGACCTCAGATTACCGTAACCACAAAACTTGCAATAATGAGGCTAAACATTCTAGGCAATTCATAGTCCTAATTCACGTTTGTATCAACTCCATAAACCTAATTCCCCATTCTATTGATAATTCATGGATTGAGTTGCAAAATTCATGGTTCCAAGTGTCTATCAAGTTCATGGTTTCAACCAATTTGAAATCTACTTTGTATCAAAATTTATTCCCCAAATTGCCCATACAAATGAATAGGAAAATTTTTCAGTATAGATGGAGAGATTTTCAATGTATCTACATTGTTTATGATTCCCATTTCCTTAACCCCAATCATCTAAAATCAAGATGAAAATCCATTTCTCATGGGTAGTGTATGGTCATCCATTAAATGGAGGAAATACTAGACATATTCCTAAATAGGAATGACTATATGTTTGGAGCATCAAATATCAACAACCCATGTTGATAGATGCTTCCTCTCAATCAAAACTATACAATTCTAAAGATAGAGGTTTTAGGTATCCAAATTTTGGGACCAAATGCATCAACAATGAAGGACTTAGGCACCCATGCCTTAGTCAATTTCTTTCTAGCTTTTTGAACCCTAGAATCATCTTGTGATCTAAATTGGGTTCTTGACATTAATGATACAAAGGTTGGTTCCTTAGGTCGGTAACCTATATCGACCTTGTTATAAACCGCTCTTTAGGAGTTAAGGACCATATCTAGGGTTTTGGAGCTAATTGAAAACTTCTCAAGAATATTCTTGAGGTTTTCAACTTCGCTCTTCAAGTCCTTATTTTCATTCTCAAGAGTCTCATCATGAAAAACATTAATATCCTCAACCCTAGAGGACTTTAATTCTTCTACTTCCAATTTCAATAATTTCACCTTGTTCTTAGATTTCTTTAATAAATCAGTTAAACATGCTATTGTCCTATAGCACTTATCCAACTCGGGAGAGATTACCTCTTCATCATCCGAAGATGATGAAGGCATAGTTGAGGAGCTACTCGATTCGTCACAACTTTCTTCATTAGAGTTCCCTATTGCCATGAAAGTCATATGATAGTAACTTTCCTCCTCCTCCTTTTCCTTCTTCTTCTCCTTCTTCTTCCTTCGGTCACCTGCCACAAATGCAATTCTCTTCTCCCTTGGGCTTTGCTTAGAGATCTCATGTAGTTCCATTTCATAAAATAAGTCCTCTAATTTAATAAAAAATAAGTCCTTGGAAACCTTGTAAGCATCCACCATGGATGACCACAAGGCATTCCTAGGGAAGGCTTTGAGAACATACCGTACGAGGTCTCTGTTCTCTACCTTCTCATTGATGGAGTGAAGACCATTGTAGATCTCCTTGAACCAACAATGAAGCATACTTACAGTTTCATTTTCTCCCATTGTCAAGTTCTGGAGTTGGCTGAGAAGGAGGTCCTTCTTGGCTGTCCTTGCATCTTGAGTTCCCTCATGGAGCTCAATGAGTTTGCTCCATAGGTCTTTAGCACTTGTGAAAGGACTCACCATGATCAACTCCTCCTTGGTCATCCCGCATTGCAGGGTGACCACAGCATTGGCATCGGCTTCTCCCTTGCGACTTTGCTCAGTCGACCACATTGAGAAGTCTAGATCTTTTCCCTCATCATCCTTTGGAGGAGAGAAACCCTCCTTCACAGCGAACCATATGTTGATGTTCATCTTGAGATAGTACTCCATCCTCGACCTCCAATATTGAAAATCTGATCCGTCGAAGAAGGGTGGTCTACTGGTGCTAAAACCTTATCTCAAAGCCATCTTGTTGACTCTCGGATGTTAAGTCGTTTGACAGAGCCCCAGGCTCTGATACCACTTGTTGGTGATTGGATGGCTATAGAGGGGGGGTGAATGTAGTCAGACACAAACTTTTGCAGTTTGAAATCTTCTGCACTTAGGTTAGCAGCAGCGGAAACAAAACATATACAGAAAGACAAAACTTCACAGAAATGCAGAAACGAAGAATACAAACCAAAGACGCTAACACAAGGATGTACAAGGTTTGGGGATAACTTGCCCCTACTCTTTGGCGTGCCCGTAAGGTGGGCGATCCCTTGATCATCGGCAGATCAAGCCACGGTGAACCCGGATATAACAACGCCTCCTTCTCGGTGGAGAAACCTCTCCACAAGCGGTCTCAAGAAGATACAAGTTAAGCTCACGAGGCACTAGAAGAGGAACACTCACAAGAATATAGCAGAAACACTTAAGCACGAAGCAACAGAGAGTGCACAAACAACCCAGCCAAACTCCTCAAGTTTTTTGTCTATTCTTTACTATCGCTCCTCTGCTTCTAGCTTCATCTTAAGCTTCTGCTCCCATTACCAAGCTCTCCATCAGCATCCACTGAGCCACAGCCTGACTCCCTGACTCCCTGAGCACTCAGTCCACTGAAGACCTCTCCAGCTGAGTCTCCGTCAGTCGCCAGCCGCGCGCCAGAAGCCGTTGAGACCTGAAACCAGTAAACAGACAAACCTGCACTAAGGAAAGTCCCCAGTTGACTCTCCTCCATGGTTTGAATCCTCCCTGTATTACCTGCACACTCATCAGAAGCTTAGCAAAGCGTATCACAAAGAAATCGGCAGTGTATCAGAGAAAACGCAGAGAAAACAGATGCGATCAGAGCGTCTGACATCGATTTCAAATTAAAGTTCAGGCATTGATCGGTCACCAGACCGATCAGTGATGACCCTGATCGGTCACCAGACCGAACAGGGTAAACTCTGAACGATCAGGCTCCAGCCTGATCGGTCCTTGGTGAGGAAATAGGAATCGTGACTTCTTGTGATCGGTCACCAAACCGATCCTCAGTTTACTGTGTTTCCTCCAGCTTCCACCAGCCACAAGGCCCTGATCGGTCACCTGACCGATTAGGGTGTTCCCTTATTGGTCACGGTGACCGATCAGGTTACTCTTGGACCGATCAGGACCCAACCTGATCGGTCTAGAGTGCCTTTGATCGGTCGTGGAGACCGATCAAGGGTTTCTCAGTAAACTTACTTGCCTTCTCTGATCGTTCACAAGACCGATCAGAGACCAAGCCAAAACCTTCTGTCCTCTCCCTGATCGGTCACCAGACCGATCAGACTTCTCTGGATCGGTCACCAGACCGACCCACAACAAGGAGTTCGTGCCAACTCCCTGATCGATCTCCAGACCGATCCAGCCTCAACCAATTCAACACTAAGTCAAGAGAACGGGCTCCCTAGCCTTCTCTGACTCGTGCTCAGTCTCCCGGACCAAGACTCCGTGCCCAGCTTCACTCACCGGGACTTCATTCAACTTAGCTTCACTCGCTATGACCTGGCTTCACCCACCAGGGTTTCGGTCACCCGGCTTCACTCACCGGGACCCGGCTTCACTCACCGGAATTTCATTCAACCTAGCTTCACTCGCTAGGACCTGGCTTCACTCACCAGGGTTTCGGTCACCCGGCTTCACTCACCGGTATTTCATTCAACCTAGCTTCACTCGCTAGGACCTGGCTTCACTCACTAGGGTTTCGGTCACCTGGCTTCACTTACCAGGACCCGGCTTCACTCACAGGGATTTCAATCACCAAGCTTCACTCACTAGGACCCGGCTTCACTCACCGGGATTTCCGTCACCTGGCTTCACTCACCAGGGTTTCGTGCCCAGTCCCCGACCAGGACTTAATCCGAATTCACTCAACCAAACTTAAATCGTCGTCAATCACCAAAACAACAATCGGTCCAGACTGCATCAACAGATACATCATTATTTATTTTCCGATATGGAGGTATTACTATGTATCTACTTGTATATGTCGATGATTTGATTCTTACAGGGAATAATGTCGATGCCCTTCAAGTATTCATTAATCAGTTGGGTGCTCGATTTTCTATCAAAGATCTGGAAATCTTATCTTATTTTCTTGGTCTTATCAAAGATCAGTTGTTTCCTCTCCAGAGGGTCTGTATCTCTCTCAGAAAAAAATACCTTCTTGATATTCTTACCAGAACTAACATGACAGACTCGAAACCTGTTCAAACGGCTATTGCCACATCTGCATATCTACACCTCTACGATGGCTCACCTCCTACGGACGCTACTTTATATTGCCAAATGGTTGGTAGTCTGCAATATCTTTCTTTTACTCGATCGGATATTGCCTTTGCTGTTAATAAATTATCTCAGTTTATATATGCTCCCTCATCACTCCATTGGAGGGCGGTTAAGTGTATGTTGCGCTATCTTACTGGTGCACGCTCCTATAGTCTGATTCTCCGATGACACTCTTCTCCCTCTTTGCAAGCCTACTGTGATGCAGATTGGGCCAGTGATATTAATGATCATACGTCCATTGGTGTTTATATTGTATTTTTGGGTCCCAACCCAATTTCCTGGAGCTCTAAAAAGCAGAGTTCTGTTGCTCGCTCATCTACTGAGGTTGAATATCGTGCAATTGCCTCTACTGCTGTAGAACTTCAATGGGTTCAATCTCTTCTTGATGAACTAGGTGTGGACAATAACCTCTGCAGCTTCTATATATTGTGATAATGTTGGAGCTACTTATCTCTGCGTAAATCCTGCGTTTCACTCACGCATGAAGCTCATCGCTTTAGATTATCATTTTATTCGCAAACTGGTTCAAAGTAATAAAGTTCGTATCTCACATGTCTCATCGTCTGACCAGTTAGCTGATGCTCTGACAAAATCATTTTCTAGTGCTCGACTTCATCTTCCCTATTTCAAGATTGGTCTCTTTACGAGCCCTCTATCTTGAGGGGATCTATTAGGATATCTAAGAATTATCTTAGAATTTATTATTAAGATATCTTGGAATTATTACGATATCTTAAAATTTATTGCACATAAATATTTTTTATATATTTTTTATTAGAAATTTATTGTACATAAATATTTTTATATATTTTTTTATATCTTTATATGTAAGTTATATAAATATAGCTATATGACAATGTAATTTTCCTTGATGCCTTCTACAATATCTACAGCATCAATCAATTGATAATTTTTTTTTGATTAATTCCGATCGAATTAATTTATTTTATTTTGATTCAATTAGTTTGACTTGATGATAAACTTTAATTAATTTGATTTATCTAGAATAGTAATTATTTTAATTTTAATTTATTCGATTCGATGGTTCAATTTTAAATTCAATTGCTCAGCCATACTTGCAGGCACAGGGAACTTCGATAGCATGTTCGTCACCTCTTGTAAAATTACTTTCCATCTCTTGTTGTTAAAGTGTGCTTTTGATTTAACTTATCAGATATAATTTTAGTTATGTGATTATCAAATAATAACATAATCAAAGTAATGAGAAATAAAATATAACCTGAAGTTATTTGGTTCAATTTAGGTAATCAAATAAAATTTTGTTTGTTTGGAGGTAATAGTCTATGACATAATATAATATTTTACCGTGTTACCTTTTAGTTAAATTTAAGTATAATAATATTATATGTTTATAAATTTAAAATAAAAAGTAAGATGATATTATATACATATTCGTATCCGCGGTCGTCGACCACTGGAGGTGGTCGCCGATTGTCGACCGCGAATAATGGTCAGTCGTGGGCGGTGGTCGCCGGCCGTCGTTGCCGGTCGTGGGTCACGAATAATGGTCGCCGGTCGCCGCCCGTCGGCGGTCGCCGGTCGCCGCTTACCGACGGTCGCCCGCTGTTGTTGCAGGTGGTCGCCCGCTGTCGTTGCCGGTGGTCGCTCGCGATTAATGCCTCTTTTGTTATGGTAAATATTGGAGAAAATTTTTAGAAAGATAAGTTTCATAACTCCGGAAATAAGAAAAATCTTACTTTCCTAAGGTTCGATTCCGGATTGCATGTTTCTTTTGTTGACGTATCGGACATCGATCATTACTTGAGAATCGCTGATTATCTAAACTAAACAAGATTTTTTTTGATAACTTTGGATGAATAACCAAGATTATCAAGGATAATCCCCAACTAAACGCACCCTAAAAGAATTAAATGAACAGACAAAAACCAATAAATGTGTTTGAGATCTTCTCGCAACTTTTTCTTAACTCAATCAAAATACCTTACAATAAACCAATAAATGTGATTGAGATCTTCACCGAACTTTTTTTTAACTCACTCAAAATACCTAAGAATAAATAAATAAATAAATGTGGTTGACATCTTCTCCCAACGTTTTCTTAACTCACTCAAAAAATCTTAGAATAAACCAATAAATGTGATTGAGATATTCTCCTAACTTTTTCTCAACTCACTCAGAATGCCTTAGAATACATGTAGGGGCGGTTGGTTTGTGCAGGAATAAAACTGGTAATAGATTAAATAGACTGGAATGAGAATGGATTTAGTCATTCCAATATTGCTATTTGGTTTGCCAAAAGTTTTAGAATACAAATACAACAAATACCATGGGCTGCTAAAAGAATAGTTATTATGGTCAACCGAATCAAGTTAGGTCATGTTATATTTGATCCCTGTGTCTAAGTGTGCAAGAGCTTAGAAGCGCAGAAAATCGAGCGGAAGACGCAGCGGCCGAGAAGGATGACACGGAAAGGGAGCCGACGGACTCGATGCATCCGAGAGACGCGAAGGTCTACGGAAGAGTACGCCGATGGAGCGAGAAGGACGCGAACGATGTTCGAAGGACGAGAAGGGGAAAACACGCTCGAGGAGAAGGCCGGAGGAGGGTTCGGGTGAGCCTAACTCTAGAAGGATCGAGAACACCCAAGAAGACCTGCTGGAGACCAATTATCGTTGTGTTGACCTAAAGTCACTCGGGCGCCAATGAATGAGGGCGCCTTTATGCACTCAGGCGCCCGTGTTCTTGGGCGCCCCAATGCACACAAGCGCTCGAGAAGTCATAACTCATCCAAAACTAACCGTTCGTGAACGTTGCGAAGTGGATAACTCCTGAGTCACGTGTTAGACGCCCCTAAGCACTTGGGCACCCGTATAGGGCCATGTCAGCGATCGGACAGGCTTGATTGAGGCTATAAATAGACCATCAGAGCTCAGTTACAAACATCAATTCATTGTACACAAATTTCATTCTTTTTTTCTCTGCTTTCTTAATTCTAGTTTCTGTAAGAGGCTATTCCACCCCAAGGAGTATAATTAGAGAACAAGCTTTGATTCATCTTGGATTAGCAATCATCCTGGTTCCAAATCAAGTAAATTGGTTGTACATCTTTACCTTTTTATTCATTTATTTTGTTTATGTTATTTATTTGTGATAACTAATCCTTATCTTTGATAAGAAAGAAACAAAAGATTTATCTTTATTTTGCAGGGGCAATTCACCCCTTCTTGCCAATCGCACGATCCCCAACAAGTGGTATTAGCGCGAGGATACTCCAGAAGGACTAACCGCCAACTAAAGTAAGTACAAAATGGTCGGACCAGTTATCTACCAGCCAAGTTCGAGGGAAAGTTCGCTAGATGGAAGTGAAAAATATAGGTATTTTTTAAAACTAATTTTGATTTGTTACTAATAATGAAAAATAGTTTTGAAGTCCCTAAAGACGCCGAGAATAAAGATAAAGACAAGAGCCTGTGGATGAAAAAGGAGCAAGCGGATTTTGTAGCAAACAGGAAAGCAGAATTCCATCTGCTAACCGTTCTATTACACAAGAAGTCAACCGCGTCGGAACCTATAAGTCAGTGAAAGAGCTCTAGGAGAAATTCTTGAAGTTGCATGAAGGGACCTCGGAAGCGAACCTGGCATGATGAGATTGTTGGAGCAATCTATGGTCCGGAGTGACCATGTGTTTTGATGTTTGGGCAAAGAGTTTAAGTTAGGTTTACCCTTGTATTTGATATATGTATGTGAGTGTGTAGATTTGCAGGATACACATAGGCTTAGCTGGACGACTTCGGGTCCGGTGAAGGATGGCATGAGGAGACAAGCCGTGGGCTTGTATGCATCCGAGGGACCGTGGACAAAGCATGAATGATAAGCCGAGGGAAGCACACTTCGAGGCATACGCGAAGGATGACATGAGGATGAGCCGCGGGCTCATATGCATCCGAGGGACGAGAGGCAAAGTCGAAGAAGGCTTGAAGGCGACAGGTCGAGGCTGCTAGGTGAAGAGTCAGCTGAGTCGTGAGGGTCTGAGTGTTGAGCGAACTGTACTTGGGAAGGGAAACCTTAGGTTTAGGGTTTGGACAGTCGACTGCGGCTTGTAGCAGTCGACTGGTGTAAGACACAGAAAGATTAGTTGACCGAACTTCTATGCAGTCGGCTGGTGTCGGCTGGAATTCGAACGTTGAGCTGTAACATTCGGATTCGATTGAAACCAGTCGACTGGTGTTGGCACTAGTCGACTGGTAACGACTAATTTAGCCACGAGCACTATTTAAGGGAACTCGGTTTGGCTGGTGGGTTGACGAAATTGGCTTTGGTTAAATGCAAATTAGTAGTCTTTGTGCTCAAAGGTCTTGTGCGAGTTGTGGTGAGGTTTCTCCACCCACAAGGAGTTACGCGAGCTAGCTGGAGGTCTTCCGGGGAGTCATCTACCGACGGATCAGGATCGACCACCTTACGGACAGCCGTGAAGTAGGAGCTTTATCTCTGAACCACGTAAATTAGTTTGTCTTCTTAGTTGTTAGTTTTAGTTTGTTTATATTCCGCTTGTGCAACTAACAACGTGTAGGAAGAAACCGACGAAACTTGGGTGACCGGCTATTCACCCCCTTCTAGCCGTACCATCGATCCCCAACAAGTGGTATCAGAGCCGGGGTCACTCGTTTAAGGACTTACAGCCGAGAGAGCAAAAAGGCTAGAGGAAATGACGTTTGAAGAACGCTTAGGGGACGACATCAATGTTTCACCTCCCTATGTCCGCGAGAGTTTCAATTATTGGAGGATGCAGACAGAGATTTGGTTCAACATGGATTGGGATCTAATGATTGCCATGCAAGAACCATTTGAAGTCCCAAATGATAAAAATGGGAAGAAGCTCCAACCACGCTATTGGATTAAGGAGCAACAAACACAATCAAAGGCAAATGATAAGGTAATATCAATTTTACTTAATGTTTTACCTAAAGATATAATTAGTCGTGTAGGTGAGTACAAGTGTGGTCATGAACTATGGAGCAAAGTGATTGCTCTTCATCAAAAACCTACACAAGAAGAAGAGCCCAAGGAGATGGGCTTAATAGTCCAAGAAGAGGAGAAGGACCAATCGGATAAGGAGGAGAGCTCAACATCCGAGGAGGAGAAGGAAGAAGATGAGGAATTATTCATATCCTCAAGTGAAGTAACACAAGATGTCACGCCCCGAGACCCAGGAGCCGCTGTTCCAATATAAAATTGAACAGCACCTCCCCTGTCCGGCGGATAATTTACACATATAAACAACACACGCAGATAATAATTTGGCCTCAGGCTTCAAAATCAAGATATAGCATAACCATAACATAAAGTAAATCATACCTGACTGCGGACCGGTCCGACTTACAACAAAAACAACAAACACATAGTCCAACAGAGGACTCAAAAATACAATACCAAGACAAACGAAACGCAATACAAGTGCGATGACATAAAACCAATACAAACCAAATAATACGATGTAAAAGAACATAACTACGCGGAAGCACCCATCACTGGAGTCGTAGGGACCTGGGACTGGCAACTGGGGCCTCTCCTGGAGACCGATCAACCTGGAAACAAAAATATGGACAACGGTGGTGAGTCCAAATAAACTCAGCGGATACCAGAAACATATATGCACAGCAAGCTATAAATAACAATAAGAATCACGCTGATACAGTCTCGAGTATAAAGGATAAAACATATCTAAAGACTAAGGTGAAATACATACCAGAGTCCGTCTATCCTGCAGATAGGTGTAATCAATCCCCTATATAATCTCAAGAATAATACACAATCCAAATGATTATGTCACCTGTAAGTGCATATCAAACATAGATAGCACTCAAACACAATAAGCACCAACAAAGGTGCAAAGCATCCCATACGCCCGATGCAATGATCTGTTCTGTACGCACCTCAGCCACCACTAGACCGGCGGTTGGGTGAACAGAAAAACAGACAAGCCAACCACTCATGGTTGTATAAAGAAGCCAACCACTTGTGGCGTACAACATATAAAGCCCAACACTCGTGGCTATGCAAATATGATGCCCAGCACCTGTGGCAATGCATGTATGTAGCCCAGCACCTGTGGCTATGCAAATATGACGCCTAGCACCTGTGTCGGATGCAATATGTAGCCCAGAACCTGTGGCTATGCAAATATGATGCCCATCACCTGTGGCAATGCAAACATGACGCCTAGCACCTGTGGCGATGCAAGTATGTAGCCCAGCACTCGTGGCTATGCAAATATGATGCCCAACACTCGTGGCAATGCAATTATGATGCCTAACACTCGTGGCGATGCAAGTATGTAGCCGAGCACTCGTGGCTATGCAAATATGATGCCCAACACTCGTGGCAATGCAAATATGACACCTAGCACTCGTGGCGATGCAAGTATGATGCCCAGCACTCGTGGCAATGCAATATGTAGCCCAGCACCTATGGCTATGCAAATATGACGCCCAGCACTCGTGGCGATGCAAGTATGATACCCAGCACTCGTGGCAATGCAATATGTAGCCCAGCACCTGTGGCTATGCAAATATGATGCCCAGCACTCGTGGCGATGCAAGTATGATGCCCAGCACTCGTGGCCATACAATATGATGTAGGCATGACTGAAGACGGGCTCAGACCTCAGGGGAGCCGATGGTATCCATCATGATAATAGTATCGTGCTCATAGCTCAATCAATACAGGAAACCTGACTACGCGATGGGCTCAAACCCTAGGGGAGCCGATGGTCGCCAGTATGCAGTCATACAGAGCCCACCGCTCAGTATTCAACCTAGAGGGTAAAGTATGCTAACGACACCCTCCTCACTAACCAGATCCTCAACCATAGGCCAGTAGGAAAGGTATAGGTCTAACGCATGTATCCAGATCTAACCATTCTACCCTAGGTATCCATGCAAGGTATATCTAGGAATCAATCCAACTACAGATACAAAGTGACCTATTACTGTACTTGTGCACATAAGCACGCCAGATAGATAATGAGACTGTATGGAACTAAATAGGAATCATCTAAGAAGAGTAAGCAACAGATATCAGATCATGATATACAAAGGCAGGTATAGCATAGAAACCTACTGCTATCTATAACAAACTATGCATAATAGTAAGACAGTATCTAAAAAGATAAGTCAGAGGTACCCACCTTCAACGTAGAGTCTGTGTCCAAGAAAGAACCTCCACGTCTATACATCCGAACCAATCAACGTCCTGTATCAAATGATATAGTTCGTTAATTACCAAATCGACTGATAACAAGTTAAACACGATACAAACCCAATTATCACCATCCTAAAGGTGATTGCCACTAATTAACCCTAATTAGTGATTAATTTTTGTTTAGATTGAATCGTGACCCAAGTTAGGGTTTATCCCGGTTTAACCCAAGTGATCACCAAGTTCGACATGGATTTCCCTAACAGAGACAAAACCACTCAACTCCGATCCCATGAGAACAATTCATCCTCCAATTATCAAAGTCAATTGACTTACACAGCTGAACCATACTCACCAACACCAAATCAGAAACTCACAGTAGGAATCCAAACCTAGGATTACAACCTAGCATGTTCCAACTTCAAGTGAAGCTCTTGGCACAGCTTCAACTCCTAATTAATCAAACCAACCATACGAGCTGCCTCAATGGAAACTTAAATTTATACATATCTAACTCCACACTGATCAAGACCATTTCCATTATCCCTTTCCAAAACAAGAAGATCAATGCTGCAATTCAATCCACAGATCCAAATCCACACAAAAGCCCATGACAGGAATAGGGAAAAAAACACAAGATCATGATCAATTATAGAGAATCCTTGGCAACATCTCAAATATAGGCAAATCAATATACCAGTACTAAATCTACTACCAACTATCTGATCTCAAACAATAGAATAGATAATCCAAAACCCCCATAGAGTGCATGACAGAATTGGCACAAAACTGAGACAACTCAGAGCATAAGCTTGTGCCAACATCCAACACCAAATCGATCACATCAAATTCAGTCCCATAGCTCAACTCTCTGGAGATTCGAAGCCCGAACTCTTCAATTCCAATTCCAATTCCAATTTAGGAATCAGACCTGCCATCACGCGCAAATCAGTTCGATTTCACAACCTCGAGTCTATTTGCTCTATGGCAGATCAATCAGCTAGAGGAACCCTTACCTGAGTTGTTACCGGCGTCGCTCTCTTGAACCAAGACCAACCACGGATCAGCGATGTATCGGCTCTCGAGTTCCTGGCTAAGTGAAACCTAGCTCACCTCTGACGAGGCTCCGACAGCGCGAGGGTATCATCGGCTTGCTGGACCACAACAGTGCCCCAAAATGCCCATGGCAAATCCCTAGCTCACGCTCTTTAGGTGGTTTGGGGATCGTGGAGTCGAAGTTCAGCAGCTTGCTAGATCTCAAGGCAGGGTTCGCCGGAGAGGTGGAAGACGAAGAGGTACGGTGGTAGCTTCGGTTGTGATTGGGAGGAGGCGAGGAAGGGAATCGAGTGGTTGGCGTCGGGTGCTTGGTGGTTTAGGGCAAATCGCGAGTGAGGGAGGCTATAAGTGAGGCAAGTTTGCAAACAACCCCTCCAACCTTTCGAAATCTCACAACTGCCCTTACCTAATAAGAACACTTGTTTCTTAGCCCCCTCATTTTTTTACTAACCCCATATCAACCCTTAACAATTGATGCATATTCACAAATCAACCCTTAAAACTTAAGTTTCAAAGCGATTTAACCCTCTAATTTCAATTTGGGTCTCGAAAACCCTAAATCTCCTTCCGAAAAATTTCCTAGATCACGTCAAAAGTGTCGAATTTAACACAAGAAAATGACGATCCATCCACTTCATCAAAAGGTGAAGAAGAAGTCTCCACTTCAAGGATTGAGGGGGAGGAGAGACCACCCTCAACACCAGAGCAAGAAGAAGCCTCCACCTCCACCAAAGCAAAATCCAAAGATCACATAATTTACTTTGGGTGCAATCAAAAGGGACACAACAAGGACAAGTGTCATTAGGTATAAAGGAGGTAAACCCTAAATTCAATTCAATTAATTTGAAAACTAACATGAGTTCTAGGGATGAAGCAAAGAAGGAGAATAAGCATATAAGGTGCTTCACGTGTGGTGAGCTAAGACACTACCACACCAAATGCTCAAAGAAAGAAAAATTCAAGAAATTAGAGCATTTGAGGAAGTGAGAGAAGAAGGAGAAGAAGAGAAGCTCACATCAATGGGGAGCTACAAGGGCAAGGGAGGTAAACCCTAATCTTAAATTTAATTCAAATTTAAATTCTTCCATACATGTTAGAAATAATGTTAATTATTTACTCATGCATAATTTTGGATTCAAATATCATGATAGCAGTAGGGTTAATAATGAAGATCAAAATCCTAGGAAAATCATGCTTCATGAAAAATCCAAAACCATTAGACCTAAGGACCAATGCATTAATCCCAAGAAGGGGAGACAGATGCCTAGAATGGGTAGGTCTAGGAATGTCCAAGGTGGATATGTTGATTCTAGGTTTAGAAGCCTAGAAAGGGAAAATCAAGCTTTGAGAGCAAAGCTTGAAAAATTAGAGCAAACCCTAGATAGATTCACTATTGGATCTAAGGGTTTAGGTATGGTGTTGGGTGGTCAAAAACTCAACAATGATTGATCGGGTCTAGGATACCAATCTAAGTTCTCCAATACTAAGGAGAAGTCATATGCAAGGGTATTATATGACTATAGCAAGGGGAAGTCCAAAAATTACAAGGGAATGTCATTTAAGGGCAAAAAGATCTTGACCAAGGATAAGATATCCAAGGTTAAAGGGAAGAAAATCTTAACTAAGGGCAAGGGGTCCAAAGTTAAGAAGGTTAAGTTTGTGGGCCAATAATCACCGGAGGTACACCGGTGTGACCTTGTGTTTGTAGAAAAGTCACCTAGGGAGGTGGTTAAGGCTAAGAGCTCGAGGGGGAGCTCTAGGAGCCAAGTTGGGATCCATGGTCAATGGATCTCGGGAGGATTTCTCCCAGAAGTCTAGATAGACCATGAAATGTGCCAAAGGATTTGAAGATGAACTTGAGTCTCAATACTAGGGTTTTGGCACATTGGAATTGAGTGTCATGCATAAAAATATGACATTGAGGTCAGATTGCATGAAAATTAATTTTTGACGTATAGATGTCATATAAACTAATGCTAAGGATGCATTGTGGTTTGACATGAGCAGATACATCAAGAGGAAGCCAAAACCAGGACTTTAGGTCAAGATTCAATTGAACTATTTAGATAGTTTTGGATTTTGTGGCAATCTTGAGATTGGTGATAGATACATTTTTGAATGCATTTTTTCCAAGAAGACATGAGTACCATAATACTCTTCACAAAATTTGAGAATTTTTGGAGAATTATGGAATTAGTTATGCATTTCTGAAATTGGGTTCAGAATGCTGAAAAGACTGATATCAGGGTATTAGTCAACTGATGTAGAGGGCAGTCAACTGATAATTCTGTGAGTTAGGTTTTCGACTGGGTCAGTCAACTAGTAACTGTCTCAGTCGACCGATACATGCTGAAACTGTTTTTCAGCAGTCGAAAAGTGTCCTAATGATGTAAAACAAGTGTATAATCTTATGTGGGGTTAATACACAATGTTTATAGTCATGAAAGGTTAAAGGATCCAATAATTGAGATATTGTTGGAGCCCTTTTGATGTGTGGCAAAGGGGGAGAAGAGTTAGGTTTAAGTGGGAAACCAAACACTCCTTTATAAGAAATCCGAGCTTAGGTAAAGGGGGAGCATTGTTGCTCATTTATTGGCAAAGGGGGAATCTTGGAGTGGTTCTTAAACAGTCTTTGTAAGTCCAATGTAGGGGGAGCCTTGAAGTGGTTCATAAAAAGCCCGTTTTGGTAAAAATCCTAACTTATTGGGGAGTTTAGGTGTGGGGATGCCTTGTGATAGGATCCATGCATATGCATTAGCGGTATAAGTCCAAGGTGTAGCATTGGCAACGTAAGTCCAAAATGTTAATTTAGCATTATATTTGCTATTTGTTTTCTCTAACTTAAATGGATTGCCAAACATCAACAAGGGGAAGATTGTTGGATCAATCTATGGTCTGGATGACCATGTGTTTTGATGTTTGGGCAAAGAGTTTAAATTAGGTTCACCCATGTATTTGATATGTGTATGTGAGTGTGCAAAATTTGTAGGATACACATAGTCTTAGTGATAACTACCATTTTGTTGATAAATTTAGGCTCTCAAATCCATGTTTTGATCCACTTTTGTATGCTTAAGTTTGCATTTATATTAGGTTTCATGAATCATCTCTATTTTGGCTTTTGATTCAATTCTTTCTATATTTGAGATATTTTGGGCATTAAATTTGAATATCATTTTGTAGGTTTCAACTGACCATGGACCTAGATCAGACTGAGTAAAACTTGAGTCAGAATTGGCTTTGATCAAGGGGATCAAGAGGTGGATTAATGTGAGCCATCCGATCAAGAAACGGCGAGATCTGAGCCATCTATCAGTTTCTTGTCAATCCGAGCTCAAGTTAGAGTTCATCGAGACCACAGATCAAGATCTGAAGATTTGGTCCCAATCAGAGGTCATCCAGCCGTTGGATCAAGCTTAAGAGGAGCTTAAACCGTCCATTCAAAGATCAGAGCAATCTGAGCCATCCACCGCAGGTCTAATTGATCCGAGCTAAGGAGAAGTATATCAGAGCCATTGATCAAGATCTGGAAGGTTTGGTTCAGATCTGGAGAGATCCGACCGTTGGATGAAGCCGGAACAATCTCAGTCGTCCGTTGCTAACTATTTAAACTGCTTCTCCTAGATCTGAAGGGGTCGTCGTCGCGTAGCTGCAGAGTCGCTGTTCTTCCGTGTTCTTCATTGTTTCTTCATCGTTTTCTTCCTCGTTTTCTTCTTAGATCGTGCGCGACCGCATCAGATTCAGTTCTCAACAAGATTTCAGATCGTCCAGGTATTTTTCCGATTAAGTTTGCTAATCGATTGTGTTTTAGGAAGTTTCGGAGAGGGTTTCGCCGGAGCTTGGTTTCACTGATCGATTCACTGTCGATCGCTGGATTTTCGTTGTCCGGAGCTGTCGAAGCAACGTAGAGGGGTTCTCGAAGCTGTTCTGATAGTTGCTGAAGTCGATCGTCATCCAGTCAATTGATGAGGAGGAGATCGCGGAGTGAATCCAGTTCCTGAACATTCACTGCGATCAGACAGACACACCTCTGATCGGTTCCCAGTCCGATCAGAGGAAGTCCAGATCGGTCCAGCGACCGATCAGGAAGATCCAAATGCACCAATCCATTACAACTTGATCCGGGAGATAGATCCTTCATTGGTTTTTGAGCTAGGGGTTCATAGCTCATCTTTTGTGTGATGACAAAGGGAAGTTTTGTCGAAAAACTGATTTGATGTTTAATTTAGGATAATTTTGTTCCAAGCATTTATTTTCTTCAAGTTGTTCTAGTTGTTTCTATTACACTTCAAGCCAAGTGCTTAAGCAATGTTTTGATCTAGTTTCTATTGTCTTGCCATTAATTCCCTGCAATTCATTTCCTGCAATTAATTCTCTCCAATTAGTTTTTAAGTTTCAATTCAAGAGTTTGAATTCATTTAGTTCTTCTTGCCATTTCATAATTCATTATATGCTTTAGCTAAGTTCATCCTATTTCATATTGTCATTTCCTTATTGCAAAACAAACCCCCATTTTATTAGAAAACCCAAAACATCAAATGACAAATAACCTTCAAACTTAAGTTAAACATTCATTCAACTAGTCCTTGGAAAAATACGACCTGAGGCCCCTCTACTACATTTTAACTTTGTTAGACAAGGGTTTTCAGTTTATAAATATCTAAATTTGAGGTTCACTCGTGACACTAGTATTGGGCTACCATCAAATTTTTGGCGCCGTTGCCGGGGAATCACTAGTTGAGTTGTTTAAATTGAGCTTGTGTTTAATATTTATATTCTTTGATTATATTCTCATTTGCTTTATCTTTTTGGATACAGTTACTGCCATTTTGTTTGTTTTGTGACAGGACTGCAGATTGAGAGGGCGTTCAAAATGTTTTCAAATGAACAGTTAGAGATCAAAAGTTCATTGTTGGAGTTAAAATTTTTGGTGAAGCAAATGGAATTCCAACGAAGACCCAACATTTATTCATCTACTTACAATTCGGGTTGGGGGAATTATCTTAATTCACAACAACCCCCACAACAAGGACAGCCGCCATTTCAGAGATTTCAGCAGTCTTATTTAAATTTTCAGCAACAAAATTATCAATTCCGGCCACAATTTCAAAATTTTCAGCAAGATTTCCAGCCAAGTCAGCCTTACCAACAATTTCAGCAGCCTATTCAGAGTTTCCAGCAGCATTCTCAAGAATTTCAGCAGCCCTATTTGAATTTTCAGCAAAACCAACCTTTCAATCAGCCACAACAGCAATTTCAACCACAATTCCAAAATTTTCAGCAAGGTTACAATCCTAATCAGCCATGTTTTCAACCAAACAATCAGAGTTTTCAGCCTCCATAATTTCAACCCTCACCGCATCAATTTCAACTTCAAACTCAGAATTTCCAGAGCTACAATTCTCAGCAATTCCAACCAAGCTTCCAACCTAATTTTCAGCAATTCCAGCAACCAAATCAATCATTTGATAAGCCCCAACCATCTTATTTTCAGAATTCACAGCCTAGTCATGATTTTGAGCAACCTAATGCTACATTTCAAGTTCAACAAGAGTCATATATCAATCAAGGAGATTTTGAGGATTCTAGTGAGCTTGAGGCTCAACAACAAAGGCTTGGGGAGATTATGGAACAAATCATACAACAACGAAGTGCACAACAACAAGAGTATGATTCTTCGCTTCAAAACATTGAGAGACACGTTGAACAATTGGTTTGTGAAATGAATCAAATGCAAGCCCAAAGATCAAGCCAATTCCCTTTTCAAGCTACTCCTAATCCTGAGGGGCATGATTGTGAACTAACTTGGAAGAATGAGGAAGTTGTTTCAAGTCTAAACATTCCAAGGGTTGATTTTTCAGAAAAATTTTCAGCAACCTATTTTCCACCTCAGATCAGTCCAGAAAATGATTTTACATCAGTTGGTTGTGACCCTAGTGCAAGCATAAGTCCTTCTTCAATTGATCTTGCAATTTTGGAGGAGGAAGAAGAAGAAATCAATAAAATCAGGGCACCCACAGTAGCTATTCTTCCTGAAATTCCTATTCAGAGTTCATTTCTAAAATTTTCAGCTCAAGAGGAGGAGCCAAAAATCTCTTTACCCTCCTCACAGCACTCCAGAGAAGATCCTCCTAGCATGAGCATGAGTATTTTAGATGAAGTTGCTAAGGCAGATTTAATTGCTGATGAAGCTTCACTTGATGTAGTGGGAGGAGATTTTAGTTCAGAGGAAGCTGAGGATGCATTAGCTGAGGAGGAATTGGAGGAGATGGATAGGAAAGTTTGTGACAATTTTGAATTTAATTCTGAAGCTCTACAGGACCCTTCTCATCTTTTATTTTGTGATGATATAATTGTTGTTGGTCCTAACTTTTCTAATATGGCTGTTGCAAATAGTGCTGATGAAGTATGTGTTGTAGATGATTCTACAGGTGTAGGGGATTACACTGAGTCTCAGGGACCACCACCATTGACTGATACATTAGAAGATTCAGAGGATAATTATGAAAGTGTAGGGACTTGCATGGTGGAAGCAAGAACCCAAGAATCACCTTTCTTAGTTGAATGTCCACCAGAACCTGAGATTGAGGTAGAGCATTTACATGACCAGGAGGAGGCTATGGATACATCTACTCTTGCAGAACCTTCAGGTATTCTTCAGCATGATAAGGTAAATATTCCTCCTATTTCTTTGGAAGAATCCATAGAGGTACCTAGTGTTGATTTTGTTGAAGGTGATGAATTTCTTGACACATCTTTTGTAGAAATTGATTGTGAAAAAACCCATGGAGGTACCTAAGGTTGATTTTGTTGGATATGATGAATGTCTTGATACATCTCATCTAGAAATTAATTGTGAAAAATTCATGGAGGTACCTAGTGTTGATTTTATTGGTTCTGATGAATTTCTTGATACATCCTATGCAGAAATTGATGGTGAAAAACTAATAGAGGTACCCAAAATTGATTTCATTGGTTGTGATGAAGTTCTTGATACATCTTTTGTAGAAATTAATTGTGAAAAACCCATAGCGGTACCTAGTGTTGATTTCATTGGCTGTGATACATTTCTTGATGCATCTTATGTAGAAAATAATTGTGAAAAATTCATAGAGGTACCGAAGATTGATTTTATTGGATGTGATGCATATCTTGATTCATTTTATGTAGAGGTTATTTATATTTCATTCCTTTCTTACCCTGCATGCGTGCGGGAGGTCTTTTTTTTACATGGTTTTGCAGGATCCCGTAGGCTTCTAGAATGGGTACTCAAACTTAACAGCCTACAACCTCCCGGAAGGACTTCTAAAGAGCATGCAATGGGAGGGGTCGAGTTTACTTTGACTTGCAACTATTTACCCTAAGAATGGATTCTGAACCTTAATCGTCTTCGACCCCCGGAACATACTTGTGCTACGTTGAAGAGGGAGAAATCTGTGCACTATAAGACTGATCACATGAGGATAGTTCTCCCAAGATGGATGCTTCGTGCTCTCTACCCAACTTGAAGGGGAGTTTTTATCTTTCTTGCATTTCTATTTCATTGTAAATAGCATTTTATGTTTCTAGCCGTAATTTTTCTTTTAAAATGAGTTCTTGCTAATAAATACTTAGGTAGTGTAGAGAGAATAAAGGTTCATTGTAGATACCATTTTATCCCTTTTGGAATTTTATTTCTTGTATGACTAGGAATAAATGTATTCATCTAGGTTTTCTCTATATCATTTTAGAGTCTATTGAAAGCAAATTAAATTTGGTTGTCAAAACTTAGGATTTGAGCCAATGGATGAAAATTCTTAGTTGCTTGAGTACTACTTAGTTATGGACTCTAGATTGATGATTTGAGATGAATTCTTTTTACCTAGTGAGGGATTGACCTTATTGTTGTGATACACACATGTGATTGTACTTTAGAATTTGTTTAGGTTCTTTCAAAGCTATATTTCTATGATTGGACCACATTTATAGAGGATTCACTTTGTTTCCTTTCTCATATCATTTTCACAATTTTGTTGTTGATCTACTCTATATTCCATTTTCTTTCCCTAAGTTTCATGTTCATCATATATTTTCATTGGACTTGGTTACTTTGATGTTTCTTGATGTTACTTTGCCTGAGACGGACAAAATTTTAAGTGTGGGGGAGGATGCAAGCATTTCATCAATTTTGAGGTCAATGTGAAGAGTTTGACAATCCACAAGCAAAGGTGTGCCAATGTGAAGGATTTTTGGTATCAAGAATGAGTTGCAACCACATCTATCAGCTTAGTTGCAAGAAAAGAACCATCAGCTCAGTTGCAAGAAAAGAAAAAAATTGTTGTTGAGTTCATAAAAGTGGGACAAATAGGCTGTGAAGGCTGCTGAATTGCAAGAAACGACAATCCATTCATTCTAGGATTTGTCATCAATTCTCAAGATCAAAATCATGTATCCAAGAGCTGTCCCCAATTGTAAGAAATCAGAAACAATTCTGTTAAAAGAAAAGAAAAAAAAAGACAAAGAGAAACATGAAGAGGAAGTCAAGTTCTGGGTTAGAAATTGAATTGGAAGAAGGTATCATGTATCAAGAGTGAGTTATAGATTGAAAGAAGACAAATCTCAGAAGACAGTTTCAGTAATTCTGCAGATTTCAGCTATTGATCGTCACCTGATAGGCCCCCAGACCGATCAGGAGTAGTACAGACCGATCCTCAGTCCGATCAGTCAGTGGCTGATCGGTCCAGTGACCGATCAGCAGACGTTGGCACACCAAATTCAGCCATCAAAGAGTCATGGTTTGCTCCCTACTCCACCACAGCTCTGATTTCACTAGAAGATACCATCAAAGTGTCAAAGTGCATTGGGATACATTTTTGAGTGTCCAAGTCTTCCACTTTTTCTACTTTTTCCATATTTTCTTATTATGCCATATTACTTTCCATCTTTCCTTATCATGCTATATTACTTTCCATATTTCATTACCATGTTATATCCCTCTACTTTCTTTATCATAAGTCATAAGTATCAATGTTCATTAAACTTCTATTTCATTATTATCATTACATGTCTCCTAACTTGTTTGAATAAGCTTTTGTAAGTGTGGATCCAAACCAAGAATGATAGTGGAGAGTAGATAATAAGCAAGCTTATGGTAGTGCAAGAACCATGTAGTGTTTGAGTGAGCTCCACTTCATCAAAAATGTAGAACTTAGGAAGAGAGCCGCTTTGAAACTTCCCTTGCAAGTTTTTTTTTTGGGTTTAATTCATTTCAATGAGTCAAGAAGGATGAAATATGCTAAGTAATTGATTTAAGGACAAGATACTAGTTCATTGAGTTTAAATTTTTGAGAATTGACAACCCTAGGTAATTTCCTTTCAATTACTTCTAACTATGATTGAGAATAATCTAGGGGGATACATCATTAGCTTACTAGTAGCTTATGCGAGACACCCAAGAGTAAGTGTGGGGGAGTTGATAACTACCATTTTGTTAATAAATTTAGGCTCTCAAATCCATGTTTTGATCCACTTTTATATGCTTAAGTTTGCATTTATATTAGGTTTCATGAATCATCTCTATTTTGGCTTTTGATTCAATTCTTTCTATATTTGAGATATTTTGGGTATTAAATTTGAATATCATTTTGTAGGTTTCAACTGACCATGGACCTAGATCAGACTGAGTCAAACTTGAGTCAGAATTGGCTTTGATCAAGGGGATCAAGAGGTGGATTAATGTGAGCCATCCGATCAAGAAACGGCGAGATCTGAGCCATCTATCAGTTTCTTGTCAATCCGAGCTCAAGTTAGAGTTCATCGAGACCACAGATCAAGATCTGAAGATTTGGTCTCAATCAGAGGTCATCCAGCCGTTGGATCGAGCTTAAGAGGAGCCTAAACCGTCCATTCAAAGATCAGAGCAATCTGAACCATCCATCGCAGATCTGATTGATCCGAGCTAAGGAGAAGTAGATCAGAGCCATTGATCAAGATCTGGAAGGTTTGGTTCAGATCTGGAGAGATCCGACCGTTGGATGAAGCCGGAACAATCTCAGTCGTCCGTTGCTAACTATTTAAACTACTTCTCCTAGATCTGAAGGGGTCGTCATCGCGTAGCTGCAGAGTCGCTGTTCTTCCGTGTTCTTCATTGTTTCTTCATCATTTTCTTCCTCGTTTTCTTCTTAGATCGCGCGTGACCGTATCAGATTCAGTTCTCAACAAGATTTCAGATCATCCAGGTATATTTTCTGATTAAGTTTGCTAATCGATTGTGTTTTAGGAAGTTTCGGAGAGGGTTTCGCCGGAGCTTGGTTTCACTGATCGATTCACTGTCGATCGCTGGATTTTCGTCGTCCGGAGCTGTCGAAGCAACGTAGAGGGGTTCTCGAAGCTGTTCTGATAGTTGCTGAAGTCGATCATCATCCAATCAATCAATGAGGAGGAGATCGCGGAGTGAATCCAGTTCCTGAACGTTCACTGCGATCGGACAGACACGCCTCTAATCGATTCCCAGTCCGATCAGAGAATGTCCAGATCGGTCCAGCGACCGATCAGGAAGATCCAAATGCACCAATCCATTGCAACTTGATCCGGGAGATAGATCCTTCATTGGTTTTTGAGCTAGGGAGTTCATAGCTCATCTTTTTTGTGACGGCAAAGGGAAGTTTTGTCGAAAAACTGATTTGATGTTTAATTTAGGATAATTTTGTTCCAAGCATTTATTTTCTACAAGTTGTTCTAGTTGTTTCCATTACACTTCAAGCCAAGTGCTTAAGCAATGTTTTGATCTAGTTTCTATTGTCTTGCCATTAATTCCCTGCAATTCATTTCCTGCAATTAATTCTCTGCAATTAGTTTTTAAGTTTCAATTCAAGAGTTTGAATTCATTTAGTTCTTCTTGCCATTTCATAATTCATTACATGCTTTAGCTAAGTTCATCCTATTTCATATTGTCATTTCCTTATCGCAAAACAAACCCCCCATTTTAAAACATCAAACGACAAATAACCTTCAAGCTCGAGTTAAACATTCATTCAACTAGTCCTTGGAAAAATATGACCTGAGGCCCCTCTACTACATTTTAACTTTGTTAGCCAAGGGTTTTCAGTTTATAAATATCTAAATTTGAGGCTCACTCGTGACACTAGTATTGGGCTACTATCACTTAGCTGGACGACTTTGGGTCCGGTGAAGGATGGCATGAGGAGACAAGTCGTGGGCTTGTATGCGTCCGAGGGACCGTGGACAAAGCAGGAACGATGAGCCGAGGGAAGCATACTTTGAGGCATACGCGAAGGATGACATGAGGATGAGCAGCGGGCTCGTATGCATCCGAGGGACGAGAGCCAAAGTCAAAGAAGGCTTGAAGGCAACAGGTCGAGGCTGCTAGGTGAAGAGTCAGTTGAGTCATGAGGGTCCGAGTCCAGAGCGAACTGTACTCGGGAAGGGAAACCCTAGGTTTAGGGTATGGGCAGTCGACTGGTGAAGACACAGAAAAATTAGTCGACTGAACTTTTGTGCAGTCGATTGGTGTCGACTGGAATTCGAAAGTTGGGTTGTAACGTTCGGATTCAATTGGAACCAGTCGACTAGTGTTCGCACCAGTCGACTGGTGACGGCTAGTTCAGCCACGAGCTTTATTTAAGAAAACTGGATTTGGCTGGCTAGGGTTGACGAAATTGGCTTTGGTTCAAGGCAAATTAGTAGTCTTTGTGCTCAGAGGTCTTGTACGAGTTGTGGTGAGGTTTCTCCACCCACAAGGAGCTACGCGAGCTAGCCGGAGGTCTTCCAGGGTATCATCCACCTACGGATCGGGATTGCCCACCTTACGGATAACCATGGAGTAGGAGCTTTATCTCCGAACCACGTAAATTGGTTTGTCTTCTTAGTTGTTAGTTGTTAGTTTGTTTTGTATTCCGCTTGCGCAACTAACAACGTGTAGGAAGAAACCGACGAAACTTGGGTGACCGGCTATTCACCTCCCTCTAGTTGTACGCATCGATCCCGAACAGAGATATCCTTTAAAATAAACTAACCAACCTCCAGATGGAAGAAGGAGAGTCGGTGACGCAACTACATGCGAGGATAAAGGAATTAATCGCCGGACTCATGAATCTCAGAGAAATGGTAATGAACCGAGATTCACAGAGGTATGCTTTAAATGCATTTCCAAGAACCCCGGAGTAGACTTCAATAATAGATTCATACTATCTCCAAGAACCTAGATGTTAGTATTCTATAATAGTTACCTTATACCTTAAAACTTCACGAGTATTGGTGCACAGGAAATATTAAAAAGATGGACAACATTGGTCTATACTCAAGGAAGACTCAAAATGATCAAGTGTCTTCATCCGATGAAGAGGAAGCAACATATATGGTAAGAACATTTAAGAAATTTTTTAAATTTAATAAATTTAATGAGATGCAGGCTAAAAGACACTCTCGGAGTAAAAGGATGATAAAATGCTATCACTGTGACGAAGAGGGACATGTCAGGGAAACCTGCTTCAAGTTGAAAAAAAAAGGGCAACGAAGTCAAAAATGCATAACCTAAAGGCAACATGGGACGAGTACTCATCAGAAAAATCATATCTTGAGGAATATGCCAAACTGACACTAATGGCTGAGTACCTACCAGAAGACAGTGAAAGATTGTCTGAGATGAGTCTCGATGAAGGCGAAGAGACTTCAGAAAGAAGCATCGATGAAGGCGGAGCTTCCGACTTCAAAAAGGATATAGTAAGTGAGGTATGTCTTCTACTTCCCGATCAGTTATATTTCGGAATTAAGAATATGACAAAATCCCTGTGTAAATTAAAAAAAATACAAATTTGAAAAAAAAAAAAACTAGCTTCAGATTTAGAAATGTTTGACAAATTGAAACATGAAAATGAAAAGCCAAAGGAAGAAATTGAAGTATTAAAAAATCATACATACTCAAAAGTTCTTAATTCTAAAATTAGATATACTGCAGGACTAAATTAATATTTACGGTATCATGTGGGTCAAATTATAAAAATTTCTAAAACTATATTCCACCAAATTTTTTATTAATCTTGTTGGAAAGAATTTATATTGAGTCTAAAAATCTGTACTAAACTGTTAGATTTCATATAGTTCTTATTTGTCAATTATTAATTAGTATTTTTTGATAATTAATACTTTATTTGTAATCTTTTTGAATTTTTTTACAAAAATATAATTACTGTAGAAAAATTAATTTAATATTTTTTGATGATAAAGTCTATTGTGAGCTATCCATAATTTTTTTATATTTAACAATTAAACAGATTTATTATGATTTTTCTTTTGAAAATTTATTTTTAATTTTTAAAAATACATTAAAAAATATTTTTGACAAATCTGATTTTTTTGGATTTATAGATAATCTTTTGAATGTTGGAAAAATGTTTTCAAATTTTTTTCTATCGAATTCTAATTTTAAATATTATCTTTCCAAATGTTATCAACTCTTAAATAAAAATTATCTTCCTATACTTAAAAGATTTATTTTATGTTAAAATGTTTTTCATAGATGAACCTACTGATTTTCTAATTTAGATAAAATTTTGATTATTTTTTAACAAAAGATAAGTTTTTATAAATACTTTTTTCCATTTTCCATTTTCATTTTTTAGAAAATTGTATTTTCTCCTTTTCTGGAAAATAAAATTATTTTATTTTCTAGTTTTCCAGAAAACGCTATATTTTTTTCTGAAAAACAAAGCTGGAAAATACAAACCAAACATGTTTTCCAGAAAACCACATTTTCTACAGAAAATGAAATTAGAAAACAGTCTGGAAAATACAAACCAAACACACCCAAATTTTTTTTTTTTGGAGACTATCTATTATCTCTGACATATTCTTAAAAATTTTAAAGTTTTGGATATCTAAATAATTTTCTATGTATTTTTTTCCAAAATACATTTTACATTTAAATTACTAATATTTGTTTACCTTGTCTTTCAATTTTTTCTTCGAATATAGACAATTTACACAACTTTTTTTCTCTAGCTTAAATATTTTTTTGATATTATCCTTAACATTTTTTTTTGTTGAGATCAAAGAGGAAGAAATTAGGATTAAGTTAAGGGGGAAACTTAATTTTTAAATTTTTTTACATTGTCAAATATATATTTAATTCTATCATTTCATATATTTTTTAACCCTAACTTAACTCGGGTTGATACACATCAAAAGATGGGAGATTGTAAGTACCCAAGGTGAGTTTTGATGTGGTCAACCAAGTCAAATTAGGTCCTGTTGTGTTTGATCCCTGTATCTAAGTGTGCAAGAGTTTAGGAGCGCAAAAAGTTGAGCGAAAGACACAGCGGTCGAGAAGGATAGCACGGGAAGAGAGCCGACTGGCTCGGTGCATCCGAGGGACGTGGAAGTCTGCGGAAGAGTACGCTAGTGGAGCGAGATGGACGCGCGCAACGTTCGAGGGACGAGAAGTTCCGGGGGAGAAGCACGCTCAAGGAGAAGGCCGGAGGAGGGTTCGAGTGAACCTAACTCTGGAATGCCCGAGATCACCCAAGAAAACCCGCTGAAGATTGGTCAGTGGTGTGCTAACCTAAAGTCACTCAAGCGCTCGTGAATGGGGGTGTTCCTATGCACTTGGGCTCTTGCGTTCCTGGGCGCCCCAGTGCATACAGGCGCCCGAGAAGTCATAACTCATCCAGCATTAGTCATTCGCGAATGTGTGAAGTGGATAACCCCTGAGCCATGTGTCAGATGCTGGGATGTCGTTGGTGTTGTCGTGGGCGATAAGAGGTGGAAGGAAGGAAGAAAGAAAGATATGAGAACGAAATCTCACTACTATATTTTTTTTGGGGTCGTGTAAGCTTCGCCCATGGCATAAAGATTTGGAAATGAATTCTAAATCCATCGTTTTAATTGGGGTTTGTCCATTCCAACTTATTTATAAATGATTCTAAAATTATTATTCCCAAACTCATTAATCAAACACATTATATTTCTATTATTCCATTCTCTCATTTCCAAACTCCTAAATCAAATGCTACCTTATTCTATGTGGTCACTTGTGTAAGGTTGTAAAAAATTTATTATCTTTAAGGCCTTAAAAGCTTCTCGTAAAATTTGTAAACTCACTTTTTTTACCTTCTAAATTTCAATAGTAAAAAATTCAAAGAACCTCTTATATTTATTTGTAAAGTTGTAAATGAGTCAAGTCGAGCCAATCTTTCTGTGTTTAAACTTATTAATTAGGTAATTGAACCAAGCCAAGTCTAAAATGAACCAAATTGTTGAAATGATAATTCAAACTTGACTTAGTTTATTTTTTATGAGTTTGAGTTTGGTTCAAGCCTGGCTTGAGCTTAGTGATATTATCAAACTCTCAATTTAAACTTGTTTAATTATTTGAATCTTTTACATTTTAAGTTTTTAATTAGTTATTAAGTTTCATAATACAAACTTATTTTACTCATTTGAAAAGTTTTTTGGTTTATTTAGTATGTTAATAAGAGTCTTTTTTTATGACCATTGCTTATAAACGTCGTTCTTGAACATTGTTCACAAATATTAACAAGTTGAGCACATAAGTTTCTTCGTTTAGTATAGCGAGTTCTTTAAGCTTGTTCAATTAATTGATTTTGTGTGTTGATACGAAAGTTTCTTTTCTGCACTTACGTGCCCCCGTAGTTCAATATTTTTGTTAATTTGTCAGTCAAAATCAAGATAAGTCAAACCTAACCCAAAGGTCGATCAACTTCGCTCAAGTGAGGCTTAGTATGCTCATCCTTGCAGGTTAAGTCCGCTCAAGGAACTAATATATATGTATTTCCATTGTAGTGAAAATAAATATATATTAGTATTATTAATATTTTGTGTAAAAAATTACTAAAATAATTCACTATATTGAAATGAATCTTGTAACAATTGATATGTTAAATTTCAACATATTGATACATTAGGAAAAATTTTAGATTTCATTCCATTATTTTTACAAAATTTACCCATTGATTAATTATAGAGGAATGCAACCATAAATAAGAAATATAAGTTTTAATTGGTTTAACATGACTTTCTAAATTTCTCAATCTATCTTGAATTTATAAATTTAAAACATAACTGATGGGTTCTTTTTCTACTCGCTCGGGCTCCTCCTCTCGAGAAAGTTTAGATTGGCCTTCCAACTTGTGAGATCCAACACCCTGAGAAATAACACAGATTAGAGATTGGGTTGGCTTGCCGGCACGACCCCTCCAACACTTAAGTCAACCACTAGTAAAAGAGAAAGAAAATTAAAGAAGAAGAAGAAAAACATGGTGGAGAAGAGTTACCTCCGCTTATGAGAATAAGAAAACCCACCTATGAAGAGAATCTTCACGTCTTTTGCCTTTGCACCTTTTTACTTCTTTCCGACTAAATGACGATAAAGTCTCTGACAACCCGTTACCCTTCTTCCATTCCTTGATTGCCACGTAAGATGAAGGAGGCATCGAGGAACCACCTCTGACATCTATCACCTACTTCTCTATTCATCGATTGCCACGTGAGATAAGGAAGGCATCAAGGGAACCACCCCTAACATCTATCACTTGCTTCTCCATTCAGCGATTACCATGTGAGATGAGGAAGGCAGCAAGGGAACCGCCTTTGCCATCCATTGCTCACCTCTCCATTAACTGATTGCCACATGTTAATAACTAGAAGTTTCACATTGCCTCAGATAGCTAGATCCAACCCTATTGATCAGATAAGCTTATTTATATTGCTCGAAGGAGCTTAACCATGTTGCTTGACGAAGCTCAATAACATTGCTTAACATAATTTAGTGGCATTGCTCGGCGGAAGTTGGTAGTATTGCTCGACGGAACTTGGTTATATTGCTCTGTAGAACTTGGTAGTATTGCTCAACAAAACTTGATGATGTTATTCTATGGAACTTGACGATATTGCTCTGTGGAACTTGGTAGTATTGCTCGACAGAACTTGATGATGTTATTGTTGATGCAGTCTGACCTAATTATTGTTTTGATGTTGACACCAATTTAAGTTCAGTTGAGTGAGAATTGAGATTAGATAGTTAAGTTCGGATTAAGCGGACTCTGGTCAGAGAGGGCTCGGTAGCTCGTTCTCCGGACTTAGGTCAGAGAGGGCTCAGTAACTCGTTCTCTGGACTGAGATGAGTCGAAGAGGGCTCGGTAGCTCGTTCTCCGGACATAGGTCAGAGAGGGCTCGATAGCTCATTCTCTGGATCGAGATGAGTCGGAAAGGGCTCGGTAGCTCGTTCTCCAGACTTAGGTCAGAGAGGGCTCGATAGCTCGTTCTCTAGACCGGGATGAGTCGGAGAGGGCTCGGTAGCTCATTCTCCGAATTTAGGTCAGAGAGGGCTTGGTAGCTCGTTCTCTGGACCGAGATGAGTCGGAGAGGGCTCGGTAGCTCGTTCTCCGGACTTAGGTCAGAGAGGGCTCGGTAGCTTGTTCTCCGGACTTAGGTCAGAGAGGGCTCGGTAGCTCGTTCTCTGGACCGAGATAAGTTAGAGAGGGCTTGGTAGCTCGTTTTCCGAACCAGACTGAGTCAGAGAGGGCAAGGGAGCTTGTTCTCTGGACTCAGGGTCGAAATGATCAAAGCAAGGATTGGCTGGATCGGTCTGCAATCTGATCAGGGAGTTAGCACAAACTCTCTCGATAGTAGATCGGTCACAGGACCGATCCAGGATGTTTGATCGATCTTTTGACCGATCTAGAATGCTTTTGAGGAAACAGAAGGCTTTCTGAACGGTCTGGTGACCGATCAGAAAACATTCTGTGAGGTCACAGAAATGTTGGTGATCGATCAGTGTGATCGGTCAGAATTTGCCTTGACCGATCAGGAGGCAGCCTGATCGGTCCAACCCCTTGCTGATCGGTTAGCTTGACTGATCAGGGAAAACCCTGATCGGTCAGGGAGACTGATCAGGTGATTTGATCCATATTCCAACAGGTTTAGGGATCGATCTGGTGACTGATCCCCTGGTCTCTGATTGGTCAGTGAGAACGATCAGAGCATCACTGGATCGATCAGGATAGAGTCTGATCGGTCAGGAGGTTGTTTGATCGGTCAAGGTGATCTATCAACACCTCAGAACTTTAATTCAAATTATTGTCAAATTTCTGATTTGCTTCGCTAATAAATTTGTAAGTGTGCAGATGATACAGAGCTTTGAAGGAGCAAGGAGAAGGATCCAGGGTGACTTTTACCTGTGCTATTTTGTTTGATACACATTTGCAGGTTTCAACGACATCTGACCTGAAGCTGCATCTGAAGAGGATGACTTCAGTGAGCTCAGAAGGGGTCAGTGAGTCAGTGGGTGACGACGCCGTGAGTCAGTGAGTGACGAAGCCTGTATGTGTGGAGCAGAAGAGAAGCTTATGAAGAAGAAGTTGGCGAAGCAGAGAAGTTGACACAATAAAGGAAGGAACTAACAGAGATCGAAGCAAAGGGTTTTGCTGTGGTGTTGTTGTGTTCTTTGTGTTCTTTCTTCTTGCTGGTTACTACTGTTGTGTAGCATCCTTCTCGTTGTCTCCTGTGCTTAACTTGTTATTCGTCTGAGACGTTTGTGGAGAGGTTACTTGACGAGCCCAAATTATACTAGATTAATTTGTCACGAAATGTATGGGCTCATCAAATTTAAATATCAATGAAATGAAATGCTGGAAACCCTTTTACAATCAAAAGTATGAAAATGTAATATAGGGGCCACAGGTCGTATTTTTCTCGGGGCTAGTTGAGGTTTATTTGATTCGCGCTTGTATTTGTGTCGTTTGTGAATTTCGGGTTTCAAATAAATATTTGGGTTTTGGTTTCGAATATACAAGAAAAATGCAATGAAAAGCTAAGCCACTCAATTAAGGGAGCTACACAAGGAGTTGGCACTTAATGATTCAACCAATGGAAACCGAATCAAGCTAAAAGTCTGGACACAAATTTGATATCAAATTCGCAAAACAGGTTGCTAGAAGAATTAATAAAACAGGGCAGGAATTTTCAGCAACAAACAAACTTGGCACAAATCAAGCTAGCTACCAAATTTTAAATCAAACAATTGTAAGGAAGCTCAGATAAGTCCCAATGCACTTGATACACAATAGTTCACTGCAAACTACCTTAAACTTGGCACCAAGTACTACCTAATCTGCACTTGATACAAAGTGCAGATTTTCCGCAGTTGGCACGCAAAAGAACACTAATTTAGTGGGCTGAAATTCTTGCTACTGACACAGGAATTGTGGACTGCCAACTCTTAAGTTTAAATGACCAATTCACTTGGAAGTCAAACCCATAGTTAAGCATATACTTGAATGAGTGAAGGAGATCAGATTCGGAAACAAAAGTGCAGAACAAGGACAGAATTTCAGCAACATTGAATGCACAAAGGAATGGCAGAAATGCAGAAATGGTGTGAAGAAATTACAGGAATTAAAATGCAAACATTTCAGGAATCAAGTTGAATGCAAAGCAAGACTTCTGAATTAAACTCAAGGGCAGAAATGGTGTTTACAGCTCAGGTACAACTTAATTCGGTTGCAAGTTAAGATGCAAAAAGAAAACTGCTACAAATTCAGAAATTATAAGCATGCAGTGTTAAATTGTTGCTTGATACAAAAACAGATCTACACTAATCTCAAGCAACTGATGTGAAACAACCAAGTGACTGCAGAATTCCTAAGCTAGTGAAATCAGAAACAAGAATCCCAAACCAACTGCTGTGCAGAAATAACCTTGAAGGCAGCAGATGCAGAAATGGAATCTGATGTGCAGCAATTCTGAAACTGATTGGATGCTAAAACTCGACAGAACAACTAAATTCGATTGCAATAGAATTCCATCTCAAATCTCACTGATACACACTTAAACAGATTCGAACTAAGGGCTATAGAATGATTGTATTGCAGAAATAGGATTCAATTTGCAGAAACAGAACTCGATGCAACAATCTGAACCCAAAATGCAGAAATAAATTCAGCTTGCTAAACAACTCAAATCAATTGAGTTAATAAACTAAATGTTGTTTTCAATTGCAAGCATCTAAATTAAATACAAACTGAATTCGCAAGAGCTGCAAAATCAGAACAAACTGGCACGCACGAACAGAATTTCAGAAACATTAACAGGAATTGGCACACAAGGTTTTAAACAGAAATAAACTGAAATTAAATGCAATCTATCACTACACAAGTTACTTAACTACTCGACTTGAAGATTGAAACTAAATTACAGCTAAACAATTAAGAAAACGAGAACAACCAAATCTAAAATTCGAAAACAGTAAGAACTACAGCAGTAATTAAAATTACAGCTAAACAAACGAATTTAACCAAAGAAATCTAAACTCAATCACTCCCTAGCATCAAGAACTTCTTGGTCGTCAATCAAGAGCCGGCTTCGAACCCCTAGGCTCAGCAAATCAGTGGACATCCATTTCTGAAGTGGATTCTGCCTCAAATCTGTGCTTGATGGAATTTTGATCCGATTCTCTCCATCTCAATTGGGTGAGCTGCGATGATGAATTGCGAGGCTTCTAAACTCATCTGAGAACCCCTACAAATGGCTCGGAAGCTTGGAAGTGGATTGTGGTTGAGAAGAAAAGAGTCGGACTGAGAACTGCCGGAACCCCAAAGAAATCCTCTGTTCCAGCGCAAATGGACAGAATTCTTCAAGAAATCGATCCCCAAAGACTCAGAACTCGATCCAAGGTGGAGATTGAGTGGACGCGCCTCCTTTGATGAAAAAAATGAGCTAAAACAGTGAAGAAACGGAGAAGAAGCTACTGTGCGGCGGAGACGCGACGAAGGAGAAAGCCTGGGAATTTTTGATTAAATACATTAGCAATGGACGGCTGTGATTGATCGGATGAAATCCAACGGCTGATCTTGCTCTGATTGGAGCCAAACTTTTATGATGATGATCTGGGGTCAGGATCTGCCTTGTGGTAGCTCGGATCCTCCAGATATGCAACGGATGGTCCAGATCAACTCAATCTGTGAATGGACGCTCTAGAGCCCTCCTTGCTTGATCCAACGGTTGATCTAGCTCTGATTGGGATGAAACCTTCAGATCTTGATCATAGAGCTTGATCAACCCTAACCCTAGCTCGGATTGCTTCAGATCGTCCCGGATGGCTCAGATCTAGCCGCTTTTGAATCGGACGGCCCGGATTAATCGTAGGCTTGATAATTCGATCCGGTTCACATCCGACTCAGGTTTGACCCAGTATGCCCTAGGTCCAGGATCCTTTGGTGCCTACAAAAATAAATCCAAAATTTAGTGGCCAATTAATCCAATTTAATGCAAATTTACAATTAAGTCCAAAATAAAGGTAAGTCCTAAAACCTAGGGCAATTTCACAATTAATCAATAAAAATATGAGTCAAACATGGATTTTAACATCTAAAATAATCAACAAAAATGGTACTTATCAACTCCCCCACACTTAACCTTGAGCGTCTCGCGAAACAACTAAATAAGTATCCCTTAGGCTTTCTTAAGCATAATTAGAAACAATTGAAAAGAAATTACCTAGGGTTGCCAATTCTCATAAATCTAAGCTCTATGGATTACTATCTTGTCCTTAAATCAACAACTTGGCCTTTTCATCTATCATGAGTCATTGAGATGAATTTAAATCTCTAGCCTTTCAAGGAAAATATTGGTGGCTCTCTTCTTAATTTCTAACTTGATGATGGAAGTGGAGCTCACTCTTACACATATGCTTCTTGCACTACCATAGGCTTGCTTATTATCTACTCTCTACCATTTATCATGATTAGGATCAACATCTATAAAAACAAGTGTAAACATGGAAAATGATAAGAAATGGAGTAAAAATCAAGGAAATAGAAAATTGATAAAGTAGAAGACTTGAGTGCTTGAGGATGTCTCCAATGAACTTTGCCTTCTTGTCAGTCCTCTAATGTGCTCAAATGTTTGATGGAGTAAAACTTTTGCCTTGCCCTTCAAAAATTCAATGAAAATTCCTCACTAGTCCCTTTGTGCCAATTTTCCACCTTGCTTGCTATCTTTTCTTCTTTCTTCTCTTTTCTGATTTTTCCTCTCTTCCTTTCTCTCTAGCAGGGTCAGAAATATAGTGGAGCAAAGCTTTTAATTCGGATGAGAGAAATCTTCACTGATTTATGGTGCCAAGTCAATGGTGTGCCAACTTGCTCTTGTTTCTCTCTTTTTTTTTTTCTGATTTCTCTTCAAACTGTGTTCTGTTTTTTTTTCTTTTCTGCAATTGGTCTTAGCTGGAGCATATCAGATCTTGCAACACTCTAATTTCTTCAATTCAGTTGGTATTTAGGATTAGTGGAGCATTTAAACTGCTTCCTCAAAAATTCTGCTCCCAAGAAGTTTAGTGCAATCAAAGTGCAATCAAAAATCATTCTGCAAGTTCGGTTTGAAGGCAGCCAGGTATTTCTGATTTAGAAAGCATGAATTCAATTGGAAATTGGTATAAAACTGCCTTACTATCTTTTCCCACTGATTCTTTTCGAATGCAGAAATTTACAGCAGCTTTTCATGGATTCTTCAGCACTTTGCAGCTTCACATCAGAGTGTAGCAACATGTTACTGATTTTTCAGCTTCAATTCACTTACAGCTGCAATTCAGCTTCAGATTTAGCACTCGGCAGCTTCTATGATCATCCCTGCATTGCTGAACCTGCTGTAATTGCTTCAGATTTATGCTGCAATTTTCTGCTCGTATCTGCATTCTTCTGCTTCAGAATTCAGCAGCTACAGCTTCATGATTTCCTTCCAGCTTTTTGGAACCACAGATTTACAGCCTTCAATTCAGATTCATAGATGTTTCTTTGGCATAGAATTTTCAGATTTCTCAGCTTCAATTCAGCTTTTTTTCAACTTGTCTTCAGATTCCAGCTTTTCTCAAATTTTTCCTTTCATTTGTTAACTGCCCACAGCAGCTCTCCTTTTGCTGCAATTCAGATTTTTCAGCTTCTTTCCAGCTTGTATCAGCTTTCACTCAGCTTCAGTTCAGATGCTAGCATTTGGCAGCAACCTTTCATTAGTTTCCATTCAAAACAGCTCAAATTGTATCATTTCAGCTCACTCCCATCACTGATCTGCACACTGTTTTTCAGCTTTCAAATCTGATCAACTCCCTCCTCAAGTGCTTCAAGTGGACTGATCATCATATTGGCATAAAGAAATGGCAGCTCCAAATAGCAGATTTTTACTTCCTCTTCCTTGCATACCAATATTTCTCATTGAACTCCCCATTGCAATGCAGTTTCGAATTTCCAGCTTTTATTCTTCATTCATCAGCTCTAACATTCAGCTCTCGGCAGATTACAGTTTTCAAGTTGATCAATTTCGGCACATTTGAACTTGGCACAGCTTCCTTCCTCTGATTTTCAGCTTCACCTTGCACAGAATTCCTTCCTTCCTCTGATTTGGCACAAATGTCTGCCATGTTTCAGATTTTCCTGCTGCAAAATTCAGATTGTTTTCAGATGGTACAGCTTCAATTCTCTTTGATACAAAGTTTACTGATTTCCAATGCTAGATACAGCTGCAAGTCCAAGCTTTACTGATTTTTTTCTATGGCACATCCTTGCTTTTGCTTGCGTGCCATTTTGCTTTTTCATTGCCGAAATCTTCTTCAAAAATGCTTCACTCAATTTGGCACTACATCACTGATTTTCAACATCCAAAATTGGATTTAGATGGATACTAACTGTGTCTATGCCCATTGAATTCAAGTGATACCGAAACAATCTCTCCTTCTTTGAATTTCTTTCTTTTGTATTCAATCTCTTGACCACTTCTTTTACCATTCCATTTTGGGTTTAACAATCATCCACTTGCTGATTTTTTTTTTTTAAGACTCTTTCCATAGGTTCTTTGCAATTGAATTGTACATCCTCTTCCATTTTTTTTTCCTCAGCTCCCCAATTCTTGATCCAATCCATCTCCGGACCCAAGATAACTTCATTTTGGCACGAACTTTTGCTTTCTTTTTGCTTTTGCGTGCCTTTGTTTCTTCTTGCAGAAAAATTTTCATTGTCACACCATGCCACTTGGATCTTCAAAATATGATAAGGAAACAAGATCTCCAATTGCTTCCATCTCCCTTGCGCATTCTTGGCAATCCAACTCACTCAAAATGTGATTGTTTCCATCCTTCCATTGCAAAAAAAATTTTTCGAAACGAAATTGCTTCCAAATCACTAATCACTCCCCCACACTTAAAACTTTGTCCGTCTCGGGCAAAATAACATCAAGAAACATTCCAAACAACAAGTCTAATGAAAAGTGAGGGTAAGAGTAAGAAATAAGTAGAGAAAAATGAAGAACATGTTTTTTTTTTAAATGGATATGGAAAGGTAAACAAAGTGATTAGCTTCTATAGATGTGATCCAATCATTGAAATATGGTTTTGAAAGAACCTAAGCAAGTTCTAGAGTACAATAACATGTATGTATCACAAATATAAGACTAATTCTCACTAGGTAAAAATAATTCATCCTAAGTCCTCAATTAAGAATCTAAAGCAAGTAGTACTCAAGTATCCAAGATTTCATCCATTAGCTCAAACCCTAAGTTTTAACAACCAAATTTAATTTATTTTCAAAAGACTCTAAAATGCTATAGAGATAACCTAGAGGGATACTTTTATTTTTACTCATGCAAAAGTGCTAAAAGAAAAGACATGGTATTTACAACGACTATTTATTCAATTTACTCTAGAAAACATAAAAGTGAAAAATGCGATAAAAGAAAATACAAGAAAAAACCAACTCCCCTTTATTTCTGGTGGACGGAGTCTATCCAGAAGTAGCCTCCACAGTGGTAGTGGAGGAAAATCGGTGGCTGAGAGATCTATGACTCCCCCACACTTGAACTTTATAAAAAATTTCTCTGGTGGCCTAAGGCGATTTAGGTTCAAAATCCATGGAAGGAATGGAGGGCTATGGATTAAAGTAAGATCTTCTCCTCCTTCTTGATGCCTTTCAGAAGTACTTCCAGGAGGTTGAAGTCTGTTCAGCTGGAGCACCCACTCCTGGAGTCTTCTGGACCCTGCAAAATAATGTAATACCTCTCTCAAGCGTGCAGGGTCAGAAAGAAATAAAATAATGTAAGTATCTGCATGAAATGAATCCAACTCTGCATCATGTTCAATGAAATCAATTCTTGGTGTCTCAATAAATTTTTCACAATTATTTTCTACCAAGGATGTATCAAATAATGTATCACAGCCAATAAAATCAATTTGTGGTGCCTCAATGAATTTTTCAAAATTATTTCCAGCATAAGATATATCAAGAGACTCATCACAAAAATCAATATCAATTTCAGGCTCTTCTAGAAATTTTTCACACTCAGCATTTGCATCTAATGTAACACCACATGCTTCATTTTCAACAATTTCTACACTAGGTACCTCTAGGGATTTTTCACAATCAATTTCTACAAGAGATGCATCCCTAGGTGTCTCAAAAACAATAAAGTCAGTTTGAGGTACCTCACTGCATTTTTCTGAAGAAAGAGGAGAAATACTTACCTGAGCGTGCTGGAGAATACCTGGAGGTTCTACAAGGGTAGATGTGTCCATGGCTTCCTCCTGGTCAAGTACATGCTCCTCTTCAGCCTCAGGCTCTGGTGGACAATCAACTGGTGATCCTTGGGTGCTTGCTTCCACCATGCAAGTCCCTACACTTTCTGGTTCATCTTCTGAATCTTGTGGTGGTCCCTGGGGCTTAGTGCAGTCCCCTACACCTATGGAATCATCTCCTATGCAAGTTTCCTCTGTAATATCTGCAACAATAATGTTAGAAAAATTAGGACCGTCAATAATACTATTATCAGAAACTAAAAGTCTAGAATGGTCTTGTGGAGCTTCAGTTTCTTCTTCTTGAGCTGAAAAATTTGAAAATGAATTTTGAGTAGGAATCTCCGGAGGGATGCATGCTGTAGGTGCCCAGACTTTGATGAGTACGTCATCTTCTTCTTCTTCTATCAAATGTGCAAGATTACTTGAAGAAGGACTTGGCCATGCGCTAGGGTCACCTTGAACTGATATAAAACCAACTCCGGGGGATTGTTCTGATTTTTGGGCTTGCCTTTGTTTCTCTTGTTGATGATATAGTAAAACTTGTTGAACTATCTCCTCCACCCTTTGTTGTTGCATAACTTGTTGCAACATTTCCTCGACCTTCTGTTGGAGCACATTTCCTGCACTAGAACTCCCATAGCCTCCTTCGTTAGCATAGCTCCTTGACTGACCTTGAAAGGATGAAGTAGGCTGAAAATTTTGAGCTTGCTGATTTGGTTGAAAACATGGCTGTTGGGGCTGATTAAAGGGCTGATATTCTTGAAAACTTTGCTAGGAAATGTAGCCTTGAAAGTTCTGATTTTGAGCTGAAAAATTAGGTGGCGAGGGCTGAAAATTCTGCCCTTGAAACCCTTGACCGTAGGGCTGGAAATTTTGATTCAAGGGCTGTGTTGGCTGAAAATTTTGTTGGTTTTGAGCTGGAAAAACTGGAAATAATTGCAAGCCTTGCTTCCCTTGATTATATTGCTGAAATTGAGGTTCGAATTGCTGAAATGTAGGCTGGAAATTTGGATTAGAAGGCTGAAATTGCTGAAACTCGGGCTGAAACTCTTGCTGAAAATTTGGTTGATTGGGCTGAAACTTTTGGAAAGGCTGCCCATTCTGAAAATTCTGGAAATTTGGTTGAATTGGCTGAAAATCCGGCTGAAATTGTTGGAATTGCGGTTGAAATGATTGTGGTGGCTGAAATTGTTGACATGGTAGCTGAAATTGCTGAATTTGTTGATCGAAACTCTGAAATTGTGGCTGCCCTTCCTGAAATTGTTGGAAATTTGGTTGACTTGGCTGCTGAAATTGGAAGGGCTGACTTGGCTGACAATTAGGTTGAAAAAACTGGTTTGGTTGTTGAAAATTTTCACAGGAATGTTGGAAATTTTGATTTGGTTGCTGATTTTGTTGGAATTGTTGACACGGCTGCTGGTAAGTAGATGGAAACATTCTGAACTGGCAGTCCTGTCACAAAACAAACAAGAAAAATGGCAGCAACCGTATATGAAAGATAAAACAACAAAAAAATAGAACCCAATGATATATCAAAAAGTATACAAGCAAAAATCAAACAAATCAACTAGTTGCTTCCCCGGCAACGGCGCCAAAAATTTGACAGACCCAAACTATGTGTCACGAATGTGGGCCTCAAATTTAGAATTTATAAATGAAATGAAATGCTGGAAACCCTTTTACAATCAAAAGTATGAAAATGTAATATAGGGGCCACAGGTCGTATTTTTCTCGGGGCTAGTTGAGGTTTATTTGATTCGCGCTTGTATTTGTGTCGTTTGTGAATTTCGGGTTTCAAATAAATATTTGGGTTTTGGTTTCGAATATACAAGAAAAATGCAATGAAAAGCTAAGCCACTCAATTAAGGGAGCTACACAAGGAGTTGGCACTTAATGATTCAACCAATGGAAACCGAATCAAGCTAAAAGTCTGGACACAAATTTGATATCAAATTCGCAAAACAGGTTGCTAGAAGAATTAATAAAACAGGGCAAGAATTTTCAGCAACAAACAAACTTGGCACAAATCAAGCTAGCTACCAAATTTTAAATCAAACAATTGTAAGGAAGCTCAGATAAGTCCCAATGCACTTGATACACAATAGCTCACTGCAAACTACCTTAAACTTGGCACCAAGTACTACCTAATCTGCACTTGATACAAAGTGCAGATTTTCCGCAGTTGGCACGCAAAAGAACACTGATTTAGTGGGCTGAAATTCTTGCTACTGACACAGGAATTGTGGACTGCCAACTCTTAAGTTTAAATGACCAATTCACTTGGAAGTCAAACCCATAGTTAAGCATATACTTGAATGAGTGAAGGAGATCAGATTCGGAAACAAAAGTGCAGAACAAGGACAGAATTTCAGCAACATTGAATGCACAAAGGAATGGCAGAAATGCAGAAATGGTGTGAAGAAATTACAAGAATTAAAATGCAAACATTTCAGGAATCAAGTTGAATGCAAAGCAAGACTTCTGAATTAAACTCAAGGGCAGAAATGGTGTTTACAGCTCAGGTACAACTTAATTCGGTTGCAAGTTAAGATGCAAAAAGAAAACTGCTACAAATTCAGAAATTATAAGCATGCAGTGTTAAATTGTTGCTTGATACAAAAACAGATCTACACTAATCTCAAGCAACTGATGTGAAACAACCAAGTGACTGCAGAATTCCTAAGCTAGTGAAATCAGAAACAAGAATCCCAAACCAACTGCTGTGCAGAAATAACCTTGAAGGCAGCAGATGCAGAAATGGAATCTGATGTGCAGCAATTCTGAAACTGATTGGATGCTAAAACTCGACAGAACAACTAAATTCGATTGCAATAGAATTCCATCTCAAATCTCACTGATACACACTTAAACAGATTCGAACTAAGGGCTATAGAATGATTGTATTGCAGAAATAGGATTCAATTTGCAGAAACAGAACTCGATGCAACAATCTGAACCCAAAATGCAGAAATAAATTCAGCTTGCTAAACAACTCAAATCAATTGAGTTAATAAACTAAATGTTGTTTTCAATTGCAAGCATCTAAATTAAATACAAACTGAATTCGCAAGAGCTGCAAAATCAGAACAAACTGGCACGCACGAACAGAATTTCAGAAACATTAACAGGAATTGGCACACAAGGTTTTAAACAGAAATAAACTGAAATTAAATGCAATCTATCACTACACAAGTTACTTAACTACTCGACTTGAAGATTGAAACTAAATTACAGCTAAACAATTAAGAAAACGAGAACAACCAAATCTAAAATTCGAAAACAGTAAGAACTACAGCAGTAATTAAAATTACAGCTAAACAAACGAATTTAACCAAAGAAATCTAAACTCAATCACTCCCTAGCATCAAGAACTTCTTGGTCGTCAATCAAGAGCCGGCTTCGAACCCCTAGGCTCAGCAAATCAGTGGACATCCATTTCTGAAGTGGATTCTGCCTCAAATCTGTGCTTGATGGAATTTTGATCCGATTCTCTCCATCTCAATTGGGTGAGCTGCGATGATGAATTGCGAGGCTTCTAAACTCATCTGAGAACCCCTACAAATGGCACAGAAGCTTGGAAGTGGATTGTGGTTGAGAAGAAAAGAGTCGGACTGAGAACTGCCGGAACCCCCAAGAAATCCTCTGTTCCAGCGCAAATGGACAGAATTCTTCAAGGAATCAATCCCCAAAGACTCAGAACTCGATCCAAGGTGGAGATTGAGTGGACGCGCCTCCTTTGATGAAAAAAATGAGCTAAAACAGTGAAGAAACGGAGAAGAAGCTACTGTGCGGCGGAGACGCGACGAAGGAGAAAGCCTGGGAATTTTTGATTAAATACATTAGCAATGGACGGCTGTGATTGATCGGATGAAATCCAAGGGCTGATCTTGCTCTGATTAGAGCCAAACTTTTATGATGATGATCTGGGGTCAGGATCTGCCTTGTGGTAGCTCGGATCCTCCAGATATGCAACGGATGGTCCAGATCAACTCAATCTGTGAATGGACGCTCTAGAGCCCTCCTTGCTTGATCCAACGGTTGATCTAGCTCTGATTGGGATGAAACCTTCAGATCTTGATCATAGAGCTTGATCAACCCTAACCCTAGCTCGGATTGCTTCAGATCATCCCGGATGGCTCAGATCTAGCCGCTTTTGAATCGGACGGCCCGGATTAATCGTAGGCTTGATAATTCGATCCGGTTCACATCCGACTCAGGTTTGACCCAGTATGCCCTAGGTCCAGGATCCTTTGGTGCCTACAAAAATAAATCCAAAATTTAGTGGCCAATTAATCCAATTTAATGCAAATTTACAATTAAGTCCAAAATAAAGGTAAGTCCTAAAACCTAGGGCAATTTCACAATTAATCAATAAAAATATGAGTCAAACATGGATTTTAACATCTAAAATAATCAACAAAAATGGTACTTATCATTACTCCACCGAGAAGGAGAAGATTTTAGCCAGATTCACTCCGGGGCTTGATCTGCCAACGATCAAGGGATCGCTCACCTCACGGGCATGCCAAGGAGTAGGGGCAAGTTATCCCCGAACCTTGTAAATCCTTGTGTTAGTTTCTGTTTGTGTTTCTTTCTGTTTTATTTTTCGCTGCTAACCTGAGTGCAGAAAGAAAAGAAACGATTTTTAGTGGGTCGCTATTCACACCCCCCCTCTCTAGCCATCCCAGATCCTAATAGTTATTCCATGGAACTTGATGATATTATTCCATGGAACTTAGAACTTAGTTATATTACTCTGCGAAACTTGGTAGTATTGCTTAACGGAACTTAACCAGATATATAGCTATGAGAAACGTAACCATATTGCTTGAAAGAGATTTGTCATATTGCTTGGATGGAAAAACCTGACTATCATCAGATGCCCTTCCTTCAAGTCTAACTAAAGAGCAAACTCGAATAAAGCCTAATTAAGTGTGATCAAAGGTAATCGTCCCGAGAATGGATTCGAAACCCAACTAGATCGCCTGAGAGGACTTAAGGGTGTAAATCTTGTTGGTATCCCGGTTAGTTTTGATGTGATCAACTAGGTTAAGTTAGGTCTTGTATTTTCTAATCCCTCTGCTAAGTGTGCAGGAGCATAGGTATGGAGGAAGTCGAGCGTAAGACGTAGCGGACGAGAAGGATTGTGCGGGGAAGTGAGCCGACGGGCTTGGTGCAATCCGAGGGACGTGGAAGCTGCGGAAGAGTACGCCGTTGGATTGAGAAGGACGTGCGCGATGTCCGAGGGATGGGAAGCCGGGGGGAAGCACACTCGAGGGGCGAAAGGCCGGAGTCGAGTTTGGGTGAACCTAACTCTGGTTGGTCGGAAATCACCCAGAAGATGAAGAACCAAAAGGAAGTATCTGCTGCTTCCCAGGCGCCTGAAAGGGTTCAGGCACCCGAGAGTCCAGGTGCTTGATAGGTATCAGGCGCCTCAGTAGAGGTGTTTCTACGGATGGAGAAGCTGAGCTGGCAGGTTCGCCACGTCAGCATCTCAGGCGCCTGTGAGCCATCAGGCGCCTCAGTAGTCCCAAACGCCCAAGACCAGAGATAAAGTTTGGCCAAGTCTGCCGATAAGCAGCGCCCGATTCGGTCCACGTGGAAGGCGCCCAAGAGCCTTGAGTCACCCAAGAACCATCTATATAAGGGGCTTCACCCCTTTGCTTCAGCATGAATTCATTCACTTATAAAATCTCTAAAGTTTAGCGTGTTTTTGTTGTAAGGCTTCTCCGCCATATGGTGATTTTTGTTGAGCGTCCACTGCCTTGGAAGCAATATTCTTAGTCGCGACCAAGTTGCTTTTTAAAAGACGAGTGCTTCCACTTTATTTTTATATAACCGTCTATTCACCCCCTTTAGCCGGGTCAACCCGATCCAACAAGTGGTATCAGAGCCAATGCCGCCGCAGAAGGACTAATTGTCGACTGCAGCAATTTTGAGAAAATGATTGGAGCAGTAATTTACCCGCCAAAGTTTGAGGGGGAGTTCGCGATGTGGAAGCGCCGAAGGCAGGTATTTTTTAAAACTGATATTGAACTACTACTAATTATGAAAAATGAGTTTTCAGCTCCTAAAGACAACAATGGCGAGGATAAAGAAGTAGAATCGTGAACCAAGAAGGAGCAAGCAGACTTTGTAGCAAATGACAAAGCAAAATTTCATCTGCTAGCCATTCTTCCCGCGCAAGAAGTCAACCGCATTAGGAATTATAACTCGGCAAAAGAGCTCTGGGAGAAATTCCAGGAATTGCATGAAGGTACCTCAGAGGCAAAATTGGCGCGACGAGACCTCCTTCGAAGTCAACTGACAAACCTCCGGATGGAAGATGGAGAATCAGTTGCGCATCTACATGCTAAGGTAAAAGAACTAATCACGGACCTTGAGAACCTCGGAGAAAAGGTAACAAGTCGCGACGCTCAAAGGTACATCTTAAACGCATTTCCGAGAATCCCGGAATGGACCTCGGTAATCGATGCGTATTTCATTTCGAAAGATTTAGAGGTAAGTACATTAGAGTAATTGTTTTCTACTTTGGAGCTTCACGAATCTCGTTTTGTAGAAATGAATAAGAAAGCAGACATCATCGCACTGAACACAGGAAGATCCAACTCGATGGGGATTCCTCGACTGACAACGAAACAACAAAAATGGTAAGTTCTTTTAAAAGTTTTTTTTTAAAGCTAACAAATTTTCAAGAACGCAAGACTAGTGTCCAAGGAAGTGAATAATCAGATGCTACAATTGTAACAAGGAGGGACACCTGAAAGACTAGTGTCCTAAACTCAAGAACCATCCAAAGAAGAAAAAGGTGATGAAGACCAGTTGGGACGAGTCCTCGTCAGAAGAGTCGGAAGGTCAAGAATACGCAGGACTTATGTTGATGGTAAATCATCAAGAAGGGAGCACTGATGAAGGGGGAGAGATGTCAGAAAAAGCGACAACGAAGGAGAAACCTTGTTTTTCGAAAGCGACCCGGTAAGTGAGGTTTGTATTCTTTCTCATGATCAAATGTATGCAGGAGTTAAAACCTTACTCAAATCTAATGGTAGATCAGAAAAAGAAAATTTGAAATTAAAAAATTAATTGACACTTACATCCTCTTCTGATATTTTGAAAAATGAAAATGACAATTTGAAAAACCTAGTGCAAAAATTAGAACTTGATATTGCATATTTACGCCAAAAGAAAAATAGCTTTCCTTATAATTTAAATTGGTATTTTAAAAACTATAAGGGTCAATTTAAAAAAGTGCCCAAAAGCTATATTTTGCCTAAATTTTTAATTAATCTTGTAGACAGAACTTATTTGGGTTCTTAAATTTGTATTAAACTGATAAATTTTTTTGTTATTATATATGTGCGCACCTTTTTTTTCGACAAAAATTATGCCTTTATTTTTTAATGCACAATTATGTTGTCCATCTACTGGGAATTTTTTAAAATTTTTCGAATATTTTTTTTGCTTTTATGATTTTTCGCTTGAAATTTGAAATTAAAAATTTAAAAATAGATAAATAATTTATTTTCATAAATTCAATTTTTCATGATTCAAATATAATGGAAAGAACTCAATATAATTTTTTCAAATTTTTCGAAGTACTTTTTGAATTTTTTAAAATTTATTCTTCAAAAACTCTTATCTGTTGGTTTTTCATTTAGACTTGATGAACGAATTTAAAGCTCAATATTTTTGTCCAAACTCATATCTTCATCTTCGACTTTGAAAAAAATATTCAAATTTTTTTTATATAATGTTCGATTTTTTATGAATTGTTTATTAAAATCTATTTTTTTTAATTTTCAAAATTCAATCGAAAAATATTTTGATCAGATCTGATTTTTAGAATCTCCTCATTAGCTGTTGATTTTGTCCAATTTTTTTTAGATTTTTTAAGTCAATGTTTTTTTTAAAACAAATAGAATTAATTTCGAAAAAATATGTCATTTTCAATTTGAAAAATCTGTGGCAACGCGATTTTTTTTCACTTAGAATATTTTGTTATCGCACTTAAAAATTTTTTCTCCTCTCTAATTATATTTCCTCAATTTTTGCTGTGATCAAAGGGGGAGAGTAAGACTGAGGTTCAGGGGGAGATAGTTTTTTGTATAGTCTTACCAATTCTGTTTTTATGCTTAAACTATTTAACTTAGTTAAGTTTTATTTTTGGTTTAACCCTAACTGAACCTGGGTTGATGCACATCAACTTGGTTAATGTAGGTCTTGTGTTTTGTAATCCCTCTACTAAATGTGCAGGAGCTTGGTACGAAGGAAGTCAAGCATAAGACGTAGCGAACGAGAAGGATTGTGCAGCGAAGTGAGCCGACGGGCTCGGTGCAATCTGAGGAGCGCGGAAGCTGCAGAAGAGTACACTGGTGGATCAAGAAGGACGTGCGTGACGTCCGAGGGAAGGGAAGCCGGGAGGAAGTACACTCGAGGGCGAAAGGCCGGAGTCGGGTTCGGGTGAGCCTAACTCCTGTTGGTCGGAAATCACCCAGAAGATGAAGAACCAAAAGGAAGCTGCTGCTGCTTCCCGGCCGCCTGAAAGGGTTCAGCGCCCGAGAGTCCAGGCGCCTGATAGGTATCAGGCGCATCAGTAGAGGTGTTTCTGCGGATGGAGAAGCTGAGCTAGCAGGTTCGCCATGTCAGCATCTCAGGCGCTCGTGAGCCATCAGACGCCTCAGCAGTCCCAGGCGCCCAAGACCAGAGATAATGTTTGGCCAAGTTTGCGGATAAGCACGCGCCCGATTCGGTCCACGTGGCAGGCGCCCAAGAGCCTTGAGGCGCCCAAGAACCACCTATATAAGGGGCTTCACCCCTTTGATTCAACATGTATTCATTTACTTGTAAAATCTCTAAAGTCTAGCGTGCTTTTGTTGTAAGGCTTCTCCGCCATAAGGAGATTTTTGTTGAGCGTCCACTGCTTTGGAAGCAACGTTCTTAGTTGCAACCAAGTTCCTTTTTAAAAGACGAGTGCTTCCACTTTATTTTTTTTTAACCATCTATTCACCCCCTCTAGCCGGGCAAACCCGATCCTACAAATCTGACTGCAATTAATGACATACGCAATGAATATGAAAAAAATACTAATAATAAGTTGACATATAAATTTTAGTTCATCAATAGTAGTGGTATTAGACTAGCATTATCAAATAATATTAAAAATATTTTATAGTTAATTTATATTATTCTAAAATTAAACATAATAATTATGAAATGTTGTGAGCCTACTATGTGATTTATTAAAAAGCCTATATGCTAAGAATCTTTTTGGATATTCTAGAAGTTATCAATCGAGTGATAAGTCACATTCATATACGAGTCTGTTTGCCAATGATCACTTCAAATATTAAAACATAAAAAAATTTATTATTTAATTTACTAATTAAATTCTTCAATTAATTTTTTCCCTTATTTTACTAATTTTTTCAATTGTACGAATAAGTGTAATTCTAGGAATATATTTAAGAGATTCTTTAAAAAAATCTTCAAAAGTACATTTAGATTTAGAACTAAATAAAAGATGTTCTGGGGAAATAAATCTAGCTATTCATTCTCTAAATTTATTATCAGAATATAAAAATAATCAGAATAAGTATTTCCACTAGTGGAAAATTTAGATAATTATGCTTGAGAATGGTTAATTCCATATTTCGTCGGTTGCTTCACTTCTACTTATTATTTCAATGACCGCTAACCGCTGCTGACTTAGAATTTGTAGGAAGTAACATTTTGCATGAAATTCTCCTAACGGAAGAATGACATTTTCAAATTGTTTAGTAAAAATATAAAATTTTAAAAAGGAACCTCTCAAACCTTAAAAATAATTGCATTGATACTTCTTTTTCAGGCGTCAGAAGTTGCTCGGTCTAATCATCGATGGATTGAGTATTGAGCTCATTCATATTACTATTTCCTTGTCCTTCCAAGATCAAGATGATTAAGAAGAATCTCCTATGTCTCCTTCCATTGTAGTCAGAACTCGAAAGTGGAAGTTGAAAGCGTATAGAATTGAAGTGGAAAGCATGTAAAGATTGCGGAATTGAGAATGAGGTAGAGAAGATGAGTGTTGAATCAATTAAATGAGCTCCCTATTTATAGAGTTGGGAGAGTAACAGATACTAAATCGTAGTTATTGATTAAAAAAAATAGTCAAATGATCTCAACCGTTAAAAAAAATACAAACCCCCCCTTTTATTTATCCCCAGTGGCTAGAACAGTTCCAACAGTCAGAACCACAATGTTCAAACAAAAAAAAACAAAAAAAACTTGTACTAGTCGGCTGAACTGGCAGTTAATCGCTGATTCAGAGATTTTTTTATGGCTAGAATCATAACCGGCTAGGCAGGGGGCCAAGTTGGTTATGGTTTCTGACCGAGAATTGGGTAAATGACCCGGTTTCGGACTCGGCTTGTGATCGAGTCTAAGTGTAGCTTCATGTAGAGGTTCTTCATGCCTCTTCTCAATGATTTATCATTGTAGCAAAAGATGATTACGCTCAGATGATTACGCTCACCCCAGATGCTTCTTGTTAAGACACGTCAACAGCTAGGGGGGGTGAATGGCTTCGATTGCTTCGTCAATCATTTGTCGCAGCGGAAACTTCAAGCAATTGTTAATACCTTCTTCTTTACTTAGTATCGACCTCTTTAAGAAGACTAATCCAAGTCTCCACTCTTCCTCACTTTCACATCCACTATGAAAGTCTCCTTTATGAAGGCAGAGAAGCCTCATACAAGCTTACAAGAAAACACCACAAGATACAAGCAAATACAAGATGAAGTCTTACAAGATTTATAACAATAATTCTTTGCTTATCTTGCTTTCTTCTAGCTTGGAATCACCCCTTGATGCTTGGAAATACAACATTACTTCACTCTAAGAACGCACAAGAACAAGAGAAGAAGGAATGAGAAGAGTTGCCGCTTCAACCTGTGTGAAAACCCTATATACCCTCGACCTAGGGTTCCTCAATCGATTACCTAATTGATTACTACGTCAGATCTAGCCGTTCAACAACTATTTTCCCATGCTTAATCGATTAAGAAAGTCTAAATCGATTGCCCAATCAATTCAGTATCTTTCTTTGCTCTCGCGCAACACAATCACCACCTGATCAATTGGTCAACCCTTAATCAATCACCCAATTGACTAAGAGGGCTTCTGTTCTCACGACAAAAAGCCCACCAATTGATCACCTGATCAATTAGATTCGGTCAATCGATTACCTAATCGATTTCCCATGCGCTAACTTGCATAAACCAAGTTTAGGGTTCCCTTTGCCCAACCTTCGGTCAACTATGATTTGTTAGGACTTTTCGTTGCTTAGTTCTCAAGTAGCACTTCTCTCGTGCCAAGTGTTTAGCTCTCAGCTAACCCACCTTGGACTTCAACTAGTTCCCAACTAGGTCTGCCTAGTCCCACTAGGGTTTCCCTTTGCCTAACTGCAGTTAGGTCTAGTCTTTTGGTAGACTTCCACATTGCCAATGTACGATCCTCCCAAATTCACTTGGACTTCACCAAGTTCCCAACTAGATTTACCTAGTCCCACTAGGGCTTTCCTTTGCCTAACCGTAGTTAGGTCTAGTCTCTCGGTAGACTTCCACTTTACCAACGTGCGACTCTGCCAGATCCACTTGGACTTCACTATGTTCCCAACTAGGTTTGCCTAGTCCCACTAGGGCTTCCTTTTGCCTAATCGCAGTTAGGTCTAGTCTCTTAATAGACTTCCACCTTGCCAACGTGGATCCTCTCAGATCCATTTGGACTTCACCTAGTTCTCAACTAGGTTTGCCTAGTCCCACTAGGACTTCCCTTTATTTAACCACAGTTAGGTCTAATCTATCGATAGACTTCCACCTTGCTAACGTGTGATCCGCCCAGATCCACTTAGACTTCTTCTAGTTCTCAATTAGGTTTGCCTAGTCCCATTAGGACTTTCCTTTTCCTAACCACAATTAGGACTTCACCAGTTAAGTCTCTAGTCAACCTTGAGATGCTTGACTTATTACAGACATCTTGTTAAACATCGAAACTCTCACTCGAACCCACTCGAGCTCAGTCAAATTGGTCAACCTTGACCTGAGGATGATTGCACCAACCATATATTGTTAGGGTTGCAAGGTTACAAATATAGCCCCATATTGAAAATACATGAGAAAGATCATGAACCTATAAGAGAAAGATACCTCCGTTGGTAAGAGACCTTTTGGGTAGAGCCCAAGAGCAAAACCATGAGGGTTTAGACCCAAAGTAGAAAATATCATACCTTTGTAGAGATATCTAAATTCTTTTTGGTTCTAACAATTAGTATTAGTACCCAGACTACTGTTGGGACATGGATGGCTAGAGAGGGGGGCGGGGTGAATATAGCCAGACACTACAAATCTTGCACTTTGGAAGGTTTCTGCACTTATGGGTTAGGCAGCGGAATACAAATGCAGAAACAGAAACAAAGCAGAACACCAAAACAAAAACAGACAACAAACCGACGCTAACACCGTGATGTACAAGGTTCGGGGATAACTTGCCCCTACTCCTTGGCATGCCCGTAAGGTGGGCGATCCCTTGATCGTCGGCAGATCAAGCCCCGGTGAACACCGGATAAACTAAAGCCTCCTTCTCGGTGGAGAAACCTCTCCACAAGCTGTCTCACAGATGGATACAAGTTAAGCTCACGAGACACTCGAGAAGGAATCACTCACAAAGATACAGCAAGAACGCTCAAGCACAAAGCAACAGAGAGCACAAGCATAGCCCAGCCAAACTCCTCAAGTTTCTGTCTGTTTCTTCTCTCCGCTCCTCTGCTTCCAGCTTTTTCTTAAGCTTCCTCTCCTCGTCGCCAAGCTTCGCTAGCATCCACTGAGCACAGCCTGAACTCCTCTAACCTCCCTGAGCACTCAATCCATTGAAGACCCTCTCCAGCTGAGCCTCCGTCAGTCGCCAGCCGTGCCTCAGCAGCCGTTGAAACCTGAGAAAAGAATGTGTACAAACCTGCTCAATGGAAAGTCTCCCATTGACCCTCCTTAAGTGTTTGAATCATCCCTGTAAAGCCTGCACACTTCAACAGAAGCTTAGCAAATCATATCGAACATAATCAGCAATGTATCAGAGAATCGGCAGAGAAAACAGACGCGATCAGAGCGTCTGACAGTGAATTTGAATTAAAGTTCAGCTCCTGATCGGTCCATAGACCGATCAGAGAGGACCTTGATCGGTCACCAGACCTATCCAGCAGTCTGCTGTACACACCTGATCGGTCCCCAGACCGATCAGGATGTGGCCTGATCGGTCACCCGACCGATCAGGCTGTGCCCTGATCGGTCACCAGACCAATCAGGCCCCAGCCTGATCGGTTATATTGAGAAGCTTGCGTCAATTGATCGTTCACCAGAACGATCTGAACAGTATTCCAGATTGGTCACCAGACCGATCAGGAGTCGATCAGTAAGGTTCCCAATCTCACTGTATGCTCCCTGATCGGTCACCAGACCGATCAGGAGTCGATCAGTAAGGTTCCCAATCTCACTGTATGCTCCCTGATCGGTCACCAGACCGATCAGACATAGCTGGATCGGTCACCAGACTGATTCACGAGGGAACACCGTGCCAACCTCCCTAATCGGTCACCAGACCGATCCAGGCAAGGTCAAATCTCCTCTAAGTCATGAGAACAAGCTTCCAGCCCTTCTCTGACTCCCGGAACAAGACTCCGTGCCCAGTTTCACTCACTGGGACTTCAACCTAGCCCTCCAAGCTAGGACATGGCTTCACAAGCCGGGATTTCATCCAACCTAGCCCTCCAAGCTAGGACCTGACCCTCCAAGCCAGGGTTTCATCCAACCTAGCCCTCCAAGCTAGGACCTGGCCCTCCAAGCCAGGGTTTCACCAACCTAGCCCTCCAAGCTAGGATCTGGCCCTCCAAGCCAGGATTTCATCAACCTAGCCCTCCAAGCTAGGACCTAGCCCTCCAAGCCAGGATTTCACACCTAGCCCTCCAAGCTAGGACTTTTCACACCTAGCCCTCCAAGCTAGGACTTTTTCACACCTAACCCTCCAAGTTAGGACTTTTCACACCTAGCCCTCCAAGCTAGGACTTTTCACACCTAGCCCTCCAAGCTAGGACTTTTTCACACCTAACCCTCCAAGTTAGGACTTTTCACATGCCAGCGTGCGATCTCCCGATCCACCTGGACTTTATCCGAATTCAACCAAACTTGAATCAAACTTAAATCCGTGTCAATCACCTAAACAACAATCAGGGCCAGACTGCACCATCAATCTCCCCCTTTTTGTTATTTGACAACCCGATTTAAGTTTAGGCATTAATGATCAATTGAAGGCAGTTCAATTATCATAAGGGAATCAAAGTCCTCCCCTTACAATAACTCTAAACTTAATCAATCATTTTCTCCCCCTTTGTCAAACATCGAAAAGGGTATGGTTATTAAGTTGAACATACCTCCCCCTCAAACCAGGGTCTCTCCCCAAACCCAAAATAATTAAAGGATAATTTTTGAATTGCATATGAGAGACATATACCATACATGTATCATGGCAACAATGTATATGCATCATACGACAATAAGTATGAATTGCACATGAAAACACATATAGAATTATATCATGGTCAAACATGTACATGTTTCATATGACAAGTACGGAATGCATCTGTATCTGATATATAATCCTGATTGGTCTCCGTGACCGATCAGGTACGTTGATTATTTGATACAGAAATATTTCTGATTAGTCTGAGGACCGATCAGATTTCAAAAAAATTTCTAAAACTCTGATACGTTCCTGATCAGACTGCATTAACACTTTGCATTACACAACAGGGGTGTAGACTCTATTAATATTCGTCATTTCAGAAAAATTTCTGAAACACGACATTAAGAGCAGGAGTCATGACTCAACCAACCCTTCCTTATGAATTTTGAAAATTCCAACCCGGGCTTGGATCAAATCAGAATTTGAAAATTTGTTCCAAGTATGGTTAGCCAAACCTCATTGTAACACTTGATGTTTCAGAAAAATTTCTGAGAATCAAGGGTCTTAAAAATTCCTTAGAAATGAATTTGTATTCACTTAGTACCAAGTTTATACCAATGAATGATCAAGTATGGTCATGTTCTTGGAATAATCAAGTGTGTATCAGATTTGTTTGTGGTATGATCATTACACTGATACAATTTGATGAAAAGGGGATTGGACTGAGGAGTAGTCTGATACCTCTGATCAGTGTTGATTTGATCGGTCACCAGACCGATTAGTATGATTCCTGATCGGTCACCAGACCGATCAGGGTGAGTCCTGATCGGTCGGTGGACCGATCAGGTCTGATACAGACAGTTGATCAGAAACAATAATTCAGAAACTCTGAAATTTCAGACTCTGAAACATATCAGTTTCAGAAACAGATTTGTTCATCTCTTACCATTCCCAAATCCTAAATCAATTAGTTTTAATTTATTTGATCCTAAGGGTTCCCTTAATCAAAATACATTTCTTCAAACAATTATCAAAATATGATACTAATATCAAATTTTCAAAACATGGTCAGATATGTTTGTTCCAACTAATCGAAATTGAATTTATATCAACTCCGTGATCCTAATTCCCATTCTAATGATAATTCATGAGTTGAATTGGAAAATTTATAGATCCAAGTGTGTATCAAGTTCATGGTTCCAATCAAGTTCGTATCAAAATATATTCCCAAAATTTACCATATCCTAAGTCCTAGAACCTTGATTTTGTTTGATCCAAAGAAAGCCCAAAGACATACATCATAGTGAATTTTGAAACTCATGTCATTTGTTTGATGATGCCTTGTGAGATTTTATGATGATCATCACAAACTATGTATTCCTCAAAAATTTTCATGCAATACATTAATGCTACTAACACATACAGTAAATCATGGCATACTTGATCATGTTCACCAAACAAAATCCCTTAAGCAGAACCTAAGCCTAAACCTTAAGCTCATGTTCTTGTCTATTGATGTCGTATCATCACAAATTATGTATGATATTTTCCTTAGCATGCATTCATGTTGTATCACACATACAAGAAAGTAGACTCCTTAGGCTTGAGTTAAAGCATTTCATAAGCCATAAATTGCAGTAAAACATAAAACATAAATTGCAACAATAAAACCAATTTTCCTAAGCAATCCATGGCAAGAGCAAGTTATGTGTTAATCTAAACCATCCATGTAATAATTTTTTTTGTTGATCTATTTTGAAACTTGTTTGAGCTTGTGCATGGATACACTATCAATTCATTGCATGAAAATTTCCTTACTACTCAAGTGAAATTCCATAAATCTCTACATTCATGAGTATAACCTTATGATTGTGTTTGTAATACCAAATATCAACAACCCATGTTGATAGATACTTCCCCTCAAATAATGTTATACAATTTTAAATATGGAGGTTTTAGGTACCCAAATTTTGGGACCTAAAGAATCTACAATGTAAGACTTTGACACCCATGTCTTAGTCACTTTCTTTCTAACTTTTTGAATCCTAGAATCATTTTATGCTCTAAATTTGGTTCTTGACATTAATGATGCGAAACTTGATTCTTTAGGTTGGTAACCCAAACCAACCTTGTTATAAACCGCCCTTTGGAGTTAAGAATCATATCTAAGGTTTTTGAGCCAATTGAAAACTTCTCAAGAATATTCTTGAGATTTTCAATTTCGCTCCTTAGGGTCTTGTTTTCATTTTCAAGGGATTCATCATGCAAATCATTAATTACCTCATCCTTAGAGGTTTTCAACTTTTCTACTTCCAATTTTAATGACTTTACTTTGGACTTTTTCAATAAATCGGTTAAACATGCAATGGTTCTATAACATTTATCCAATTCGGGAGATATTACCTCTTCATCATCCGAAGATGATGAAGTCGCGTTTGAGGAGTTGGTGGATTCATCACTACTCTCTTCTCCTTCAATTGCCATGAGTGCTACATGGCGTGTACTCTTTTCATCCTTCTCCTCTTCGGATGAACTAGAGGAGGATTCATCTCATGTGACCTTCAAGACCTTCTTCTTCTTCTTTGGTTTATCCTCCTTCTTCTTGAGTTTTGGGCAGTCCTTCTTGAAGTGCCCTTTCTTGCTACACTCATAACAAGTAATATTATACTTATCAATCTTAACTTCATTAGGGTTATCTTTACCCTTGAAGCGCCGGCTCTTCCTCATCATTCTTCTAACAAAATTGGTCATCTCGGAGGAAGAAGACCCGCTGCCATCCTCCTCGGACTCGGACTCAGACTCGGATTCGGATGAAGATGAAGAGACTTCCTTCTCCTTCTTCTTCTCCTTCTTCTTCTGTCACCTGCCACTAAAGCCAACCCTTTCTCCTTTGGGCTTTGGTTAGAGATCTCATGTAGTTCCATTTCACAAAATAGATCTTCTAACTTAACAAAAGAAAGATCCTTGGAAACCTTGTAGGCATCCACCATGGATGACCACAAAGTATTCTTAGGGAAGGCTTTGAGAATATACCTCACTAAGTCTCGGTTTTCTACCTTCTCACTGATGGAGTGGAGACCGTTGAGTATCTCTTTGAATCTTCCATGGAGTTCACTTACCTTTTCATTTTCTTCCATGAAAAGGTTTTGAAGTTGGCTGAGAAGGAGGTCCTTTTTGGCTGTTCGGGTTTCATGAGTGCCTTCATGGAGCTCAATGATCTTGCTCCATAGGTCTTTAGCACTTGTGAAGGGACCAACCTTGATTAGTTGGTCCTTGGTCAACCCGCATTGCAAAGTTACCACCGCTTTCGCATCGGCTTCACCTTTTCGGATTTGATCTACCGACCAACTTGAGAAGTCCATCTGTTTTCCCTTAGCATCTTTAGGAGTGGAAAAACCTTCCTTGACAGCAAACCACATGCTGAGGTTGGTTTTGAGGTAAAACTCCATCTTCGACCTCCAATATGGAAAATTAGTGTCGTCGAAGAGTGGAGGTCGGCTGGTGCTAAACCCTTCTCTTCCCATGGCCATCTTTGTTAGCTCTCGGATGTTAAGCCGTTGAAGTAGAGCCCCAAGCTCTGATACCACTTGTTGGGACTTGGATGGCTAGAGAGAGGGGGTGTGAATATAGCCAGACACTACAAATCTTGCTCTTTGGAAGGTTTCTGCACTTATGGGTTAGGCAGCGAAATACAAATGCAGAAATAGAAACAAAGCAGAACACCAAAATAAAAACAGACAACAAACCGACGCTAACACTGTGATGTACAAGGTTCGGGGATAACTTGCCCCTACTCCTTGGCGTGCCCGTAAGGTGGGTGATCCCTTGATCGTCGGCAGATCAAGCCCCGGTGAACACTGGATAAACTAAAGCCTCCTTCTCGGTGGAGAAACCTCTCCACAAGTTGTCTCACAGATGGATACAAGTTAAGCTCACGAGACACTCGAGAAGGAATCACTCACAAAGATACAGCAAGAACACTCAAGCACAAAGCAACAGAGAGCACAAGCACAGCCCAGCCAAACTCCTCAAGTTTCTGTCTGTTTCTTCTCTCCGCTCCTCTACTTCCAGCTTTGTCTTAAGCTTCCTCTCCTCGTCGCCAAGCTTTGCCAGCATCCACTGAGCACAGCCTGAACTCCCCTGACCTCCCTGAGCACTCAGTCCATTGAAGGCCCTCTCTAGCTGAGCCTCCGTCAGTCGCCAGCCGTGCCTCAGCAACCGTTGAAACCTGAGAAGAGAATGCATACAAACCTACTCAATGGAAAGTCTCCTATTGACCCTCCTTGAGTGTTTGAATCATCCCTGTAAAGCCTGCACACTTCAACAGAAGCTTAGCAAATCATATCAAACATAATCAGCAATGTATCAGAGAATCGACAGAGAAAACAGACATGATCAGAGCGTTTGACAGTGAATTTGAATTAAAGTTCAACTCCTGATCGGTCCCCAGACCGATCAGAGAGGACCCTGATCGATCACCAGACCTATCCAGCAGTCTGCTGCACACACCTGATCGGTCCCCAGACCGATTAGGATGTGGCCTGATCGGTCACCCGACCGATCAGGCTGTGCTCTGATCGGTCGCCAGACCGATCAGGATGGTCCCAGACCGATCAGGATCCAGCCTGATCGGTTATAGTGAGAAGCTCGCATCAATTGATCGTTCACCAGAACGATCTGAACAGTGTTCCAGATCGGTCACCAGACCGATCAGGAGTCGATCAGTAAGGTTCCCAATCTCACTGTATGCTCCCTGATCGGCCACCAGACCGATCAGACATAGCTGGATCGGTCACCAGACCGATCCATGAGGGAACACCGTGCCAACCTCCCTAATCGGTCACCAGACCGATCCAGGCAAAGTCAAATCTCCTCTAAATCACGAGAACAAGCTTCCAGTCCTTCTCTGATTCATTCTTAGTCCCCCGAACCAAGACTCTGTGCTCAGTTTCACTCACTGGGACTTCAACCTAGCCCTCCAAGCTAGGACCTGGCTTCACAAGCCAGGATTTCATCCAACCTAGCCCTCCAAGCTAGGACCTGGCTTCACAAGCCGGTATTTCATCCAACCTAGCCCTCCAAGCTAGGACCTGACCCTCCAAGCCAGGGTTTCATCTAACCTAGCTCTCCAAGCTAGGACTTAGCCCTCCAAGCCAGAGTTTCACCAACCTAGCCCTCCAAGCTAGGACCTGGCCCTCCAAGCCAGAGTTTCATCAACCTAGCCCTCCAAGCTAGGATTTCACACCTAGCCCTCCAAGCTAGGACTTTTTACACCTAGCCCTCCAAGCTAGGACTTTTTCACACCTAACCCTCCAAGTTAGGACTTTTCACACCTAGCCCTCCAAGCTAGGACTTTTCACACCTAGCCCTCCAAGCTAGGACTTTTTCACACCTAACCCTCCAAGTTAGGACTTTTCACATGCCAGCGTGCGATCTCCCGATCCACCTGGACTTAATCCGAATTCAACCAAACTTGAATCAAACTTAAATCCGTGTCAAACACCAAACAACAATCAGGGTCAGACTGCACCAACAACTACAAGAAGGTCTAACCACCGACTGTGCACATGAGCTATGATCTAATTGAACCATATGGGTTAAGTCTTGAACAAAGAAAGTATGAGCTTTCATTTCTTGATTAAGAGGACTAGATACCAGATAAAGAAGTCTTAGTTGTAGCAAGACAATGAAGTCCTAGTTGGTTGGGTGAACTGAGGCAGAAAGTCCTGGTGGGTCGAGAATCGGGCATCAAACGGAAAGACTTTTCGCTTGAGGGGGCCTGTGGTCCTTTGTTTGATGGGAGGATTGTTGGGATTACAAGATTGCAAACATAATCCCATATTAAAAACATATGAGAAAGATCATAGGCTTATAAGAAAAAAATATCTCCATTAGTAACAGGCATTTTGGGTAGAGCCCAAGAGAAAAACTATAAAGGCTTAGGCCCAAAGTGGACAATATCATACCATTGTGGAGATATTTAAATTCCTTTAGTCCTAACACTCCTCACAGTCCATCCCTCGGTTAATTTAAGGAAGGTAAATTGTGATGTCAACTTATAGCTGATCGCCAAATGATTAGGGGTACATAAGATGAATTTTTTCCTCGGTGATATGCACCATCAGAAATTAATCTCTATCCTATAGTAATGATTTTCCCATCCTCTAACCAATTAGATTTCTCAATCACTTATAATGCATTTGGATGATGTTCTTGTGCATCTCTCATAACAACCCAAAGACTTTTTCGAAGTCTTCGTGGGATGAATTAATGGTTAGTGTATGAGTGTTGCTACATTGAAATTTGAGGTTCAAAATTTGACAAAGTCAGTATGTCCATCCTTCCCATGCGCTAGTCACAGTATTCGGGCTGGTATCTCTCATGATTTACTTCCTCCGTATTAATCTTGAGATGGATTGACGAGGATGAAGGGTGAGTAAATCGCCTTTTCCACCGAAGATTTCCCCCAAGCTAAGTTGGTCTTGCGGTGAAATGATGGTTCAATTAAACTAATGAACTTTAAAGCATTCTAATGATTATATATATATATATATATATATATATATATTATTTATTCGTTGATTGAAACTGCAAGTTATGATATTCTTTAAGAAGATTTTGGGAACCATCTGTCTCATCTCAGTAATCAAAACACCTAATGATGGTTATAACACAAGTAGTAGCTAATTAGAAGGAAGAGCAAAGAGACCCAAAAAAAAAAAAATTCTACAAAATTCTTTGGGCAAATTCTTGTACAAAAGTCTTTGGGATCATGGCAATTCACCAAATCAAACTACAGAATTCCAAAATAAAACTTACTGCAAGTTTGCAATCACATACATAATCTCGATCTCAATCTGCAAACGAATCGATCGAACAAACGCAATCTCTCAAAAATCGAATCGAAAACGTATAAATGCACGTGTACAAATCTTCTTGGTATTCATTCAATTGTTCCCGTCGGCGTTGATCCCACCGCCGGGGCCGGACGGCGGCACCGGCCCACGCGGAAGCATGGAGAAGACCAGCCCCGCCTGGCCTCGGCTCACTTCCACCCTCATCGAACCGAAAAGCAGGGACCTTTCTCCTTCCCCGAACCCGACCGCGAGAGGCCGAGCTGCTCTGCTGCATTCCGAGCCGATGCAGCAGAGCAGAAGCAGAGCAACAAGTAGCACAGCTCTTGCCCTCGGCGCCTGCATCTCGTGAAGGAGGAAAGGGGATGAAGAATAGCACAAGAAAGAGAAGGTACATTTAAAGCGAATCTAAGAGGACGATGGCCAAGGCAATTAATTAAGGTTGATGAATTCAAAGGTCGAAGGAAGCAGAAAGAACCAGGAACGCGAGTAGCTGTAGTGCTGCAACATGAATTCGTGCAGAGACATGCGACACGCCAACACCTGTACTCCACCCGATCAAAAGGTTGCATGGTTCCATTTGATGAATCAAATCTAGAAGAAAACACGTACACGGTTGCAAAATCACATTTTGGGGAACACGTTGGCTTGATTGGCTCATATGAAAATTGTCTAACGAAGAAGAAGACCAACTTCGTTCCGATCGGGAAGCTGAGATACGTGACGTAATCGAACATATCTCAGTCTAAGAAACAAACAATGGCTCTTTTTCAACTCACGGATGAATGTACGAATTAAATGAATAGGCATATGGGCGACAAGAAACACGTCTTCACGAAGAGGTTTTAGTGCTCATTAATGAATATCTTGTAGCAATTGATAAGATTTCATTATTTGCATGTTGCAATAAGCCAATATTCATTGTGCTCCAATTAATGACGAAGGTGAGATTTGATAATCTCGTTCTTAATTAATTCGTACTAGAGAGAATTTCAGAAATAACAAATCAACTTAACTCATTCCGAGTAATTTGTAACGACCTAATTAAAAGAAATGCATTATTTTATTCCTTGGATTTATGTCAAGTTGAGTTTTTTGTTTTTGATAAATTTATGATAAAACTCAAGGGTCAACGTCTTTGAAGTAAACACGCCACGGCACGAAGCATTATTAAACGATAAAACATTTGGCGACGTTGTGACTTGTGCGGCATCATCCAGAGGAGAGCCTCCTCGATTCTAATTGGCTGCTGGGGGGACGGGAAACAAAATGTGTCATCAAATTACTTAAACACCCACGCATTGGATGGAAATTGCAATCGTAACTATTGTCTTCTGGTTCGTCGAAAGGGCATTTGGGTAAGTTCATAAATAAGTGATATTGATATTTCATGTTTTAAAGATAATTTGTCCTCTGGAGTCTCGCCGCCGGCTCGAGCTAACTGCGAGAGTGGGCAGGAGGCGGGAGGACTGCCGAGGGTTTCAGGGGAGCGTTTGATTTCGTCCCTCGTGGTCGCCTCCCTCGTCGTCTGTTTGCAAGATGTTGTGCATTGACTACCCGATTTCGACTTCCATTGTCGTTCGGCATTCGGCGTTCGGTTCACAATCATAGTCGAAGTTGCTCGCCGTCCGATGCGCGGTTAGGGGTACCAAACCTTTTCCATTTCCTTGTTCACTATGGTGTTTTTGCTTCTCGGTGTTAATTCGCAGGGCGTCGCCTATCTTTTTTTATAAGGGTTTAGTCCTTTTGCGTGATTGGGATCGGTTCGTATTTCCTACAGATGATTTTTGTTACATCGCAAATCAATTGGCTGTGGTTCTTTCTGATTGTACAGATAAAAAAGGTTACTGGCGCATTTAAGTGTGCGTTTCTCTACCTTTCCATAACGATACCCAGTCGTCACCAAATTTGATATTACCTTTTTCAGTATAAAGGAACTGAACACAAATGCAGATGACAAGGTGTGATTTTTATTGTTAGTTATTGTTTTTATTTGTATTCTAAGATTCTGTTGGTGTTTCAGAGTATGTAGAAACACCAAAAGTTGTAAGTGTAGCTGAGCCACTCCTTTTGAATGCTGTTCACGGTGAGAAAGTTGAGAGACCACCAGTTTGGCTGATGCGGCAAGCTGGGAGGTACATGAAGGCAGGTTTAGTACTTTCCTTCACCTCAACTGTGGCTGCTGAAGTCATTTATTAACTTTGATCCATTAAACTTGTACTGTTTTGCCATATACTTAGTGGAGTATTATTTCATTGATTCCTGTATGTGTTTTTGGACAATTAATTGGAACAGAAGTGTATATAAATTAGGTAATTTCTGGATGGGAGATGTATGCTCCTTCTAACAATAGCATACCAGTTCCACTAACAACATAGTCGATTTTGGATGTTACTTCTTTCACCTGTTATAGATTGGCTGAAATTGAGAAGACAGTCATTTCGGAAATGTTGATGCTAAATAACTGTTGCCTTTGTGGAATCTATAACTAAATTCTCGGTGTGAATTTTTAGAAAGAGCATTCGTCACAAGGAACCTAAATTTGCAACTTGTCACCCTTGAAGAGGCTGTCATAATATTATATGTAACTGAAGAGTAATATACGCTTGAATGGTATTACTCATACTAGATAATGATTACCTGTAACTGATTTTTTGTCAACACTGTTTCCTTTTGTACTCTGAATTTTTTTTGTGCATTGTTATCAGATCATGCGGCTTAATTTAACTTGTCCTAGACTTCTTGCTACTAATTGGTATTTTATTAATGAACACGGAAATCATTCATAGACTAAGCTATCAATTAAACAACAATTTCATGCAGGTCTACGTGAATCTACGACATGCTAAATTTCCCAAAACAACTGATTTTATCTCAAATATCTTTTT